>OX123197.2:34652577-35194722 GCA_944739405.2 Euclidia mi
GCTTTCTATTAATCCTGACGAACAGCCGAATTATCAGGCGTACACCTCATTCGAAGATCTTTATTGTATCATCAAGCGCATACAATCACAATTGGAGGGTAAATATTCAGCACAGCCCGTTTCTGTGGTTCAAACACCGAGATTACCGCCAATTGAGCTCATGTCATTCGATGGCGATATACGAAATTGGCCGTTATTCTATGCGACTTTTAAGTCTACAGTGCACGATAATGGTTCTCTGACAGATGCTGACAGGTTGTACTATTTAATAGGTAAACTGTCACCGAAGGCCCAATCCATATTTGCGACTATAAAGATACTATAAAGTCGGAAAGATCTTCTAATTTTAAGGGAATTAACTGCGGTAACAAAGTTGTCTATAAACAGCTGGAAACTCGAAACAGACGCGGCACCGGACAATTTAAGATTTAAAGCTTGATCAAAATAAGTAGACGCTAGAACACGAGTATCTTGATACCTATCAAGTAGTGACTGAAATATGACCTGATAATTCTCAGCACTGGGTGGGACACCTGCAAATATGGATTGGGCCTTCGGTGACAGTTTACCTATTAAATAGTACAACCTGTCAGCATCTGTCAGAGAACCATTATCGTGCACTGTAGACTTAAAAGTCGCATAGAATAACGGCCAATTTCGTATATCGCCATCGAATGACATGAGCTCAATTGGCGGTAATCTCGGTGTTTGAACCACAGAAACGGGCTGTGCTGAATATTTACCCTCCAATTGTGATTGTATGCGCTTGATGATACAATAAAGATCTTCGAATGAGGTGTACGCCTGATAATTCGGCTGTTCGTCAGGATTAATAGAAAGCAATCTTGCGTTATAATCGTCTAACAACTTATGAAAATCTGTTCGAATACTATCTACTGTCATACGATAACTAAGAAATGATTCCCTATTAATATCGGAAGTAGTGGCAGTTTTTGAGCGCTCGTAAATGTTTTGAATACGCTCAAATAAAATATTGCGTTTTGCTTCTAAGATTGTCAGCTCTTTTTCTTCCGACATGCGTGGCTTCTTTTGTTGTGCCATGTTTGCGTAAATATAAGCTAATGAGACTGAATACTTAAAGTACCTATTATTTTACCTAAGAAGGCAACACTTTAAGGCGGTGGAATTAAAAGGTGCTTGAAACATGTATTTTACAAGACAACTATGATAGTTCCAGTAATAATAATTGGGTTAGTAGGTAGCTACATAACAGTATATTACCTACGGATGCGTGCGGAAATAACCCTGTAATGGGTATGTAAATGGATTAGGAGTATAACTAGGTGCTATAACTGCCTAGGTAGGTACTTCTAGAAGATACCTACGCGAGATATAAGCGAGAGGTTACGTATAAACGCAAATGAATCCGGCTTCGTACGGACCAAAAAAATGGTTCGGCGTTACACCGAAACCGTATGTTCTAGGCAATTTGGGAAAATACTAATATTGTGGACTGTATGAGGGCGAGTTCTGATCGCCTAGGATAGGAAAAGGGAGTGGAAGTTGGGAGTTATAGATACTGGGAGGAATGGCATTTGCAGCACACCTACCTTCGTTCTCTCGGCTCGACAAGATGGCTGTCGTCGGCTTCTACATCAGCAAGGAGTCGGGCTGTAAGCTGATCACTCCGTCTGGATCCAACCCAGAACTACACAAATCACTTCACTTCACCCGCGGGCGGTTTTGTTGCATTTATAGTATAGAAGCGGTAAAATATGGCGGTAATTAGGTACACGTGTTCGGCGCGACATGGATGATTCTTGACTGTCTCGCGCGTCGATAAACTTGGCGATGAATCAGCGATAGGCGTGCCTTTTTGGGAGGAAGGGAGGGAATAAAAAGGATCGCTCGTATTGGACAAGCAAGCGAGGAACGATTGACGTTGATGTAATTAATTATCAATAGAAAGGTAGATGGCGCTACCAGTACTGATTGAAAGAGCTATGGAAGTAACAGACAAGAAAATATGGGATGTACAAGCGGGATTCCGGAAGGGTATGGGTACACGGATCAAGTCTTATCCTTACGGTGCATAGCCAAAAAACGACAGAGTAAAGAATTGTGTGATAAGAGAGTGGTGTGGAGGAAAAGACGATTTAGTGACAACCATCGAGAAAGGTGTGCTAGGATGGTTTGGACACATGGAGAGGATGGATGACGAAAGACTTACCAAGAAGTTATATAAGTCAAGTGTGAATGGGATAGGAGGAAAGGGAAGACCTAGACGGACGTTCTCTGACCAGCAGGCTTAGCCAAGACGTCTTTCTGCAAACGTTTACGCAAAAAAATGTATGGAGTGAACGAAAAGTCACGTGATCTAATCAAACAAATAGAAAAGTCCTAGCCAAGTACACAACGCATAAAAAGCATTCGCATCGATACAATAAATTCATCGTTTTTGCGATGACAACCGAAAAATAGTAGCCAAGTTGCCAATTTTGTTAGCGTCGATTGCGTACGAATAACAATCGAATGATAGAACCCTGCAGACAACGCAAAAAAGAATGTCACAGACGGTCAGCCTGTACTCGACCTTGAGCTCCTTGTTAGGGCCTCGCTAAATCACCATGCCTAAATCATTGTTTAACTATTTCAGACTCATAAACGGCCCATTTATACAGCAAGGGGCCACTGAAGTGTTCTACAAGTAAGTTGTTTATCGCAACTCACGTCATTGTTTATGTTTTAAATTCCTTACAGAGTCAAATAGGATAGCATGATTTTTATAAATAACTAGCTTTTGCCCGCAGCTTCGCTCGCGTAAATTCGGTCCTCTAGTTATAGTATATCATCTATGTTCGGGGTAACAGAAATCTCCTTTATTGGGCGGATTCTTCCATAATTTTAGTGTCGTTTTAACTGTTTAAGAAATATAACTGCAAAAAGTATTTACACATACAAACTACTTGAACTAAGACTTAGTAGTACTCAACATGTTATTCGGTATCTGTGACTTTTCGCTAGAGTGGAAAATATGGCGACTGTGATTTGTCTGTCAGAACCATTAGAATTTAACAAAATACTCAACAATCCGAATTTTGCGGATATAATATGTGGTCGACTCGAAATCTTTATTTTTTAATGTCTTATTATTCAGGTAAGGTTTCAATGTACTCCTTGACGAAATTATTAATATAAGATTTGACACTGCGACTATTAATATAAAATTTGACACAACTACTTACAAATTAAAAATTAAGTAAAAAATCATTTTCCAGTGGACTAAATTGTGAATCTAAACCATTCTCAAGTCCCCTTGAACACACACAAAATATTTCATCAAGATCGGTCCAATCGTTTAGGAGGAGTTCAGTGACATACACACGCACACAAGAAATATATATATTAAGATTAATATTTTACGTACCTTTCCATAAATTCTATTTTAACTACAATCTGTTCCGGGCTGTTTCGAAATCTCTTCTTAATTTTATTACAATTTAAAACAAATAAACAAATCCTCTGGTTCGAATTTTATTTTCACTCGCATAAATCTTTACTTTGCTTTGAAATTTTACGCGCTTGACGTTTCAAACAACGCAGGGCATGGACTAATAACCATGTTGTGTCGCAGAATGTGCGTGTGACACTAACGCGTGGTGTTGGCTACCAATGTGTCGTTTTTGGTTGATTGAAAAGGCGTTTGCGTTTGAAATCGGAGAAAGGCGATGGAAAACGTTTGAGTTTTGGCTAAGCCTGCAGATTGGAGACATCCTAAAAAAGGACAGGTTAGAAGTACCCTTAACCGAAGAGAATGCATGAGACATTTGATGGGAGTGAATAAAGCAAGAGAGATATGTCAGGATCGTTGCAAATGGCGTTCCGTAGTCTCTGCCTACCCCTCCGGGAAACAGGCGTAAATCTATGTATGTATGTATAAGAATATTTTCCAAAACTGGATGCGCTTATATCAAGTGGAGGTAATAACAACCAATCTCAAAACCGTGTTTGTCTCTAATGTTAAGCGATTTTCTCTGTTATTTCTTGCTAACCGTTGATATTATTAAATTGTAATATTCTTTTCTTATTGAGTCTATCTAGTGGAGAGACTAAAGGTTTAATTCCGAAATGGGCTGCAGACCGCAATCTGCAAGCGCAGGCTGCAAGCGACACCACTAGTTTATATGAATCTCTATGAAATTGATTCCAACTGCGAATGCAGGTAATACGTAAGTAAACAGTCCCTGGCCGCAATGTGACCTGCGGTTGCAGTCTGCAGCTTAAATCGGACTTGCACCTTAATAGTGTCTAAAGTTCAAACATACAACGCGGCTGACGACGATGTTGATGAATAAAATTAAAAGAAAGACACTTACTTGGCGATCAACCGTATTTTGTTTTCTTTGTAATAGGCGGCAAACGAGCTGTCGGATCGCCTGATGGCGATTACCGCCGCATATGGACACATGCAAAATTAAATAAATCACAAATCCACTGCCCTCTTTTGTTATGGGAAAAGGAATGAGGAATGAAGGAGGAGCGGGATAGCCGAGAAATAAAAGAAGCTTCGATCTTAGGCACTCTCACTGAACGAAACCCAACAGTATAGACACTGTAACTTTCGTTGATATTCTGTAAAAGGGTAGTACTGTCCAGATCGAGTTAGCCCTTTCGTGCTGAGATCAGCAAGGCTCTACTGTAATATAACTAGCTACATGACTCGTACTCTACAATAAAACGTTATACAGAAAACGGGTGCATGTTTTAACCTAGAAATTCAATAGCGAGCGACACAAATTCCAAAAAAGAAAATGAAATGCGAGCAAAAGAGTACATGCAGAGAGAAAAATAAATACACTAGCTATGAGACATTATTAAAGTTGTCCGAATAGGTTTTGTCGCCTTTGCTAGACCAACATGTCCATTTTAATTTTGTTTTTCATTCTTCATATTTGCTCTCCGTGTTGTGCAGTATAGAGAATAGAAAAAGACACTAGGTACATTTTTTCTGTGGAGCAAATCAAACCTTTGACAAGATAGGAAAAATTCGGCATCAAACCATCAACCAACCAAGCATACCGTATGAAAAATAAGTTAAAATCTTACAAATCACATAGTATAACGACACCTATCCCGCATATAAAATGAGTAATACGTCTCCAAAGGCTAAATAATTATAGCCAGTGCGAGAATATCGTTTGACTTTTCATGAACTAATTTCCATATTGCCAAGGAGAGCGTATATTAGCATAAGGTGATCTTTCTACCGGGAGTAAGTCTCGCAGATTACTATGTAGCGCCTTCGTATTATGAAGGGTTTATGCGTGATTTATAATTATAATGTAGACACGTACGTAATACTGAATAACTGTTACATAAAAATAAGTAACAACAGAAGCACCGATAGCCGATTGGAGAGACCGCCAGACTACGCTACGCAGAGGGGCGGGGGTTCGAATCCACGGCACGCACCAATGACTTTTTGGAGTTAAGTGCGTATTAATTTGTAAATTATCGGTTGCTAATCGGTGACGGAAAACATCGTGAGGAAACCTGCATGTCTGAGAGTTCTCCATAATGTTCTCGAAAGACATGTGAAGTCTGCCAACCCACACTTGGACAGCGTGGTGGACTATGGCCTTACCCTTCTCATAGTGAGAAGAGGCCCGTGCCCAGCAGTGGAATAGTATAAAGGGCTGATGATTAAAAGCAACAACATGGTTCTAAGCTAGTTTATTACTGTCGTAAATATTTAAAAAACTAGTTATTATGCTACTTTTTTATTTAGCTATTAGAAAGTATTTTAAATAACTTATGAGACAGATATGGTTCACTAGTTTGAGAGGACCATATTATATTAGGTGTCTTAATACTAATTAACGGCTGCCCAATCAGAATAATAATTATCACTTTGCTATAAGTCAGTTTTGACTTTACTTCTCCTTACTTATACAGTTATATTTTTTATTATGTACCTATACTTTTACTTGGTTTATACATAGATTCGGATAATTTTTATTTTGATACATCTAAATCTAATCTATCTAATCTCTAATCCGTGTGGTGACGGATAAAGAATACGGAATGTCACCATCCCATATCATCCCGTGGGTGTCGTAAGAGCCGACAGAGGGACCTTACTATGCAGAGAACAGCACTGTAAGAGAAGGAAAACTTGAAACAAACCCTATACCAACCCGTTTGGCCAGCGTGGTATAGTAGGCCAATTCCTCCTTTCAAAGGAGAGGCCTAATCCAGCAGTGGACTGTAAGGGGCTGAAGATGATGATGATGACATCTAAAAGAAAAAGCATTATAAGTAATTCAACATTATGAATAAATTACATACCCTATTAAAAATTATATACCCTAGTAAAAGTAATGAATATACACACACAGCCTTGTATGTACCTATACTTTTACTTGATTTATACATAGATTTGGGTAATTTTTATTTTAGTACATCTAAAAGAGAAAGCATTATAAGTAATTCAACATTATGAATAAACTAGAGAACGCCAGCAGCGATGCCTGCATTTCTTTTTTAATTTAGGTACCCGTTTTGGCCGATCCCGTGGGTATTTCGGGAAATCCCTTCTTAGTGCACCCCTACGGTCCCCAAGGAACATACATGCCAAATTTCAGCTTCCTGCGCCCAATAGTTTCGGCTGTAGCGTGTCTGTCAGTCAGTCAGTAACGCAAGGATTTTATATATTAAGATTACATACCCTATTCAAATTATATACCCTAGTAAAAGTAATGAGTATACACACACAGCCTTGTATGTACCTATACTTTTACTTGGTTTATACATAGATTTGGGTAATTTTTATTTTAGTACATCTAAAAGACAAAGCATTACAAATAATTCAACATTATGAATAAATTACATACCCTATTCAAAATATATACCCTAGTAAAAGTAATGAATATACACACACAGCCTTGTATGTACCTATACTTTTACTTGGTTTATACATAGATTTGGATAATTTTTATATTGGTACATCTAAAAGAGAAAGCATTATAAGTAATTCAACATTATGAATAAATTACATACCCTATTAAAAATTATATACCCTAGTAAAAGTAATTAATATACACACACAGCCTTGTATGTACCTATACTTTTACTTGGTTTATACATAGATTTGGGTAATTTTTATTTTAGTACATCTAAAAGAGAAAGCATAATTAGTACTTCAATATTATGAATAAATTATATACCCTATTAAAAATTATATACCCTAGTAAAAGTAATGAATATACATACACGGCCTTATTCTACAAATTTAAATGCTTGTATAAGTACCAAAATATCTCGGTGAGCTATTTAAAGTAAAACATTGCTAACGCCCACTCAAAACTTTTGTGTGGGTGAACTAACATTGTGATAAGATTTCGACGGATTCTATAAAGCTTACGATTTATTGAACCATTTGGTTGAGGAAGAATAACATTTTAATTTCGAAAGGGTTAATAAGATGTTTTTAATAGTCCAGATATAATATAGAAGGAGAAAGTGGCTATGGTGCCCATGGAACTGCTCGAGATTCAGTATATTATGACTATAACAAACATGATAATATTTAGCACCTGTATCCATTTTTACCAAGCGGGTGCTGTTACATCACATGGTTTAGTTTTAAAGCGAATGGACAAAGTAAGTTTCTTTGAAAGAAGAACGGTCTCGTTAATTATATTGATACAACCTGAACTAGACAATGCGGTCTATACAACTACACTCACAATTATTCAGTTACAGACTGAGCTATAATATGTATTAGGGAATATAAAATTTAGCTTAGGTAATAGTTGAATGAATGCTCAGTATTATATTAAAACTGGATATACATACATGTGGCCATAATATAAACTAGGCATATGTATTATAACGAACATACACCTACTCATATGGTCACATAAAACACTTTCAAACCTGCACAATGTCTTCACAAAATTTTACAACTAGTCTTGACGTGACCATGACTTGTGTCACCCATGCTGAACCCCAGTTGTTCAGTTTGTCTGTATAAATGCGGTAAACAAAAAAAACGGCGGAACGACAAACTTCAACGGTTTTCACCGGTGAAGAGTGTGATCGTCGAGGAAAGCTACGATTTATAATTTACGCAATCAAAGTCTTGTGAAATATATTTTCATCTGTTCGTTTAGACCCGTTACATAAATGTGCTTTTGGCATCAAAAATATCTTTTAATCCCATATGGTGCCTTACTATAATTTAATAAATAGCACAGCATATTAATATAAGTTATAGATTCGTCTGTGCCACTTTCAGTTTCAGTTTTAATTACTTTTCATCTGAGCATCTGACGTCTTGGCAGCCCCCGGGCGACAAACAAGTTAACGGCTCACAGATAAACCGAGTTAAGTCAAAACCCAGCATTACTGTTCTTACCTTAGACTTAGATATAGACAGCTACATATGTGCAGGGTTTACTTAATGTATAGAGGTTCAAACAACAATAACGAACGTAGCTACAGTCAGGTACATGTATTTTAATTTAGTTGATTTATTGTATCCGAAATGTAACAAAATATTGAAATTATTTGTGTGAATGTTTTTTTTTTCAATGATGGACCCAATATATTTCAATAGCTCACGATCAATATCTAGTCGCTACGGGAGTAATGGAGTGAACTAACAACTAAGTACAGGAAAATTGTTCAATATCACCACCTTAAATAGAATGTAATAAAGGTATTTTCCTAAAGGCGGATTTACGAGACAATTATCGTGAAGTAACTCTCGTGCCTTCTTTGTTTCACCTTCGTAGGAAAACAAAGACGGCAGTATACTTGTTTCTATGTACTATTTTCGTATAAATGTCCCTTAAGGCGCGTCAGTTCAGAGATGGAAATACGATTCAAAAGGAATTCTTCCTACCATATTACTGGCATATGATTTGATAGGAATTTTACTTATGTTTTTTATAAGTGGTGACGGATTAATAATAAAACATTTCACTACCACATTTTATTTCGTGAGTGTCATAAGAGGTGAATGAGGAAAACACAAGATTCAAACAGTATCATTGTAAAGAGATGTCAGGCTCGATGTCAAATCCTATACCAACCCAATTGACCAAACCCACCTATTGAATCACAGTGATAATGGGAAACAAATCAGGAGAAGCTTAAGTCTAGCTGCGACAGACTGCGAAAGGCTGTAAGGATGTTTAATTAACGAGTTTCTACTAAACCCTTCTTACACCAATTCCTAGAAGGTTTATAGAAAGCCATGTTTAAATTTTCTAGTACACTAATTAGTCCCTCAAGTTACACAAATTGCTAATGTCGGAAGTGGCTCTACATCATCAAGACAATTGTCGAGTGTCAGACTTACGAGCTTCCAATCTCAAGTAGCATTAAGTTGACATAACATTCTCAAGTGATTGTAGTTTGCGGAGCATAAGCACTCCTCAGACTATTATTGAAGAGCCATGATACAATGTACCTGTTGAATGGTGAAAGCAAAATCAATAAAAATATGTATTGAAAGAAAAAAACAGAGGTTACTTATCTTTCAAAACATATTTTTATTGGTTTTGCTTCATCAGGTTTGCCATGTTCTCTCACGGTCGGGCCCGATATTTGATGTACCTATGGATTTGACTACTAGAGATACATATTTGTCATATTTTATTTGTTTATTTATCTATAGACTGACGCCTGTGTCCCCGAGGGGGAAGGCAGAGGTGTAATATACATATCGTATATCACATACACATATCGCCATGAATTTTTAGGTCCCACGCAATAGGGGGCAAGGCTATAATTGCCGTTACCGGGCACATCATCAGACTCCGTGCTGTTACTGAGAATTCGGAAACACCGAGTAACACTAATGTCCGACCCGGGAATCGAACCGGGGACCTCTGATCAGAAGTCGCATACTCTATCTACTGGACCACAGAGACAGTAATTTATATGAAGCTTATTTATACTTATATTATAAATCTGAAGAGTTTGTTTGTTTGTATGTTTGTTTAGTTGAACGCACTAATCTCAGGAACTATTACTTTGATTTGAATAATTATTTTTGTGTTGGGTAGCCCATTTATCAAGGGAGGCTATATAACATCCCTCTATGCGTCACAGGTACGGAGTAGCAATATTGAACAAAACGGGTGTAACCGCGGCTACAGCTAGTTTAAAATATATATCTGTCGCAGCCAAATCCATGGGAAGATCAAATATTGGGACCAGCCTTTAATAATGCTTATGAAACTATAATTTGATATATGGGCATATTCGTCAAAATATTTAACAACGCACTAGTGAGATGTCCCATGCAAGAAAGTTGCAAATAACTAACATTTGTATGACATAGAAGTGTCTAGTTAATAAAGAGTCGTTCCAAATAAATACAGATTTCTTTTTTTACTTAAATTGTTATGATCAATTTAAATCAAAGTAATAAAATTAAATCCAGAAATGCGACCTCTTACGTCTTGCAGTACTGTCCTCTTTTAGATATATGACCTATGTTAATGTTTTTTTTGCAATAAGTATCTCATTACATATAGAGTAAGATCCCAGAGCCGCCAGACCTACGTCATTTTATCAAAGCTGAAATTTTGAGGATTATTAGTATACAATCTTGTTAAGAGGTATGCCGACCCACTAACTTGAATGCTGGGCCATTTCACAGGTAGCGCGAAGTAAAGGTACCAAAAAAACATACTTACTTACGTTAAAGTATCAAAGCTGGTATTCAAATATGTGTTTAAAAATACTGTCTAAAATTTAAATTCATTATTGCCAGACACTTTCCGTGGGCCATTACTTCTGCCAGACGCCTTGAAAGTGCCTAAAAAATTATGTAAACTACGTCATTTTAGCAAAGCTAAATTTGATATATGTTACTTTAGATACTATTTTAAGACCCTTCCTAAGCAGCCAGATCAATCCGAAGGGCCATTCGTCTAGCCAGACACCATGGAACTTTCCCTGTGAGTGCGAGCGTGCGGCCATTATTTATACGCATTCATACGCATGAATGCGTGTGAGTACACTATATTGTCCCAAAAGACTGTAGAAATATTATTTTGGGTATTATTACAAGAATAAAAGTGTAAAATATATTTTTTCACAAAAAATATATTTGTAGTGGCAAGCTACATAACGCATAGTAGTCTGTCTTAGTAGTTCCGTTGTCATTGGGTAGATGGCGCTGTGATATGTGTTATGTAGCTTGCCGCTACAAATATATTTTTTGTGAAAAAATATATTTGACACTTTTATTCTTGTATTAATACCCAAAATAATATTTCTACAGTCTTTTGGGACAATGTAGTGAGTGTACTCACACGCATTCATGCGTATGAATGCGTATGAATAATGGCCGCACGCTCGCACTCACAGGGAAAGTTCCATGGTGTCTGGCTAGACGAATGGCCCTTCGGATTGGTCTGGCTGCTTAGGAAGGGTCTTAAAATAGTATCTAAAGTAACATATATCAAATTTAGCTTTGCTAAAATGACGTAGTTTACATAATTTTTAAGGCACTTTCAAGGCGTCTGGCAGAAGTAATGGCCCACGGAAAGTGTCTGGCAATAATGAATTTCAATTTTAGACAGTATTTTTAAACACATATTTGAATACCAGCTTTGATACTTTAACGTAAGTAAGTATGTTTTTTTGGTACCTTTACTTCGCGCTACCTGTAAAATGGCCCAGCATTCAAGTTAGTGGGTCGGCATACCTCTTAACAAGATTGTATACTAATAATCCTCAAAAGTTCAGCTTTGATAAAATGACGTAGGTCTGGGGGCTCTGGGATCTTGGACTAATATTCCACATATTTCCGTTTTTGTAATCAGGTTGTAGTTTTCAAGCACGTTTAACTGTAAAATATATTTTAATACAAATATTTTAAGATTTTTAAGTTTATATCCTGTCCCTTGGAATGTGTTAACTGGACATGTCCATGCACCGTGACCGTAAATTGAATTGTTTTTAATAGTGATTTTTTTCTACTATTCGGATTTTTTTTATTTAAATAGCAAGACCAAATCAAACATGTCAATACCAGCAGCCATTTTGAAGCGTCAGTTTTTATATATCTTCAGTATTGAGAGTGTTTCGACCGGTAACGGTCTTTTTTCGGCGTTTTGCCTCTCATTGACCAGTAAGTATTTTACGTTTCTAAAATAATCTTGTTATGTTAGTGTTAAAGCGAATATCGTTTCACGTGGTGAATTTAATTCTGGTTTTGAGTAAATTAAAGCTATCTAGTTATCTTACAACATTTTTGCAATAAGTTTAAAAATCTAAGAAAAGTTGTGATACCGTTACGTCCTGACCAATACCCAATAGTCGGTAACGTATGAGCCGGACTACATAAATAAGTAACGGACAGGACATCCTAAATACGTGGGCACACTGAGAGAATCCTTACTACTGTGAAACTGCATAATATAACTAATATACACAAATTAAAGTCAGTGTTTTCCCGAAATGTATGTACTCAGCCCATGATAGATAAGCTAGGACCTATAGGTAGCTATCATTTATTTTGCGAAACATAATATGTGCGAAATATAATTTATTATTGTAAAACATGTGTTTTATTTACCATTATATCGGTATATCCACAACTTTACGATGTCAGGACCGTTACTAGTGGGTCAGGTATACATGACTGTCCCTCGAAATATTTTAAGGGCTTTTATGTTTTTTCTAATATTTCTTTAAATAATTGAATACATTTTTTAACATTTTTAGCACAAGGGTATTTAAGTTTAATTTGGCATAGGAATTCTAGATCTATCACCAGTTGTTAAATAGATATATAAAAGTTAAGAATAGAGTTTTCGTAACAAGTAACGATCATGACCATTTTTTATAAATTACTATGGCAATATTTCGCTCACAACTGAGTTTTTGTGTTAGATTGCATAATAGCACAATGAATTAACCTATACACACTAAAAAAAATCATTCCTAAGTTCAGTTTCATTTCAGGAGCACTTTATTATTTGGTAATGGTCATGACCAAAACGTATCTAAGTTACTATTTATTATCATATATTATTTGAATTAATGGCAGCGATAGCCGAGTGGATATACCAACAGACTGCTACGCAGAGGGTATCAGGTTCGAATCCACGGCGCGCACCAATGACTTTTCGGAGTTATGTGCGTATTGAATTGTTAATTATCGCTTGTCCCGTGCCTCGGAGAGCACGTTAAGCCGTCGGTCCCGGTTGTCATGAAGATCTTTGACAGTCGTTACAGGGTGTCAGTACCTTCTAAATAAACTGACACTAGTCTAAACCATGGAATATCGCTATCCCTTCGGGTTGCGGAGGTCAGACAGGCAGTCGCTCCGTGGAAAAGCTAATATTCAGCCAAATCCGGTTAGACTAGAAAGCGGACCCCAGATTGAAACTGGGATAACGCTAAGAGGATGATAATTTGAATTAAGGGCTATATAATAAAACAAATACATATGTACGAAAGTTCGTTAAATTTACCACTACACAAAACCAATAATCTTAATATATAAAATCCTTGCGTTACTGACTGACTGACAGACACGTTACAGCCGAAACTATTGGGCACAGGAAGCTGAAATTTGGCATGTATGTTTCTTGGGAACCGTAGGGGTGCACTAAGAAGGGATTTCCCGAAATTCTCACGGGATCGGCCAAAACGGGTAAATTTAAAAATATGCAGGCGTAGCTGCTGGCGTCCTCTAGTTAGCTAAAATATTCAAAACAATATTAGTAAGCTATTTTCAAAGATAGGTAAACATTTTGACGAAAATGCCCATATATTTATTTTATTTATTTATAGACTCACGCCTGTATCCCCGAAGGGATAGGCAGAGGTGTAATTTTACACCCACATTTCGCCATGAATTTTAGGTCCCACGTAACAGGAGGCGAGCCTATTGCCGTTTTAATATATGTAGATCATTAATAAATATATAACATAGGCCACTAAATTAAGCATATGTACAGTAATATGAGAAGACTCTAAAACGTTCCGTCTCTATTTATACCGATGATTAGGATGTGTTCACGTGAACCGCAACGTGACACGCTAACCCACAAATACCACTCGGCGATATTACGTGCATGTTAGCGGTAATCCACCCTATTTCTGATGATACACACTTGTTATTTTAATCACTTTATTTAACATCCCATCACAAACATTAAGATATAACTTATGATATAATAGTTTTATTCCAATCCTGTAGGCAAATCCCTTCTTAGTGCACCCCAACGGTCCCCTACGAACACACATTCCAAATTGCAGCTTCTTGCCGCCAATAGTTTGGCTGTGCGTGTCATTCAGTCAGTAACTCAAGAGTTTTATCTGGGGGCACGGGAGTGCCCCCGCCAAGTCGAGCAAAAAAGCGGCACGGCCGTACCATCCTTTTCTCGAAGCAATTCAGGCCATTTTCGACCCCCTATAACTTCGTTGTGGATAAAACTAGAAGCCAGTTTTTTTAGTACCAAAGCAGGCATTGTATAAATATGGTATATTTCAAATTTCATTTATTTTGATCTAGTAGTTTAAGAATTATAACGAGTCAATTTTCGTCATTTTGTCACTCACTGACCGATCATCAAAAGTCTAAGGCACTTCTAGCAGACATAGAAGCTTCAAATTTAGAATACGATTAGTGTTTAGTGTATGAATCAAGGAAAAACTAAAATATTTTTCAATATCGGTCCAGGTTTCGACATACATCAACCGCATAAATAACTTTGTAATCCCATATAAACATATAAGATTACAAAATTATGTTTTTAGTTAGGGCTTTAATTAAGAAAATTCGTTGTTGGTGTACAAGAAGTAGAAGGTACCGGAAAGGAAAAAAGTAGGACTATCTACAAAAATAAATGAGATCCCATAAAAAACAATACTTGTCAAAAAATCAAGTCTCGCTACCGTAAAAAGTTGTGAGATTCATGTAATACCAAGTCGGTTCATTAAGATTCTTTAATGTTTTAAATAAATTGATTGACTTGGGTGACCTTGCCTTACTTTCATACGGGTGTGAGTGTGGTGGTGTGTAAAATTATACCCGATGTTGGTCAATTTATCACTATAGTGAATTATTGCATATGGCACATTAAGGGTTAACTGGTAACATTCGGAGAATATTACCATATTCTCCGAATGTTACCAGTTAACCCTTAATGTTGTTGTCTTTTTGTTTTTTAAATTACGGACTTTCTTCGGGCATCTTAATTTTTTTTTATGTGGAACATATTTATATATATATATATCAGCGGTTCATAGTACTATTGTCATATATGGTAGTTATGGTAGAAATTGTAGCTTTGGTAAGAATAGTATTTTTGGTAGTAATGGTATTTTTGGCATATATTGTAGTTTTGGTAGCAATGTTACTTACGATTGCTACCAAAGCTACCATTTCAACCAAAACTACAGTTTCGACATAAACTATAAACGTCATTATTACATTTCTAAATTATGATGGATTAATAACACCCATACACAAAACAAAATAAATCGTGCTTCTCACAGACATATTTAGCTGGATAACAGAAATAAAACCTATTTTCTTACTTATAAAAAAAAGTTGTTTTTCTATATTTTTAATTTTGATAGTAAAATATTGACAGATAAAGAAAAAAGTGAAGTTAGCGTAAGTTAGTTTCTTAAGTTTCTGATTTAATAGCGTATTTTTTGTGAGTAGTTGTGTTTTCAATTATAATGATAGTTCTTGAAAGGAAATTGAAAAATGCTCAGAGAAAGTTTGAACAAATAATCTTGGTCAAGAACGAACGGAGATTTGGTACCGGATGGTCCTCCTACTGCTAAAATAATACGGGTGGAAACGGGTTCAGCTTTGATTTAATTCTACCATCAACAATTTTTAAGTGATTTCCATTCTTGGCGACGGTAATTGCTTATTCCGCGCAATTTCTTATTGTTTATTTGTAAGTGAGAATAAACATTATGATATTCGTTTGGCCACTGTTGATAACATTGTCAATAAGTGGGGTGTATATAGTAACTTCATTGTTGGGGATGAAGCATATGGCCAGACCATTACAAATACAACAGATTACAAACGTAAGATGTAGATGGGTGCCAATGGACAGTACGCAGGGCATGCTGAACTTCAGAGTGTAAGTGAGCTATAATCCGAGTGTCAATTCAGAGTTCACCTGGAAAACAGTAATACGATTACTGACTATGGTACTGGCGAAATTATTCATAACTTGCTATTTTCTGGGCACCTGGACGAAGGACATTATAGTGTCCTAATGGAAAGAATGGTAGGGCAGCACAGTCATATTGAAGAACTTTCTTTCGTCAATTTTCAGTTATACATATTATATATATCCCTATTGCGCGGCAAACCATTCAGTAATGCCAAGGTGGAAATTTCACGATACCTAAGATGCAACGCAAAGCCAATGTTGTGAGAAAATAAGTTTTGTGATATATATATTTTTGGTAAGAATATCACCTTTTTACTTATTAGATAAGGCTACAATGTACTCATCATACCTATATGTAAGAGCTTTTTTATAATATTAAAATATGCTGTGGAGCAGCACGGGTCCTCTAGTCTATATATTAACCTCTTGTATGCCGGAATACCAGACACAATTAAAAAGCTATTGTGTCTCGTTGAGATCTGCGTTCCGGCATACAAGGGGTTAAAAGAATTTGTGTTTTATAATACGAGTCGGCCAGCCCGTTCTACCCAACCGATTCGCATGTTTTTTTTTTAAATGAAAGCTCTCGCTGCATAGATTTGTCATCAAGCATTAGAAATTACCTAACTTGCACATTCATCAAGTTATATGCAAAAACAGTTTTCTCCCATACATTTTTTAGGTTTTCGTAGCCGTAGTCAATGACTTTCTGCTTCTATATATCTGGTTCTCAAAGAGGTAGGCGTTTCGTTATAGGCCTATAACACGCGCTGAAAAGAGCTCTTTAATTTGATGGCATGCTCATTTAAATTGGGTAAGTTCGAAGGAAGATAGGTGTGGACATTGAACTTATTTTTCAATATTTCCCTATAAATTTCTTAAGATTCCATTGCTTTCTCTCTACAGGGACGGTTCTAAATTCAAAAATATTTTTATGGCATTTAATAAGTTCCTTGCGGTAACTGCCAGGAAAGACCGTTATGCCTCCTTAAGGTGACCTTGCCTTACTTTCATACGGGTGTGAGTGTAGTGGTGTGTAAAATTATACCCGATGTTGGTAAAATTATCACTATAGTGAATTATCGCCGATGGCAGGTAATATTCCCCGAATGTTACCAGTTAACCCTTAATGTTGGGTGAACTGATCTCTGATGTTGAGGAATCATCCCCTTTTTAGGGTTCCGTACATAAAAGGTAAAAAACGGGACCCTATTACTAAGCCTCCGCTGTCTGTCTGTCACCAGGCTGTATCTCATAAACCGTGATAGCTAGAAAGCTAAATTTTTCACAAATGATGTATTTCGGTTGCCGCTATAACAACAAATACTAAAAATAAAAATATTAAGGGGGTCCCATATACACGTAAACATAAACGTGTTTCTTTTCGTATGTTTTGCTCAAAATTACCAACGGTAACAGGCAGGCGCTTAAAACTTTCACAGTATATGTAGTTATATATTACCTTTTAAAATAAATCATTAAATTATAAAAAAGATATTAATAAAGGGGGGCTCCCATACAACAAACGTAATTTTTAAGCAATTTGTTACTCGATCATAATAAACAGGTAGAAACTTTAAAAATATTTAAGCATACATACAACAAACGTGATTTTCTTTTATAAATGATGGTATGGAACCCTTCGTGCGCGAGTCCGACTCGCACTTGCCCAATTTTTTTTGTATCGCGATAAAATCCAGTTACGGACTGTCCCTCAAAGGGACCCCTCCGCCAACTCTGTACCGAGTTTGGGGCAGGTGGTGGGGGGTGTGTGGCTTTTTAGTCACGTTTTTGTGTTTTTAAATTACGCACTTTCTTCGGGCATTTTAATTTTTTTTATGTGGAACATATTACAGCGGTTCATAGTACTGTCATATAATTTTATTACAAGTGGTAGTTATGGTAGAAATTGTAGTTTTGAGAGAAAAGGTACTTTTGCCAGCACCGGCACTTTTGGTAGAAATGGTTGTTTTGAAAACAAAATGGTTGATATGATAGTGTTAGCATGAATAGTAATTTTGGTACATATAGAAGTTTTGATAAGAATAGTATTTTCGGTAGGAATAGTAGTTTTGGTAGAAATAAAAAGACGTCTGAAACATCTCCACGGCAGGTACTATTCAAGATATTCTTTCGATTCTCTTTTTCCGAAATTTCAAAATTAACATCTTCATGGTAGTCCTCCTGATTTGTTCACCATTCTCAAATAAATAAAAAATAATTATTACTTTAAGATAACACGAAGCAACCTATACCAATCCGTATGGCCAGCGTGGAATAGTTGGCCAAAACCTCCATACGGAGAGGCTTCAGTCCAGCAGTGGACTGCAAAAGGCTGTTGATGTGAAGCACACGAAATGAAAAAAAATTCGGGCAAGTGCGAGTCTGACTCGCGCACCGAGGGTTCCGTACGCATTTTACCTTATTTGGGGTTGGTGCTAATTACGCTAGTCCTCTAAATCTGAGGGTCTAGTACCAGTTTGCACTCGATCGTCACGGTGGACGATAGCCTAGACGACAGGAACAATTTCCATACATTTTCTAAATGCGCTCCCTAGCGGTCTCTATCGATCGCTTCTCTCCATTAGGGGCGCTTTAACTCTCTCTGTATGAGCGTCCATACAAAGAGTACTATCTTAAATGGAGTCTACTATGTATGTATGGGGACACCCTTAAATTTTCCACTTTTTTTATTTTTTGTAGAGGTATAGGAGATATGGTCTAAATTAGGTTTTTGTGAAAACTTGTAAGTACCAAAATTAACCTTAATTTTCAACTTATATACATTTTCGGAATTTTTCCTTTATTTGTGCTGTACTTGGTGCTTACAAGTTTTCGCAAAAACCTAATTTTGACCATATCTTTTTATCGGGTCGACCCAGGACCCTGATTTTTACACACCTAATAGGAACCATAGACCTCAGTATCTGGTATAAATTTCAATTTGCTATGTCCACCCGTTCCTTAGAAAATCGGTGGTGACACACGGACAGACAGACAGACAGACAGACAGACAGACAGACGGACAAGAAAGTGATCGTATAAGGGTTCCTTTTTTACCTTGTGAGGTACGGAACCCTAAAAAGGTTTAATTATTGTTCATCATCAACAGCCTTTTGCATAGGAGTGTGATAAACGGCTTAATTTCAACAACGCTTACAACGTTGTACTTATATTGAAAAGCGCGCTTTTGAAAAAGCTTTGCACTTAAAACGCTTTTTGCAATTCGCTGTGAAAGCGGACATGCTGCCGCTTCCCGCTTGTGAGATCGTTTTATTATTGCTTTGGTTGAACGTTAGTGACAACGTTGGCTTACACATCTACGACAACGCAACAAAATTGTGTACCATACAATAGATACATATAGTTTATAATGCTATCAATGAGTTTTCCTTCGTACTTTATCAGGCTTAGGACTGTCTGAAATGAATTTTTAAGACAATATATTATCCCATAAAAACAATACTTGTCAAAAACCCAAGTCTTCGCAACTCAATTCTTCTACTGTAAAAAGTTATGAGATCCAGGTAATACCAAGTCAGTAATTAATACGTTTCAAATAAATAGATTGACTCGGCCATCGCTTGAAAACACAATATATCTCACAAGTAATACATATATAAATAAGATTAGTTAGTGCGATTGCCAAGTCAATTTATTTATTTAAATCGTATTAATTACCGACTTGGTATTACATGGATCTCATAACTTTTTACAGTAGAAAAATTGAGTTGCGAAGACTTGGGTTTTTGACAAGTATTGTTTTTATGGGATCTCATTTATTTTTGTAGGTAATCCTAGATTAGTTCCTTTCCGGTACCTTCTACTTCTTGTATACCAACAATACCAACAACGAATTCTCTTAAAGCCCTAACTACAACTTTGTAATCTTATATATTTGTTTGGGATTACAAAGTTATTTATGCAGTTGATTTATCTCGAAAACTGAACCTAAGTTGGAAAATATTTTAGTTTTTCCTTAATTCATACACTACACACTTATTGTATTCTAAATTTGAAGCTTCCATGTCTGCTACAAGTGCCTTAGACTTTTGATGATCGGTCAGTGAGTGACAAAACTAAAAAATTTGACTCGTTATAATTCTTAAACTACTGGTTCAAATTGAATGAAATTTGAAATATACTATGTTTATACAATGCCTGCTTGGTTACTCAAAATTCAGGGCGGAAGCCCGTGCAGTTCAATTCGTTTCCATTTCCACTGAACTGCACTGACTTCTACTCCCTGCACCTGAGTCCGGTGCAGGGAGTGGCGAATGGTCTCAGGGGTAGCGCAGGTCGTGTAGATCCCTAAGGCAAGGCTGGTGGACTATCCTTCTCGAGGTTGCCGCCCGTTCTTGGTCCAGTTCCTTCAGAAATGGATGCAACCAAAACCTCCAGCCGAAACACAAATAACAGGCACTTTACACACGCATACACACACACGTACACACATGCGCGCACACACACACATTCACTTACACATCTCTTCACCACGCCCCCTCGTGGCCAGGTGGGCTTGGGCCCGTAGTAAACAGTCACGGGTAAGAGAAGTTGACCACCTGCGCTAGGACCTGCGCAGTCGAGCACCGTACGCGGGGATGACGGAGTCCTGGGGGGTTGAGCCGAGCGGCGCTGGCGGTAATGTGACCGTGAGGCAACACGCCCTCTTTGGTCCCGATTTCACGCTAAACGGTAGCCCCCGCTGTGAGCCGCAGCGGGGGAAATGGCCATCGTGTCCCGTCAGAGGGCCACGGGCTAGGGACGTAGGGTCCACATCAACAGTCGGAATTTATTTCGGCTGTTGACGTGGTTGGTGAAGGCTATACTGAGGGCGCAAGCGAGGGTGGACGGCTAGAGTTGGTAACTCGGCTCAGGCCGTTAACCCAAGCGGGCGCCCGATGTCGTGCTGTAAGCCAGCCCCGCGTTCCTATATCCCTCTGGTAATCCTAACGTCCGGTATGACGTTCCCTGTTGCGGGCTCCATGGAGGGTGGGAAGCCAGAGGGATGAAGTCTTGTAAAAACATTTATGGATACCGTTATCCCTTTCACTACCCCAACTGCGACGGTGGCAGCGAAAGCTGTTCCCGCCGCAAAACCAAAACAGATGGTTGACGCTGTGGCCTCGGCTGCAGAGGTTATATCATCCCCCAAGGACGGGACTTCAGCGCTGGCTAGCACTAGTACTGGTCCCGTCCTTACAATCGTCAGCCCGTTCGAGATCAAGCGGGAAGACGACTCCTCCTTCGCGGGCTGGCAATTGGTTGGCCACAAGAAGGGCAAGGGCAAGGGCAAGACCACCAATCCTGTTCAGCGCCCGCCCACTAGTGGCCCCGCCACTGTCGGCCCGTCGAAGAAGAGGAAAAACCTTAACAAGAGACAGCGCAGGGCGTCCAAGCAGAAGGCTGCACAAACCGCTGCTGCTGCCGGTGCTGCCTCTACAAAAGCAGCTGAGCAGGCTGCTGTCGCAGGTCCCAGCAATGTGACCAGTGCGCAGCCCACACTCAGCAGTGAGGGATGCAAGAAGGCCGGAAGCAGTACAAGGAAGCCGGCTGCCGCCAAGCGGCGAGCTGGCCACCCTGGACGGCAACCAGCCGCTGCACCACCGAGCAACACAGCAGGTAAAACTGCCGGAAACAAGGACAGAGGTGAGGCCAAACGTGCTCTCAACGAGACCAGTTCGCCTCGGGGAGACCACAAGAAGCCCCGCCTCGAATCCTCCAGGACGACAGTAGGTAAGTCCTACGCACAGGCCTCCAAGGCGTCCCTGGGTGTTGCAGTAACATGCAAACGCACAGGGAACTTGCCGAAGGAGTTGGTGGACCAGGTACTCCGGGAGCTCCAGAGGAAGATCCTGAGTGACGCCTGGTCGAACAAAACCCCCAAACGCCCCGCTCCAGCGTTCACCGGGAAACCCGTGCATGCGGACGGGGTCCTCAAACTTTGGTGCGCCGACGAGGCAACGCGCACCTGGCTGACGGAGGCAGTCTCTCTCCTGGTCCCACCACCGGGCTTCGAACTGGAGGTCAGGGGCCAGGAAGAGACCCCGAAGAGAGTGCGGTGCGGCATTGTCGTGCCCGACGAACAGGGGGTCTGGGACGACGTGCGTGACGTGGGTCGCGCTCTGGAGTTCCAGAACCCCTGGTTGGAGGTTGACAAATGGTCGATGCTGCACTCCGAAAGGCAGTCAGGTGGGTGGTTCCTGGTGGTGGGCGTCCCAGAGGAACAGGTCCCGATCCTGTTGAAGAACGAGCGCCGCCTCGCGTTGGGGGTGGGTGCCGTCTACGTCAGGTTCCGGGACCCCTCAGGTAAGTTTGTCGACCATCCTCCGGGATGCGACGACAACTCCATACGAGTCAAGCAGGACTCTAACACCAAGCCAGGGTGCGACGCAGAATCCGGCCCGTCAGAGCCGGCCGCGTCTGGCTCGGGGGCTGGCCCATCAGCCGAGGGTAACTCGGAAGATGAGTGCCTGCTCCTGAGTCCGGTGCGGCGGGACGACGGGGTGGAGGCTGGCGACATCCTGGCCGGCCTGACGCAGCTGACGTTTGGGGAGAAGGGGACATCACCCAAAGATAAACCCTCCGCCTAGTAACGTCAACTGCCTTCAAACCAACCTCCACCACAGCCAAACAGCTACTGCGCAACTGCGCAAATGGATGGAGGTCCAACATTCAGCCATCGTGCTCATCCAGGAACCTTGGATAAGGGGTGGCCTCATTAGAGGCCTCTCCAGCCTGGGAGGTAAGATTTATTCTTCAACTGACCACACACATCCAAGAACCTGTATACTAACTACTAAAAACATCAGAGCCCAAGTTCTAACGGAGTTCTGTTCCAGAGACATCACAGCGATACAAATTGAAATAACACAGCAGCCTAGGAGTATAGCGGTTGTTTTCGCATCGGTCTACATGCCCGAGGCCGAAGACCCGCCTCCGTTCGACCTCACGCGTCTGGTTAACCAGTGCGAGAGAACCAATACGGAGGTTGTAATAGGAACGGACTCCAATGCCCACCACCAAATGTGGGGCATGAACTGCAATAACAACAGAGGTAAATCACTGGTTGAATACCTATTCACCACCAATCTTACCCTATTAAACACAGGTACGGAGCCCACCTTCGTCACAAGACGTAGTCAGACAATTATCGACTTAACTCTCGCAACAGAAGGAGCGGCTGAACGCATCAAGGGATGGCACGTCTCGAAAGAGGCATCGTGCTCAGACCACAGATGGATCAGCTTCTCCATGGAAGTCGTTATACAACCCACACAGCCGCGTAGGAAACCACACAACACTGACAAAGTAAAGTATGTCCACTTACTTACAGAGAAACTTACCCTGACTGCTACGCCGACAGTACTGGGTAACAATGAACAGATCGACGAGCAGGTATGTACACTGACGCAGTCGATGTTAGACAGCTACCACGCAGCCTGCCCTGAAACCACTATACCATCAACCCCAGGCAAACAACCCTGGTGGGGCGCTGAGCTTGAACGCAAGCGCAAGAAGGTAAGAAGGGCTTTAAACAGGGCAATGAACACAAGCGCAGACGAAGATTGGGACGCTTATAAAGCGGCCAAATCAAGCTACAAGAAGTGCCTCAGATTCAGACGTACCATGGGATGGAGGAAATTCTGTGGGAGCATTGAATCTTGCCAACAAGCAAACCGGGTAAGGAAATTACTGGCTCAGCAACCAACGGTTGCACCAGGTACTCTCCGTAAACCGGATAACACATACACCACATCGGAGGAGGAGACAAGACGCGTCCTACTCGAAACACACTTCCCAGGCTGCGTCCTCACCCCGGTAATAACGTGGCACGATACACAAACAGTGGCGACCGAACATGAGTGGAGACATGCAAATACCGTGGTCACAGAGGAAAAACTCCGATGGGCCATCGACAGCTTCCATCCCTTCAAAGCAGCCGGACTGGACGGCATCTTCCCAGGGTTATTACAATGGGGGGGTGAACCTGTCCGCAAAAGACTTCTGGCAATCATGAGGGCTAGCCTGGCCCTCAGATATGTACCGAAGAGATGGAGGGAAGTCAAACTAATTTTCATACCAAAACCAGGCAAAACAGACTATACCAATGCAAAGTCCTTCAGACCAATAAGCCTGACCTCCTTCATGCTTAAAGCCTTGGAAAGGCTCTGCGAGAGGGAACTAAGAAGTGGGGCACTTAAACACTTACCCCTTCATGCCAATCAACATGCATACAGCTCAGGGAAATCGACGGAATCGGCCTTACATCAGGTCGTGAACCAGATAGAAGCTGCTATACAACAAAAATGCATCTGTCTGGGCACCTTCATTGACATAGAAGGAGCCTTCGACAAGACAAACTTTTCCAGCATAAGCAACGCCCTAGCCAGGCATGGTGTGGATCAGATGCTCATACAGTGGATCCAAAACATGCTCAGCAAAAGGGTAGTGCGCCTGCACGGCGACACTCAGACAGCCTTGATAACTAAAGGGTGCCCGCAGGGAGGTGTACTTTCCCCGCTATTGTGGAACTTAGTCATCAATGAACTCATAGACAAACTCAACGCGAGAGACTTCTACACAATAGGTTATGCAGATGATCTAACCATACTCACCTCAGGTAAGGTAACCAGTACAGTGTACGACCTAACCCAACAAGCCCTACGCATAGTAGAGTGGTGGTGTAATGAGTACGAATTATCTGTAAACCCGACCAAGACCGAACTAGTTATGTTCACACACAAACGCGCGCTGGGCACTTACCGACTGCCCAGGTTATTTAATACAGAGCTTAAGCTGTCTACCGAGGTCAAGTACCTAGGTGTCACTCTCGACAGCAAATTGACATGGAACAGCCACATGGAAAATAAGCTCAACAAAGCCAGCATTGTCTTCTGGCAGTGTAAGAAGATGATAGGCAAACGCTGGGGCATATCCCCCAAAATTGTCTTATGGCTTTATAAGACAATAATACGTCCGATGATAAGCTACGGCGCAGTAGTGTGGTGGCCTCGGACCAACCTAACAACGGCCGCCAACAAGCTTCAAAAGCTTCAAAGACTTGCATGCCTAGCGGCAACGGGCTGCATGAAAACTACACCTACAGCGGCACTCGAAGTGTTGCTGGACCTGCCTCCATTGCACCTGTTTATACAACAGGAAGCAACGATGACGGCGGTCCGGCTAAGAGCTCTGAAGCTCTGGAAAGACACCAACACACCGCACACTAGCAATTTAAATACACTCTTTAAAGAAGTTCCTCTCACACAAGCCATCGGCGACCAAATACCGAAACAATTTGTGTTCGACAAGAAGTACAAAATCCAACTGTACGAGGATCTTCACGAAGGAGCGGTTAATCACAACGAGCTCACGATCTTCACAGATGGGTCTAAGACGGATACAGGTACGGGTTCAGGAGTATTCTCCGAGGACCTAAACATCAACATCGCAGCACCACTGGGAGCCTACAACACGGTCTACCAGGCCGAATGTTTTGGCATAATCCTAGCTGCCACAGCAATCATGGCACGTGAGGTAAGGGAACGATCCATTAGGATCCTCTCAGATAGTAAGGCGGTCCTCTCAGCCCTCAAAAGCCATACTATCACCTCGGCACTCACGCTTGAATGCCACCAGAAACTAACAGAGGTAGGTAAACAAAACAAATTAACACTGCAATGGATCAAGGGCCACAGTGGCTCAAGAGGGAATGACGCAGCCGACGTACTTGCCAGAAGAGGGGCCACTTTAGAGGTGGTGGGACCCGAGCCCATCATTCCCCTCCCTTCTGGTTTTTATCGCAACCTGGTAAGAAATAGGACCAGGACCCAACACAACCAGTCCTGGATTGGTATTGAAACATGTAGGCAGGCCAAGGAGGCTCTTCCCGCAGTGGACGGTAAGATAGCCAAACAAATCCTCCGGCTGTCCAAACAACAACTGCGGACAGTCACGGCCGCCTACACAGGACACGGATTCTTTAATAAACACCTATTTACTATAGGTATCACCGACAGCCCGCTGTGCAGGGCCTGTATGGCAGCAGACGAGACGGCAGCCCACCTGCTCCTCGACTGCCCTGAGGTCGCACAGTACAGGCAGCAGTACCTGACGAGATACAGCACCCTGAGGGAGGCAGTGGGCCACATCAAGAGTCTGCTGGCCTTCCTCGAAGAGCTGGGGTGGCTCGAATGAAGACACCATTCCCACCCGCACGCAAAATACGCGCCAAGACGTGGAGTTGCGGAAACAGCCCGTGCAATCAAGTAAGTAAGTACTCAAAATTCAGGGTTCTAGTTTTATCCACAACGAAGTTATAGGGGGTCGAAAATGGCCTGAATTGCTTCGAGAAAAGGATGGTACGGCCGTGTCGCTTTTTTGCTCGACTTGGCGGGGGCACTGCCGTGCCCCCAGATTAGGTTATTAGTGTTATTACCATAGATTATAAAGATATACTGGTAGTTATAAAAAGCAACACAAGTCTATTGACACAACAGGTAGGTACTAAACGAATTTACAATTAATCTTAACTAAATCTTATTTGAACTATTTACACACTGAACTAAATTAATTTAATATTTACAAAATTTTAACTATTGACAGTCACAGGTTTAATTTTCGCACGTAAAAGTTCCAATTTATAGGTATTATTTACGTACGTATGCACTTACGTAATGGCCGCGAAAAGCATACTAACAATACATTGAGATTGAAGAAAAAACAAATCGTTTAAACGAAAGCTTATGCAACT
Organism: Euclidia mi; assembly: GCA_944739405.2. Classification (NCBI taxonomy): domain Eukaryota; kingdom Metazoa; phylum Arthropoda; class Insecta; order Lepidoptera; family Erebidae; genus Euclidia; species Euclidia mi. The sequence goes on from OX123197.2 coordinate 34,679,473, forward strand.
AAAAACAAAAAACTTTTTACTTTAAATATTATTACGGAAACAAACAACTCGTAATTTAGTAGCTTAATCCTAATGTTGACGTGTTTGTTCGTATATTAGTCTCTATGTTCACACACGTTGAGCTCATTTTCAATATTACTTTAAAAAAGCAGTGAGCAGTGCGACCAACCTAACGTTCGCGAATCGTTGTCGTTCAACGCGCCAGCCGCCTGCGTCCAGCGCAGCGGCAGCGTTACAGTTTGTGATGTTGCTTTCCGTTTAAACGAAATCGGCCTGTACTTATAAACGAACGCTTATGCTTATGTTGATAAGCAGGTTGTGTTTACAGCTTTTCGTTTAAACGCCTACTACTACTTTTGCAGTCCACTGCAGGACTTAAACCTCTTCTTATGAAGGTTTTGGCCTACTATACCACGCTGGCCAGACGGATTGGCATAGGGTTTATCTTTCGCGTTTTCCCTCTTTTAATTTATTGTTAGCAGTAATGAAACGTTTTTTTCTAAACAAATATATAAACTTTTTTGAATAATGTAGAAATATAGTTCGTTTTTGTCTACTGACTTAATGTATTACATACACTATTCTACTTACCGTGTGAGTAGATAAAGACTATAATATCATCATTTTACTTATAAGATAAGGCTAAAATGTACTCATCATACCTTTAGGTAAGAACTTCTTTATAATATTATAATATGCTGTGGAGCAGCACGGGTCCTCTAGTATTATTGATTATACAATAAGATTATTGAGTAATTATCCGCGTACTGCTATGCTGCTGATAATCCGCTTAAGGAATCTGCTAACGTCTGAATTGTCTTCGACACGTCAATGAATATGAGTGTAATTATATTATTATTAAGGATTCATATAAAGCTTTTAATTCAATTATTCTATCTGTTATAGTTAAGACTAGCCTCGTGCTTGCTTTGAGGCTTTGCCTGTCTATTGTGACCGATATCTTTGTAAGTTGTATTACGGCAAATTTTCGTCTACATCCAGTTAATTCAGACTTTTACGAAGTAAGTCTTAATTCAGCTATTTTTGCCTGAAAAAATAAGTTATATCAATTTATACAAGTATTCTCGAAAGTCTTGACATTTATCATAGTAAGAAGAAGATGAAATCAATTGTTTGGATTAGAGTTTTGAAACCGCAAAACTGTGCTCTGTTCATCCCATCTTAATCGTCAAATTTCGCTGAATTTACGCATAAATTACTAGCACATAGAACAAAATGATTCTATTGTTTTCTGTACATTCTATTTCTTATGCCACTGGAAAAGTTTCTTTACTATTATTTATTTCTGTCTCGCCAACTTCAAATTGAACATAAAGTTTCATACTACCTTTTGTATAAGACATTTTTGCATCGAAAATCCGAGGTTTTTCTACGTTAACACGTCTGTAATACCAGCAGCATGTCTTACATAAAGTTCGATTAGATTTTGCGAAGTTTACGCTGAAGATGTGCTCGAGAGTTCAGAATGGTGTTGGAGATGTGTTTAGCTTAATTAATTTCTGTGTATTCAAACTAACATTAATTTTTAAATCTAACGGAAAATTATTGGCGTAGTGTAATTAAATATCTGTTGTTATAATATTATAAACTTTAGATTATAGGTACGGCAATTACTTTTGCTGAAAAAAAATTACCACGCAATGGTCAAAATGTCAGTTTCCATTTATTACAGGCAACTTGATTATAAACATGGAGTCAGTAAAACTGTTATTAGTTTGGAGACAATAAGATTAGGACAATCTTTTGGAGTGAGATACGTATGTATTATAGACATATAGGTACATATGACGTCTGTATTTGATGGCATACTACAAACCTTATAATAATAAAAAATAAATAAAAATTATTTATTATCAGACAGAGTTCATAGCACATATTACCTCACAATTACATAGAGTGTACATATACATATTTGAATTTATTTAATGGAAATTTAATTAAATTATTGTTGTATTTCATTTTCAAATATATTAAAATAACTGAAATATCTACTATTTGCGTTACAAACATAAACAATACCCATGAAGTTATTATTTATTACAGATGGTTTAATTACATAATTATTCAATTTATCACAGTAGCACTGGATCCCAACTCATGCAGCTCTGTAAATCTACTTAGCAATATCGTGTCAGTTCTATTACCAATAATTCTCAGCACACAGTTTCGACTGCCTCGCACACGCTTCATCACTGACTACACATCAGCAAACATGCCAGCAGCGCTGCAATATCGAGGGAGTCGAAACTTTGCCCTGAACACATTATTGTATTGGATTTGCAACGCACTGTAGACCCGCTTCGTAAAGTTCGCCCACAGGCCACAGGTGTAGAATGTCCAGCAAAAAGCTTTAAATAATGTTATTTTAACTTGAGCTGTACACCGAGCGAACCTGTGTGCCAACATATTACCACGCACCGACAGTGCCCTGCGCTCCCTTTCAATATCCATAGCATCGTGTAACGTCTCAGTCACTATGTGACCAAGATATTTAAACTGTGATACACGGCCCAAAGGTACCCCGTTCAGTAGTACTGGTGTTATGAAGTTGGGTTCCTTCTCATTCCATTTAAATATCATAAACTCACTTTTCTTCTCGTTATATTTGAGACCGTGTTCCACAGCATACTGTTCACATATCTTCAACAATTGCCTTAATCCTCCAATTGAGGGGCTCAGCAACACCATATCGATTGGTATAACGACTCAAATAAATACTAGATATAAAAATCTACTGACTCACAGCTAAGATTTTATTTGAATTGATTTTAACTTTAAATAATTATTAATAAATTATTATTAATTATAATGTAGTCTATTTAGCAAAAACATCTAAAACCTCTAATCAACGCATACATTTTACGATTTCAAATTACAATTTTCATAAAACAATGAATACCAATCATGTAACTTTGTGTCATACGCTGTCACAGCCGAAACTCTTCAAACGGCGCGCGCCGATGCAAAATTGGAATTCTTTAAAGTTGGTACAGCAAATACTTTTTGTTACAACGTGGATGTTGGTAACTAGAGGATTGACCTTCGTCTAAGTGACAAGGTCAGATGAGGATTAGTGTCGGGTTAAGCCACTCAGTCCTCTGAGACTTGAAAACAAAGTAAAACAAGTACCATTTCTAGATTTGTGGTTTAGCTCCTGTTTTGAGAAGGCGTCTTTAACTTATTAGTTTTTGAAATATTTATAAGCCCTATATTTTGGTTCGCAGGTCAGGTTTTTTATTATATTCTCATGGGTTAAGTTTGAGAGCGTTGTAGAGTGACATAACTCAACAACAATAAAAGGTACCTTAAAAATAAATAAAATACTCGCTTCCAAAACATATGGTCAACACACATACACTCATGGTGAAAAATGGATTTTTTATATCTAATAATGGCTACAAACGATTTAACGGTTCGCCTGATAGTAAGCGATTATCGCCACCAATGGACTCAAGCAAAACCAAGAGACTCGCAAATGCGTTGCCGCCCTTTGCGATGGAAAAATCATCTGAGGAGGAGCGGGATAAGGGAGAAGAAAAAGCAGATAGGAACTCTCACCAAACGAAACGCAACAGTATTGACACTGCATTATTGGCTTTACGTCAATATTCTGTGAGAGGGTATTACTAGCCAGGTCAAGTAGGAGGCGTACATTTCATGCTGAAATCAGCAAGGCTCTACTGCAATATAAGTAGAAACACGAGTCACAGAATACAATTCAACGTTCTGCAGAACACGAGTGCATGTTTTAAACCACAAATACAATAGCGAGCGACACAAATAAGTATCAAAAATCAAATGAAATGCGAGCTAAAGAGCATATGTAGAGAGCAAAATAAATAAACTCATTATGAGGCTTTATTAAAATTGGCCGAGTGGGTTTATCGTGTTTGCTGGACCAACATGTCCATTTTAATTTTATTTTTCATTCTTTATATTTTCTCTCTGTGTGGTACCGGATAAATAAGAAAAAAACGTCACTACATTTTTCCGAGGGTATCGTAAGAGACATCTAAGAAAAATACACGAACCAAATAGTACCTTTGACAAGAGACTAAAAACTCGTAATCCAACCAACCAAGCAATGCCGCATAAAAATCAATACAAAGTTCCTTAGTTTTTTTTATATTATACGTCTCCAAAGCCTAAATATAGCCTGTGCGAGAATATCGTTTGACTTTTCATGAACTAATTTCCATATTGCCAAGGAGAGCGTATATTAGCATAAGGTGATCTTTCTACCGGGAGTAAGCCTCGCAGATTACTCCGTAGCACCTTCGTATTATGACGGGTTTATGTGTGATTTATAATTAATTATAATGTAGACACGTACGTTATACTGAATAACTGTCACATATAAAAAAGTACGTGAATTTGCTGCCATAATTTGGTATTATTATCCATAATATACCGAATTATACAAACACACTGGTCTAGTTTATTAAATTTGCTTAAAATTATATGTAATAGAGAAAAAAAGTAATCACTAGAGTATACCCATAGTAATAGCACATTCTTTTTTTTATTCAACGGTTACTGCCCCATCCTATGGGAAATTTGGAAAATCTTTTTTACTGTGCACCCCTACAGTCCCCAAGGACCATAATATATGCTAAATTTCAGCTTCTTGCGGACATAGTGGGGTACTTAAGGTTTAAACATCCCTTAGAACCAAATTAATGTGATAAAAGTAAAGCTTTTAACTTCGAATCATAGCTTAATTTATTGTGAATTATTATGGATAAATTTATGTTGATAACGTAATTAATCTATGAGAGGTGTACTCAAATAAAAAAAAAGCATTTGACCCGCTATGCCCCGTGCATAGGGGTAAAAAGGGGTCTTCTATGGGGCATTGTCACCCCACAATGTCATAGTAAGAAACAAAACACAACTTCCAAACGAAATAGTTTTATATCTTGGCAATATAACGACAGTCAAAAATAACTACAATACTATCACATAACATATTCAAACTTCAAACTTCAAAACTTCAAAATCTTTATTTGCTTTGAATGTATGGACATGGTTGAGGTCTTACATAGATGGTTAGTTCTAATACATTCTACCCATTGAGCATGCAAATATATTTAATTATTAACACAAATAGAAATAAAGAGAAAATTACAGAGACGCTTTTTTACAAGGATTACAAATATAATTACAAGGAAAAATTTCAATTACAGTCGTTTTCACAACATTACCTACAATTCATCATTTAAGAAATCTGTTATACTGTAGTAACATTTTTCTATTAGTAATTTATTCAAGTATTTTTTAAATTTGCATAGATTTTGGTTTTTGATGTCATCGGGTAGTTTGTTGTAAATAATTGGGCCTATGCACACAATGCTCTTTCTTAATAAGGCTGTCTTATAGTCTCCTTTATTAAGGAGGTATTTGTACTTGTTTCTCAGCAGTGCTGAGCGTTTACTGGTTTCAGACATATTAGTGAATAAGTGAATATTGGTTTTGTCAAATATAGCTACTTCTAATATATAAAGACATGGGAAAGTTAGTATTTTTAGGGATTTAAACGCAGGAATGCAACTGTCAGTTAGTTTTAGACCTAACATGGATCTTAAACATCTTTTTTGTGCTTTGAAAATTGTTTCTCTCTCGCTACAATTCCCCCAGAATATCACACCAAATCTCAAAATCGACGCAACAAGGCCATGATATGCTATAAGCAGAGTTTCAATATTTACTATTTTAGACAAGTTATAAAGAGCATAAGCAGAAGTACTCAGTCTTGCAAATGAATTCTGACTGTGGCTTCCATGTTAACTGGCTGTCAATTTGTATGCCTAAAAATTTTGTTGTGTTTACTTCATTTATTGTTTGGCCATTGTAATCAATATTAAAGAGTCCATTTTGCAGTTTTTGATAGAAATGCATAACGTTAGTTTTATTAAGGTTTATGAGCAGGTTGTTGTTAGTCATCCAGTTAACTATATCTGCAAGAGTATTATTGATGTCAGCCTCATAGGATTTTAGTTCTAGACATTTAATTATGGCAGTACTATCATCGGCGAAGAGTATCATTTGCTGTTGAGTGTGATGTGGGAGATCATTGATATATAACAGAAAGAGCAATGGTCCGAGGACACTCCCCTGAGGAACTCCGTATTTTATTTCTTTAACATCGGATCTGTAGTGAACTTCATTTTTAGTTTTGTTACATATTCTTGTTATAACAGTATATTGCTGACGGTTGGTTAGATACGATTTTATTAATTTTAATATGTTGCCTTTGATGCCATAATAATAAAGTTTGCTCAGCAAGACATCATGTTTTACACAATCGAATGCACTCGACATGTCAGTGAAAATAGCGCATGTAGGTATCTTTTTATCCACATTTGTCATTATTTTAATTAGTAAATCGTATATGGCCATGTTAATACTTTTGTTTTTTCTGAAACCTTTTTGCTCATCGCATAATATATTAAATTTTGTTAAAAAGGAATAAATTACTTTGTACAATAATTTTTCAAAAATCTTAGAGTATATAGGGACTAATGCGGTAGGCCTATAATTACGTATATCATCTTTACTGTTTTTTTTATGTAGTGGTTTCACTAGGACTGTTTTAAGACTATTAGGGAAGATACCTGTGCTAATACATAAGTTAAAGATATGACTTAATGGTGTCGCTACGCTATCAGCCACGGATTTGACTACTGGTGTACAAATTTCGTCATAGCTGCAGCTCTTGGTGTTTTTTAATGACTTTATAGCAATTATTACATCTTGTGGGACCACTGGTGGCATAAGTAGTGAATTTCTGATGGGGCTTATAGATGCGCTAGTCATATTTTTGGAAATATCTGTGATATTCTCAATAAAAAAAGAATTAAAATAATTTGCTATTTCTTTTGGATCTTTAACCAATATACCATGTCTATCAATTTGCAAAATAGATTCTCTCGGCATTGTATTGTTCTTTATGACCTGCCAGGCAGCCTTAGATTTATTTTCAGATTTTCTAATCATATTACTATTCTGGACCTTTTGGGTAAGTTTTATAATCTTTTTTAGTTTTTGTGAGTAGTTTTTGAACCTATTTTTATTTTCTGAAGTTGGTTTTATATTTGGAAAAATAACGTCCTAATGCTGTTTGGGCAACGTTGTACATATTTTCTGCTTTCCTATAGCCCATTTCTCCAGACACAACACTGTGTACAGCTTGTTACATAGCATAGACCATGAACCACCATGACCATGACCATGTTGGCTAAAAACGTAAAAAAATAAATATATTACTACCTAGAAGTCTTTAAAACGGGGCAAAGTGGGGCACTTTTCTATAATTCAAATACTGTGCCCCACTTTGCTCCAGAAGCCATACCCCACTATGCCCCACCGGCTCGTTTAAATTTAAAAACAAACTGACGCCATCTTACCTTTGATTCAATTATCTTGGCCTTATTGATTAAGAAAACCAGAAAGGAACTGATTGATAATAAACTATAACACACCACAGTCACGGTAATATAATCTAACAGTATTGTAACTCGGCCGTCTTGGTGAGTTATATACCTACCAGACGCGCCGTATGCGATCTGCGGCACGATCGCCGCTGTGGGTACTTTAGGCACAGTCCGCACAGTCTAATGGGTACTTTGCTCGAGGCGCGTAGGTATAACTCAAGTTTCGAGCGTTTGTATGGAGTTACAATACTGTTAGTTATTATTACCGTGCCACAGTACATAAATACGTTTCAAAAGGACTGCTGTTAAATTTCACGAAAAATAGTCGAAATGGTGACGCTCGCCTATGAAGCTCACGCGCCGGCTGACGACCAATCAAAACGAGCCATTTGACAGTTTGCACGGCGTTTGTTGCGAGCTGTGTAAGGCCTGCCCCAATATGCCCTGTGGCCCCACTATGCCCCCTCCTCCCCTACCTATACATTATAAATAAATTAAATGAATATTATATGTACCCTATTAAAAAATATATGTTTAAAGATAAGCTTTTGCCCGCGGCTTCGCTCACGTTAAATTCGGGGTACGCAAAACTCCTTCATCGTTCGATATTAATTTTCGTTTTAATTCTGTTCATAGAGACTAATAAGAAATATAACCGCAAGAAGTATTTAAAACATTTCTGTAAACAGTATAGTATAGTAGTTACGTAGTCAAAAATGGCGAAACACGGAATCCTTATAGACGCGCTATGTATGTCAGTCTATCCGTATATCATAGCCACTTTATGTTGAAACTATTCAGTTTACACATTTGAAAATTTGTAGGTAGATGTATTCTGTGAACCGCTTTACGACGTTATAGAAAATAAAAAACTGTCACGCCATATCATTTGAGAATTTTTGAAGCTGCCCATATATGCAATGCGGCTGTGCTACGGAAAAACAAAGCAAATAACATATTTTTCAAAATCAGATTTTTACATATTGGAACATTTTGCCTATAACGGACACTGCTACATTCACAGAATCATCGAAAAGCCTTTATTTTCCGAGATAAAACTTTGTAAAATAAAGTAACTGCAGGTACTTGCCCAACATATCTACGGCAAAACAAAGTAAACCACAATGTCTAAGCAAAAACAAAGTATTTGCACGTCGATTTTCATTTGATATTAATTTCTTTTTAAGCCCCTTTTTCTAGCTATAAGAAAATCAAACAATTTTACTTTGTTTTTGGATTGTTAAAAATGGTCAAAATGGCAAATTTGTTAACGTAAAAATAAAGCAAGTAAAATGACAAATGTAAAACAAAGCAACTGAATAACAGTTGCTTTGTTTCTTTATTGTAAATCAATTCAAGCTATTACTATATCCCATTTACTTGGTTTTTAATATGCTGTCGTTCATTTGTAAATTTAAAATATCAAAATTATTTGACATTACTCGGTTTTATCACCTTTCAAATGTCAGCTATGTATGTCAGTCTATCCGTATATCATACACCAAATTTGTACAAACATTTACACAATAAAGCAATTATCTATCTATCTATCTATCTATCATAGCCACTTTATGCCGAAACTATTCAGTTCACACATTTGAAAATTTGTAGGTAGATGTATTCTGCGAACCGCTTTACGACGTTATACAGAAAAAAAAATTAAATATTAAGGGGGGCTTTTCATACATGGAACTGATGTGGCAAATGGGTTACTAAAAATGACTTTGAGGTTCCTAAAACCATTGTTTCTTAAAGTCAATCGTTTGAAAGATATTCAGTTCCAAAGTGGTAAAATTGGTGTGTGTGTGTGAAATATCTCTATACACACTTTCGCATTTATGAGTAGAGAATATTGATTCAGCCGATTTAGCGTGAAATTGGTACACACATACACATTTTTTCATTTATACCTAATATTAGTAGGGATTAGCCAAGGCTGTTATAGTAATTATTAGTTTATATAAGTAAGCGAACGAAGTAATAACAGTGCACCATATGACGATGTATAATGTGACAGTACTGACAGATAGAAACAACCCTACAAACCTCGACCCTCTCTAAAATCCCTCCCAGTTTATTTTATGCATTTTATTGTATCCTATGTGTTTTTCCTGGTTCTGAGCTACCTCCCCACCAATTTTCAGCCAAATCGGCTTAGCCGTTCTTGAGTTATAAATAGTGTAACTAACACGACTTTCTTGTATGTTTATATATAGATAACTAGCTGACCCAGCGAACTCCATATCGCCTTTTAAAGAGTTTTTATTTAATAACCTTTTTTTCAAGCCCCTTTTCCAAAGTTACCATTGACTTAGCGCTTAATCTCTTATCATTTCAGAGTCTATAAATGATGAACAAACAAACGTAGATTTTTATATAGTATTGAATTCCCCATTCCTTAAAATATTGGAGACGATACACATATCGACTTTAAAAAAAAATCCCGTCCGCCATCTTTGATTTCCTATCCGCCATCTTTGATCACGAAATGGATGTTGTATTGGGATTAACCATCCCTTAAATCATCAGAGACGATACCCATATTGATTTTGTAAATTTTTCCCATCAGCCATCTTTGATCACGAAATAGATGGTGTTTTTGAATACCCCATTCCTTAAAATATCGGACACGATACCCATATATTGACTTTAAAAAAAATCCCGTTCACCAAATTGGATTTCCTATCCGCCATCTTTGATCACGAAATAGATGTTGTATTTGGATTCTCCATCCCTTTAAACATCGGAGAGGATACCCATATAGATTTTTTTTTAATTTCTCATCCGCCATCTTTAATCACGAAATATATGATGTTTTTGAATTCCCCATTCCTTAAAATATCGGAGACGATACCCATATCGACATTAAAAAAAATCCCGTCCGCCATTTTTGATTTCCGATCCAGCATCTTTGGTCACGAAATAGATGTTGTATTTGGATTCTCCATCCCTTAAATCATCAGAGACGATTCCCATATTGATTTTTTTAATTGTTCCCATCTGCCATCTTTGATTTCCCATCCACCATCTTGAATCACGAAATAGATGTTGTATTTCGATTCCCTACCCCTTAAAATATCGAAGGCGATACCCATATTGATTTTTTAAATTTTCTCATCCGCCATCTTTAATTTCGCGTCCGCCATCTTGGATCACTAAATAAATTTCATAGTATTAATCAGCGTCCCGAAAATCTCGAAAACGATACCCATATAGATTGTATCCTATTCGTTTAGCATTTTTTTGCCTTTGACTCAACCCTCCTCCTTCTCGTTTGACCATTTTATTATTTTTGTCTAGCCCCTAAAAGTTGTGGCGTAATTTTATATAGCCTATAGCCTTTCGGAATAATTGGGCTATCATAGGCAATAACAATTTCTAAAATCCGACTGCTAGTTCCCGAGATTAGCCGACATTATCTTTTAGCCTTTTTAGCCTTGTGCCCGGCCCCAAAATGGTCGAAGCGTTATGTTATATAGCCAATAGCCTTCCGGAATAACTGGGCTATCGCATACAAAAAGATTTTTTCAGATCCGACCGGGAGTTCCTGAGATTAGCGCGTTCAAACAAACAAACAAACAAACTCTTCCGCTTTATTATATTAGTACTAGCTGACCCAGCGAACTCCGTATCGCCTTTTTAAGAGTTTTTATTTAATTCCCTTTTTCCATGCCCCTTTTCCAAAGCTACCATTGACTTAAGGAGACGATACCCATATCGACTTTAAAAATATCCCATCCGCCATCTTTGATTTCCTATCCGCCATCTTTGATCACAAAATAGATGTTGTATTTGCATTCACCATCCCTTAAATCATCAGAGACGATACCCATATTGATTTTTTAATTTTTCCCATCCGCCATCTTTGATTTTCCATCCGCCATCTTGAATCACGAAAAAGATGTTGTACTTGGATTCCCCATCCCTTTAAACATCGGAGACGATACCCATATTAATTTTTACAAAAATTCCATCCGCCATGTTTGATCACGAAATAGATGGTGTTTTTGAATTCTCCATTCCTTAAAATATTGAAGACGATACCCATATCGACTTAAAAAAAAAACCCGTCCGCCATCTTTGATTTCCTATCCGCCATCTTTGATCACGAAAAAGATGTTGTATTTGGATTCTCCATCCCTTAAATCATCAGAGACGATACCCATATTGATTTTTTAAATTTTTCCCATCCGCCATCTTTGATTTCCCATCCATCATATTGAATCACGAAACAGATGTTGTATTTGGATTCCCTATCCCTTTTAACATCGCAGACGATACCAATATAGTTTTTTTTTAATTTTCCCATCCGCCATCTTTGATTTCCCATCCGCCATCTTTGATCACAAAATAGATGTTGTATTTCGATTCCCGACCCCTTAAAATATCAAAAGCGATACCCATATTGATTTTTAAAACTTTCTCATCCGCCATCTTTGATTTCCCATCCGCCATCTTTGATCACGAAATAGATGTTGTGTTTCGATTCCCCACCCCTTAAAATATCAAAGGCGATACCCATATTGATTTTTAAAATTTTCTCATCCGCCATCTTTGATTTCCCGCCCGCCATCTTGGATCACTAAATAAATTTCATATTATTAATCAGCGTCCGGAAATTTTGAAAACGATACCCACAATAGATTGTATCCTATTCGTTTAGCCTTTTTTTGCCTTAGACCCAACCCTCCCCCTTCTCGTTTGGGCATTTTATCATTTTTGTCTGGCCCTAAAAGATGTGGCGTAATTTTATATAGCCTTTCAGAATAATTGGGCTATCAGAGGCAATAACAATTTTTAAAATCCGACTGCTAGTTCCTGAGATTAGCCGACATTATCTTTTAGCCTTTTTAGCCTTTTGCCCGGCCCCAAAGGGGCGAAGCGTTATGTTTTATAGCTTATAGCCTTCCGGAATAATTGGGCTATCGTATGCAAAAAGAATTTTTCAGATCCGACCGGTAGTTCCTGAGATTAGCGCGTTCAAACAAACAAACAAACAAACAAACTCTTCCGCTTTATTATATTAGTATAGATAGATTATGTATAAACATATTTTTAATAGGGTACATAGCGTACATTATACTCGTTCAGCTTTATTCTACCAATGTTAATGCTTGTATAAATACCAAAATATCTCGGTAAGCAATATAAAGTAGAACATTGCTAACGCCCACTGACAACTTTTGCGTGGGTGACTACTAACGTTGTGATAGGCTTACCACGGATCCTAGAAAGCTCACGATTTATTGAACCATTTGGTTGAGGAAGAATTACATTTTAATTTCGAAAGGATAAGTAAGATATCTACATCGTCGAGATATGACAATCTGACGGTTTAATATTATGACGATGGGTCGGAAGGTGGAAATTATATCGTTGATAGTGTCCACAGTATTTGCACGGTAATAATATCTAACAGTATTGTAACTCCATACAAACGCACGAAACTCGAGTTATACCTACGCCTACGCGCCGCGAGCAGAGTACCCATTAGACTGGGCGGACTGTACCTACAGTACCCGCAGCCGCTATCGTGCCGCAGCTCGCATGCGGCGCGTCTGGTAGGTATATAACTCACGAAGACGGCCGAGTTACAATACTGTTAGATTATATTACCGTGGTATTTGCTTCATGTTAATCAATAATTTATGTCTGATTTACATAACATACTGAACTATGGTAAATCTATAACATACCTGAAATATTTATATAAAATTAAAATATCTTTAAAATGAATAGAGTGTTATTTTTATTCAGAAGCAAATCTGTATATATAAAACTAGCTGCTGCCCGCGACGTCGTCTGCGTGAATGCTATACAGCACCTAACTATTAAATAAATACCTACGATTATACCTTACCCAGTGGTGTATGTAACGGACTGCCGAGACGATGGTCTTGGGTTCGATCCCCAGCTACCCCGGGCACACACCTATGACTTTTCAAAGTTATGTGTGTATTAAAAAATATTAATTTATTATCGCTCGCTTAACAATGTGCCCGGTAGACGGCAATAGGCTCGCCCCCTATTTCATTGGGACCGAAACATATCTGGTGAAGTGTGGGTGTGTAATACACCTCTGCCTACCCCTTCGGGGATAAAAGGAGTGAAGATATGAGAAGATATACCTTTTAAAATAACATTCATTTACCCGTTTCTTCTTTATATTTCATACCTGCAGAAAGTGTAGTAACAGAGGGAGACTGTCTTTTGTAAAATTGACTTTCAAAAAGTGCTGATTTTCAGCCTGCTTTGAATAAATAATAATAATAATAATATTCTACCACATTCACACAACACCATCTAGTCCCAAACTAAGCAGAGCTTGTACTATGGGTACTTACTAGATAATGGATAAACATACATATATACTTTTTTTTTTGTAAATACATACATATTATACATAGAAACACCCAGACCAAGACAAACATCCATGTTTATGCACACAAATGTTTGACTTGAGCGGGAATCGAACCCGCGACCTTCAGCGTAGCAGTCGGTTACACTCCCGCCGCGCCAACCGGTCGTCGTCATGACTTTATAGTGATTCTGCTGAATTAAGTCATAAGTTGTGACTGAAGCAGATGGAGAAAATAAGGAATACATAACAGGGTAAAATACATACTTATAGGACTTCTCGATATACAACATTAGTGGTTTGGCTCTCCGCAGCCAAAATGTAAAAAGAGTCAGGACTGGGGACACCCGCTGCCCTCAATGTCTGCGTCTGCGACTTATTGATGGTCATCGCGAAGCTAACACTCACGGGGAACTGTATGCGTATGATATGAATGTGATGTGATGAATTATGAGGTATGAGAGGAATGCGTGGTATAAATACTGCCTCGCTGACGCCACAACCCGTAAGAATTTCCTAAATGGTGTGTCTGTGGAGCAAGATGACTTTTAGGCAGGTCACGTTATACAACTTCGGAGGAGATAGGTTCCGAAGAAGCATAATCGGGACACCGACCTTCAGCTTGATGCTATGCGCTGGAAGTTCACTTGCTGACTGGGAGTTCAGAAATTCCACGGGATAATGTGTGGTGTTTTCTTGCTCGACGACAGTGTTGATGGAGGTGTAGACCACTTCATTCCTCTCAATTTCCGAGAGAATGCATTCGTTAATTGCTACAGCCTGATCATTTTTGGGCGTCAAAATATGGCCACTCACACACTCACGAATTCTGCTATTACGGTATACAGCTGTATAATTCTAAGCTGGATACAACTCTACTGAGAGACTCTGGAAGCACCACCTGTCCACCTCCCTCCTCTGGTAGAGTGTCTTCGCCAAGACTTAGAAAGACATCTTAGAATTGTTGAGCACGTGCATTGACGCCAAGCTGAACTCTCATATTAATGGTCAAGCGCAGCATACGTACTCGTGACCACAACAAAGATAATTTCAACGAAGCACTCACCTTGTCCGTGTGGTGACGGATTAAGAATACGGAATGTCACCACCCCATATCAACCCATGGGTGTCGTAAGAGCCGACAGAAGGAGCAAGAACAGCACTGTAAGAGAAGGAAAACTTGATACAAACCCTATACCAACCCGTTTGGCCAGCGTGGTTTAGTAGGCCAATTCCTCCTTTCAAAGGAGAGGCCTAGTCCAGCAGTGGACTGTTAAAGGCTGATGATGATGATGATGATGACTCACCTCGTCAGCCCTCGATCCCCGCGTCACCACGGGAAGCGTTTGTCGGGAATCGTCACTGAACAGAACTGTGACCACCTATTAAATGGTCGTTCCTGCTGATGTCCTGCAGGGTTCTATCCATGGCCTGAACTGCCTTCCTAATAGCCATCGTACGCTCATCCCATACAATCAGAGAGCAATCCTTGAGCACGTGTCCCTTATCACTGTTACGTGACACACCACAAACTGGTGTTACGGCGCTCTCTAAATTGATGGGAAATTTAAACATAGCATGTGCTGTCTTGCCACCCGGAAGCAGTGTGGCAGCTATTGCCGGCGACGCTAAAGCAATGACAATTTTGCCTTTCCTCCTGACCTCTGCAAGTATGCCAGTAGTAACAAATGTTTTTCCTGTTCCACCAGGAGCATCCAAGAAAAACATTTTAGCCTGGCTTTGCCCAACGCTTTCAAGGACGGTGTCGTAAAATTCGTAAGGTGGTCATTTCAAATTGTCTCAGCGTTATACTCCCAATTTTCACGGTCTTGATGCAGTGATGATTGGGAAGCTTGTAACAAATATTTGACCAGTGCATTGCCGCCGATAGAAATTACCACGTCTTGAAGTGAACTGAGACAGGTGTTCAGCACGCGGTCATCAGTTACTTCGACTTCGTCTCTAGTAACACGCCTCAAAACTCGTAGAAAATCTTCAGACAGATGATGGCGATACTTTTCACAGAAAGCTATCGCGTTCGCGACTCCACAAAACACCAAGATGACGTCAAACAGATGACGCATGCGGCTGGGACTGTCACTGACGCTCGCCTCAGCGAGGTTGTCATCCCAGTATTGGTCACCGTCGAGAAAGTGACGTACTACGCAGGCTGTGCGGTAAGTGGGATACTCCAAGCCATCAAATGTCCTCAGAAAGGCGAAAGACGTTGGGCCTCGGACCGTGTGAAGTAACAACCGCAGAAAATAGCATTCGACATTATTTGTGTGTACGGTATAAACTCTACAAAATGCGGTGTCCTTGAAACTTCCCGGAAAGCCTTACACAGCACCTCCTCGTCAACGTCGGTTAAATACACCCTTTTGCTTGTCGTACGTGTTATATGAAGGCATCTTGTCATACGTAAGGGACCTCCCAAACTGATCGATTTTACAGAGCCTGAAACATGCCAAGAGAGTTGTTTAACGCGGATTTTCAACAGGCAAGGCAAGCAACGCTGTCGGGATCAAAATATATGCGCTGGCCGTTCTCTAGGGGGTCGTGTAAATGTATCCGCCAAACCGCTTCAGACGTAACAATAAATAAATGGCTGTGTGTGAGTAAAAATAATCTAGCTAGTTCCACATCTCACTAATGTTTTTATACAGTTAATCCAAACAAACGTGCTATATGTATATCCCGGAAGACAATTTAAAGCAAGTTTACATGCGACTTGAAAATATATTAATTAAGAAGCAATAATTACACCAATGTGACCAAAATGTTTATTTTGTACTCTATTACTATTTATTCTGACAGAAATGATGTAAGCAATCAAGTGTGGCGATGGTGTAGTTAATTAATTAAATAACTTCAACTAATAGTCTTGCTCATCTCTGAAACGAATTAAAAATACAATTTTTAAGAAGAAAATGTACAACTCCATCTATGACTTTTGAAAACAACTATTAACGTCGCCAACATGTAATTAAACTTGATGTTTTTGAACTCTCTTAGATGGCGCTGCATTAAAATTGTCTTGATTCTACTTATATTCAATTAATTATGTATATCTTTTAATAATATTTTTGCCAAATTTGAAGTAAATCCATGCAGTACTTTTTTACTTTATCCTGGATATAAGGACAAACAGATAAACAGACAAACAGACAAACAGACAAAAATTCTAAAAACTATATTTTTGGCCTTGGTATCGATAGTAGATCACACCCCAATTATTCTTTAAAAAAAAATTCAATGTACAGTTTTGACTTTCCTACCATTTTATTATATGTATAGATTCTGACTTATGACTGACTGATAGATAACGCACACCCAAAACTATTGGGCGCAAATAACTGAAATCTGGCATGTGTGTGCCAGGTTGCATTAAGAAGGAATTTCTTGATATGCATTTAAATAAAATGTGCGGGCGTAGCGGAGGGTGCCCTCTAGTTCCCCCCCCCATGGGATCTCCACCTTGTCGTGGTGGGAGGGCTCAGTAACCGTGGGTTTGAGGTACACCCACGGTGAAGCTAAAAAAGCAAAAAAAAAGAAAGAAAAGGGTGCCCTCTAGTTAAATATAAAATCATTAACGTTATTTATTTACTACTCCTCGGCACTCGAGCTTTGCACCTAAAAGAAAATACTAGCAATAACTAGACAATTGTTCATTTGCTGTGTCGCTTCAAACGGATTCCTCGAACAGCAAGCAGCACGGAGAACGGTCTCGTAAATTATATTGATACAACGTGAACTAGACAATGCGGTCTATACAACTACATACAATTTTTTAGTTCACAGACTGGGTTATAATTTATCACTACGTTATACAAAGTCTGTCTTCTGTCTGTCAGCCCTATGTATGCTTAAATCTTAAAAACTACGCAACGGATTTTAATGCATTTTTTTAATAGATAGAATGCGTCAAGGGGAAGGTTGTTATATGTATAATTGACGCGGGCGAAGCCGTTGGCGACGTCTACTATAAATTTAATATAAAGTATAGCTCGGCAAATAGCTAAATTTACTTCCAGTGCCTATTATATTAAAAGGCGACACACAGTTGGCCTTAAAAAAGGTAAAGTTAAAGGTTTGTATTTATGACGGTTGAATGAAATACTTTCAAACTTGCACAAACATTTACGACTAGCAATACCGACTGGCCGACCTATCTGTCGGTACTCGCTATCAACCCGATTGACTCCAAAACGACGGTACAGACTTTTAAATGCGTTTTAGCAAAAGATAGTACCTATGATAATTGAGAAAGGCTTAGATATATAATTCTCTCAGGTATATACTTTCAATATAACATAATATTAACACGATCTAGACCCGTTGCATATATGTGCAGCTTCAAAAAATCTCAAATAATATGGCGTGACAGTTTTGAAATGTGTCTTTTTATCGCATATAGTACTTTACTTAAATATAATAAATAGCACAGCATATTAATATATATTATAGCTTTGTTTGTGCCACTCTTTCAGCTTCAAGAATATTTTCGGCTGAGCGTCTGACGTCTTGACAGCCCCTGGGCGACAACTAAGTTAACGGCTCGCAAATAAACTGAGTTTAATCAAAACCGAGCCTTACTGTTCTTACCTTACACACAGATATACATAGCTACATATTTGTAGCCTTTACTTACTGTCTTACTAATAAACATTTACACACTGTTTATAACAATGTTATAACAAAAACGTTACTAATAAACGCGCTCGAGCTATACACATGTTATAACGGCTGTGTAAGTTGTACGCAATTTTGTACAATTCTTATACAGTCGGCAGGCCTCGTTTAACCCGCGCATAACCTACAAACTTGTATTGATTTTCTATAGATATGGATAATTTACATTATTTTGATATTTTTGACGAGATGGATAGTAAAGAACCACTAAGAATGAAAAAGACTTACAAATCTCGGTATAATCCCTTTATTTTAGAAGATGATGAGTTTAAAAGTAAATATAGATTTATGAAGGCGTATGCAAAGGAAGTGGTAGATTTAATCCGGGGCAAAATTGAACAGAGTGCTAGAGGTGGTGGCATTTCTGGAGAACTTTAAGTTTGTACAGCATTAAGGATGTCCTTAATGGCCGCGACAGCAAGTGCAAGATGATGCCGCAGACAGTCACGGCATGAGTCAACAATGAGTAAAAAATATATGACCAATCTTAATATATAAAATCCTTGCGTTACTGACTGACTGACAGACACGCTACAGCCGAAACTATTGGGCGCAGGAAGCTGAAATTTGGCATGTATGTTCCTTGGGGACCGTAGGGATGCACTAAGAAGGGATTTCCCGAAATTCCCACGGGATCGGCCAAAACGGGGAAAATAAAAAAAATTGCAGGCGTAGCTGCGGGCGTCCCCTAGTTTATACATATGCCACGAACTCTTGAAGAAGAAGAGAAAGTCATAGCAGGGTTTCGTAATATATGTGGCTTCAGAAATGTCATAGTTGCTATTGATTGCACACATATCAATATTATAAAGGTCGGTCATGGTGACAATGCACAATACTATATACTTAAATAGAAAAGGAGTAGATATATTCAATAAACGTGCAAGTGGTATGCGATTCCAAACTATTAATAAGGAACATTGTAGCACACTGGATGGGAAGTACTCATAATTCCCGAATTTTTTGAGAAAGTCGAATACGGAAAAGATTTGAAAATTGAGAATTTCATGGCCGTTTATTAGGTGATGCAGGTTACGGACTAACGGGCTATTTGTTTACATATATACAAAATCCTGCTAATATTAATGAGGAGGCTTACAACAAGGCTCATATACTTACTAGACACCCAGTGGAAAGATGCTTTGGTGTGTGGAAACAGAGGTTTCGATGTCTTTTACATGGATTTAGTGTGTCGTTGGAAAACGTTAAACTGTATATAGTTGCACTTGCAGTTCTGCACAATTTTGCAATTAAAATGGGGGAAAATGCAGAAGGCTAGAAGAAAACAGTATCAGTCAAAGGTCACAAGATGTTCAAGATAATGCGAGTGGACAAGTTGCAAGACAATTCATTGATAATTTTTCTTAATATAATTGATTATTTGAAATAAAATACTGTTACGGACGGAGTAACGGGATTGGAAGGAAACACCGAGTAGCACTGATGACACTTTATTCGACTTCACACACACGACGTGTCGTTCAATTTTGACGCGGACAGCACGCACACTAGCGTCTTTTGCACTGCACTTCACTGCACTATACTTTCACTTCACTTTATTTCACTACTACTTCTTTCTTCCTTTTACTTCTTCCTTTTCTTCTTCACTTTACCATTTCTCAACTTAAACTGGCGCTCAGTGAGTTTACACCGCCTTATACCCCTAGGAATATTCTAGATCCACTAATTTCGATTGTCATTTCATGTGGGATATATTCGTCCCAGTTTATCTGATGGCAATCGACCACTTTAGCAAGATGCCGCTCCAATGTCTGGTTAAATCACTCCACCATTCCATCCGATTGATGGCGATAAGGAGTTGTCCTGGTTTTGTGGATCCCCATCATCTTGCAGATTTTAAAAAAAAGTTGCGATTCAAAGTTTCTCCCTAGGTCGCTGTGGATTTCTAACAGTAAACCAAATCGGCAAAATACTTCATTTACTAATTTTGTCGCAACTGTAATTGCTTTCTGATTGGGGACTGCAAA
Organism: Euclidia mi; assembly: GCA_944739405.2. Lineage (NCBI taxonomy): Eukaryota > Metazoa > Arthropoda > Insecta > Lepidoptera > Erebidae > Euclidia > Euclidia mi. The sequence continues at coordinate 34,699,965 of OX123197.2, forward strand.
AGCTTCTGGCCATCTCGTGAAATAATCCATCACCACCAAAATGTAGCGATTACCACTTTCTGTCAAAGGAAATGGTCCAGCTACATCCACAGCAATCCGTTCCCAAAGAGCACCCACAGTGAATAGTTTTAGTGCTCCACAGCTCCGAGTTTGCGGCCCTTTAACTGAAGAACATTTAACGCATTTCCTGCACCAGTCTTCAACGTCTTTCCTACAGTGCAGCCAATAAAAAGTAAGGTTCTTTGCACTCCAAGATGTCCGCCAGATGGGCCATCATGACAAACTCGCAAAACTTCAGGAATCATTGATTTTGGCACTATCGTTTGAAGATAACTGTATCTTTCAGAAGCACTTTCCCATTTTCGACAGAGTAGTCCATCTTGTATTATTAGACTGTTCCATTGCGCCCAATAACTTTTCGTCACGGTACTAGTATCAGCCACCTCATTCCATTCTGGCCGAAGAGAGTTATTATTTAGCCACTCCAGTATCGGTTTCCAATCTTTATCTTCTTCCTGCGATTTAATAATGAACTCCTTGTTCCATCGCCCATCGGTGGTATCCGTTCTAATTACCTTGACGGCAGCTTCTTCTTTTCCTTCTTGTCGCACGCAATGCTTGCAGCTGTTATCACAGGGACGTCTTGATAAGGCATCAGCATTACCGTGAGATTTCCCGCCACGATGCTCAACTTTGAAATCGTACTCTTGAAGTGGTTCAATCTATCGAGCTACCTGACCCTCACAATTTTGAAACTGTAAAAGCCACTTAAGCGCTGCGTGGTCCATCCGGATCCGAAATTTTCTTCCGATCAGGTACTTCTTAAAATGCTGGAGAGTTTTCACTATCGCTAGAAGCTCCTTTCGTGTGGTACAGTAGTTCCTTTCAGGTTTAGACAGCGATTTGCCAAAGTAGGCAATAACAGCCTCCTGATCTCCTTGTCTCTGGGAAAGAGTTCCACCAATACCCACATTGCTTGCGTCTGTGTCAACAATGAATTCCCCATTGACGTCGGGATATGCAAGAATTCGCGCTTCGCATAAACGCGTCTTCAACTCCTCGAAAGCAGTTTGACATTTTTCATCCCAATCAAATGGTCGTTTTTGCTCCGTCAGCTTATGTAAGGGTTTTTCGATGCTTGAAAAATTCTTCACAAAACGTCTGTAATAAGAGCAAAGCCCCATAAATGAGCGCACCTGCATCTTGTCCTTAGGAATAGGCCAATCTTTAACCGCCAAAATCTTGGCAGGGTCCTTCTCGATGCCTTTTTCAGAGACGACATGACCCAAGTAGTTAACTTGTCACTTGAAAAATGAACATTTTTAAAACTGAGCTTCAGATTTGCATTTCTCAATCTATTGAGTACACTTTCTAGCTTCGTGAGATGATCATCTAAGTCTCGGCCCATTACAAAATGATGTCATCGAGATACACCAGACAAGCTTCCCCTAAAAGCCCAGCAAGAATGTGTTCCATTAACCTTTCAAAAGTAGCTGGTGCGTTGCACAATCCAAAAGGCATAACATTGAAATCCGAAAGCGCTCTGCCCAATGAAAGCTTCTCCTTGACTTTTGGGTCCATTTCCACTTGCCAGTAACCACTTTTTAGGTCTATTGTTGTGAACCATTTCATTCCGCATAACTTGTCTAATGTGTCGTCTATTCTAGGCAAAGGATAACTGTCTTTCTTGGTTACATCATTTAATCTTCCGTAGTCAATAGAGAATCTAGTCGATCCATCCTTTTTCTTTACCAATACCACCGGCGAACACCACGGGCTAGTCGATGGCTCAATAACCCCGTTTTTCCTCATATCTTCAATCATATCCTCTACCTCCTTCTCTCTGGCAAAAGGTACACGTCGCGGGCGTTGACGGATTGGTTGTTAATTCCCTGTATTGATGGTGTGTTTTACTACTCCTGTCTTTCCGATGTCACCGTCGTCTTTTGAGAAAATATCGACGTATTGTGTCAGTAATTTCTTTGCTTTCTCTGATTCGATTCCTGGTAGATCGTCTTTGCAACCTTTCAAAACACTATCCACGTTAACGTTAGTCTCAGTCAGACTTTTGATTTCTTGACAGTTTCGTAACCAAGCGACTTCCACGGACTCTCCTATCTCAGAACCCTTCTTCAAAACTTTTTCTTCATCACTCAAATTTAGGACAGGTATAACTGCCATTTGTGAAGAAGCAACAACTACACACGCCGGCAACCATGGATCTCTATTGTCTTCTATCATTATGCAACGTCACTGACTCGAAGTGGCAGGTAATGTGACAGGAACAAAGGTCTGTGACCTAGGTGCCAGCTTGCTCTCCTTGAGGCACAAAACCTTTCCCGTGCCTCCACCTTTCATTGGAATCTTCACGTCTCCACACTTAAGGATACCACACTTAATATCCAATCTACATTGGTGATCTCTGAAGAAGTCTAGCCCAACAATGCAGTCGTCGACGATGTCTGCAATCAGTGCTTTTTGCCAATATTATTTGTCACCTACTTTGAAACCTATTATTTGCTCTTCCCTGACTGGGATGTGCTGGCCGGTAGCCGTTGTCAGTCGAGGTCGAATTGACTGTTTTAGAATCTTCTTATTCTACCTTATCAGGTGAGTCCCTATAACAGTTCGTGACGCACCGGTGTCCAAGGTCAGCAAACAGATAACGCCATTGACCGCTCCATCAATGGTTAAGCAGTTCCCATTCGTGCTTTGTCGGATACAAACTTTAGGGGCTTTTTGTCTACCGGCCAGCGCTTGCCCCGCAGCCCTGGCTGGAATTAGTTTTCCTGGTCGTGTTCTGACGTTTGAACCGTAGCGTCAGTCTTACGTTTACGTTTCGGACAGCTACTGCTGAAATGTCCTGGTTCCCTGCAGCTATAACATTTCGGGACAAGTCTTCGGTCTGTTTGCTGCATTTCTGCGGCCACAACTCGGACTCGTCCACCTTTAATGTCTCGACGGACAGCCTCCACTTCTAGAGCATGCGCTAAAGCGTCCTTAACGTTGTGGTGGTGCTTCAGACGAACGGCAGTCCTGACCTCATCGTCATAAATGCCATCAATGAATGCCTGGAGACGCATGCTTTAGACTTGTGCCGCGGGTTCAGACTGGTAAGCCTTTCCTACCAATCTTCTACTTCTATAGACCACTACTGCAATGACTCGTTAGGGCGCTGACAGCCGTTACGCAACTGAGCACGGAATACAAATTCCAAATGGGCATCTCCATACCTGGACTCTAGAGCCTCGATGAGCTATTCATATGTGGCGTCTTTTCCCACAGACTGTAGCACTGATAATGCCACATCGCGTAACGCCAGAGCGAGCGCCTGCTCTCTGTTCCAACTGTTACTAGAAGAAGCGGCTTCAAACTGCATCTTGTACGCCTCCCAGGATGAGGTACCGTCGAAAGAAGGTACTTTAAAATTATCAGCACCTGATGAGGCTACTGTAACCGAAGGGACGTTAGTCTTTATCTTCCTGAACTCCTCTTCTACGGTAGCTATGCGGGTGTGCATCTCTTTCGATACTGACGCCATGCGGGACTGCACCTCTTCAGATACTACTGACGCCATGCGGGTCTGCATCTCTTCCTCAATGGTAGTCACGCGAGATTGCACTTCACCGATACACATCTCTATCTCGGCGATCTTACGAGCGTTCTCCGATATATAACGGCGAATCTCATCCTGGCTCTCCATTATCTCGCCAAGCTGCTCCGAGTTTTGCTGGAGCTACTACGAGTTTTGCTGTAGTTTGGGTTCGAGTTGCTGAGTGTTTTGCTGGAGTTCGTATTTAAGCTGCTGCGAGTTTTGCTGGAGTTCGGATTTAAGCTGAGATTCGAGTCGCTGCGAAGTTTGCTGGAATATTGCCGCGAGGTCTGCGAGAGATAGCGGGTGAGCTACGCTTGCGGACGTAGATACGCCTTCTTTAGACCCGCTACCTTGCGAAGGAGCATCCCTGCTCACAACTTCCTGGCTAGAGTCGCCTTGCTCTTGAGCGGCAGTCTTTGCACGTGTCGTAGGCCCTTCCCTCGGCATGACTAGCATCTTTCATCCTTCCAATACCACTTTTGACACCAATTGTTACGGACGGGGTAGCGGGATTGGAAGGAAACACCGAGTAGCACTGATGACACTTTATTCGACTTCACACACACGACGCGTCGTTCAATTTTGACGCGGACAGCACGAACACTAGCGTCTTTTGCACTGCATTTCACTGCACTATACTTTCATACATACATACATAGACTCACGCCTGTTTCCCGGAGGGGTAGGCAGAGACTACGGAGCGCCATTTGCAACGATCTTGACATATCTCTCTTGCTTCATTCACTCCCATCAGATTCCTCATGCATGCTCTTCTGTTCAGGGTGCTTCTAACCTGTCCTGTTTTTAGGATGTCTCCAATCTGGTCAGAGAACGTCCGCCTAGGTCTTCCCCTTCGTCCTGTCCCTTCCACACTTGCCTTATATATCTGCTTGGTCAGTCTTTCGTCATCTTAGCATACCTTTCTCAATGCTTGTCACTACGTCTTCTTTTACCCCACAACACTCTCTTATCACACAATTCTTTACTCTGTCAGTCAAAGAAACACCACACATACTTCGCAGTGCTCTCATTTCTACAGCATTTATTTTACTTTCATGACTCTTCTGCCACACCCAACTATCACTACCATACATAAGAGTAGGTACTAACACCCCTCTATGGACAGCCAAACGCGCCTTTTTGGACACGTTTTGGCTATTCATAAACGCCTTCAGAGCTCCATTCACTCTATTACCTGCATTAACTCTTCTTTCAATATCTTCTACATTCTTACCATCTCTTGTAAACAGTGTACCTAAATATACAAACTCATTCACTTGCTCCACTCGCTGTCCATCGATCATAACATTACAAGCCGTAACGCATTCCTCCTTTTGAAAAACTATAACTTTCGTTTTACCTACATTTACTTTCATTCCTTTCCTCTCTAACGCACCATGCATGATTGTTACCATCTCCTGCAACTCCTTCGCTGAAGACGCAAGTATAACCTGATCATCAGCATAAAGGAGGCATTTGACAAGTAACTCATTCATCTTTAATCCACAGTCACTATTTTTCAAATCTTGCAAACAACTGTCCATGAAGAGGTTGAACAGCCACGGCGACGCTACACATCCCTGTCTAACACCTGTCTCGATGGTAAACCAATCCGTGTACGACCCATTTATCCTCACACAAGCTCTTCATAAAGGGACATTTCAGAGCTCGTATGAGGCTGCTGTTCACCCCATACATCGACAGTATCGACCACATTTAATTCCTCACCACTTTATCTTACCCCTTTCCAAATCCACGAATGCGCAATAGACCTTTTGACCTTTGGCCAAGAATTTTTCGGCTACGCACCGCAAGGAAAAGACTTGATCCGTGCACCCCATACCCTTTCGGAATCCTGCTTGTACATCCCATATTTTCTTGTCGGTTACTTCCATAACTCTTTCAATGAGTACCTTCGCATACAATTTGCCAACAATGCTGAGAAGGCTAATGCCTCTATAGTTCTAGCAGTCTTGTTGCGAGCCTTCTCCTTCACTATACTTTCACTTCACTTTATTTCATTACTACTTCTTTCTTCCTTTTACTTCTTCCTTTTACTTCTTCCTTTTCTTCTTCACTTTACCACTTCTCAACTTAAACTGGCGCTCAGCGCTTCTACACCTAGATCATTCTAGATCCACAAATTTCGATTGTCATTTCATTATTCAATTGTTTTTCCATCTCCTGTCTCTTTTAAACCTTTCCGTTCCTTCCTGAAGTTTCTAGAATTGTCTAATTATTACTCGAAATATTTAAATACCTAATCTTTTTTAAAATATTTTTTTTTATATTTGCATGCCGTGTGGTTGACGGCATAGAATACAAGTGTCACCACCCCCTATCTTCCCGTGGGTGTTGTAAGAGGCGAATAAGGGAAAACACGATGCAAATACCATCTTTGCGTAGAGACGGCAAACTCGACATCAAACCCTATAAGACTGCCTCGTTGGTCTCGCGGCATAAATGTGCGCGTGGGATCGGGAGGTCCCGGGTTCGATTCCTGGGTCGGGCAGTGTTATTGGGTTTTTCTGTCACAAAATTCTCAGTAGCAGCTCGGAGTCTGGAAATGTGCCCGGTACGGCAATAGGCTTGCCCCTTATTACGTGGGACTAAAGTATATCTGGTGAAAAGTGGGTGTAGAAATACACCTCTGCCTACCCCTTCGGGGATAAAAGGCGTAACGATATGTATGTATGTGTATGTATGTATGTAAAATATTTGCCAAATATTTATAAACATTTTCCAAATTTCATAAAAACATAATCCACATAACTGTTATGACTGGGATTTGAACCCACGCCCTCAGAACGTGAGCGGAATGTGTTATCTGCACAGCCATCGCCTTGTTGACAATGACTGGTGAATTTGGCGAACACGTGACAGAGTGTATACGTCAACAAACTGAAAATTGTCATTTCCAAACAATAAAATAGTTCTCAGGCTAGTTTGTCGTGTAGATGTCAGTAGTCCTTGACAACCGTAGTGATGACAATTTTGACATGACACCGGCCGTCACAATACATTTTAGTTATCACCACGTTTATTAAATTATTCTATAAGTTTTTGGTCTTGTTGCTATTTGTATCTGTGTTTTTATTTTCTTTAATAGGCAAAAACTCCGTTATGCAACTCCTTAATAAGTTCTGTAAGAAAAACACAAAATTTTAGTTAGTTACCAGTTATGTATCACTCTTGTATATTTTACAAAATCACAACAGACATGTTAAAATACCTTTTCTAATAAATCCCAATTTGCAGAACGCTTCCTCTTTTTGCTGCATCACTATGATTTCTAGTTTCCATTTTATTTCCGATTTTTAACAAATCAAAAAGCAAAATAAACCACACAAAAAACTTAGGTACGGGAAGAAAACACATCTTTTGACAATTTAAGAGGCGTTCAAAAGTACAGTCAAAGAGGTTTATTAAAGTGTGTATTAAATTATGCATTATTTACGATTTTCCAGTTGAAATTTAACATTTGAACACTATTGATGTTGTTTTTGTCACAATTATTTATTAAAAATTTTTACAATCAGTATTATAAGTAAAAACATAAAATTAATTTAGTGGTAATTTGATAATATTAGGTTTCAGAACGTTTCTCACAATATTGCCAGTGGTCAGTGTAGTAACTATTAAATAGTTACTCAACGCTTATTCATGGTTTATTGGTTAAGTAGTGTGTAAATAGCTACATAACGCTCAATCAGTGAATAACTATTACGATGATAAACAACGGTGTAAGGAAATATTATTAGTAAGACAGTTAATGTATAGACGTTTGAAACAACACTAGCGAACGTAGCTAAAGTCAGATGTTTTTTTTTCAAAATGCAGCGAAATATTGAAACCATTTGTATCGTCTATAATGGTTTTAATTTTCAATGATGGACCCAAATATTTCAATAGCTCACGATCAATATCTGTGAACTAGTGAACTAACAACTAAGTGCAGGAAAATTGTTCAATATCACCACCATAAATAGATTGTAATAAAGATATTTTCCTAAAGGCGGACTTACGAGACAATTATCATGAAGTAGCTTTCATGACTTCTCTGTTTCACCTTCGTAGGAAAACAAAGACGGCAGTATACTTGCTTTTATGAACTATTTTCGTATAAATGTCCCTTAAGGCGCGTCAGTTTAGAGACGGAAATACGATTCAAAGGGATTCTTCGTACTGTACTTCTATAACATGATTCAATAGGAATTTTACCTATGCATAATTTATGTGTTACGGATTCAGAATACAAAATGACACTATCATATTTCAGTTCGTGATTATCATAAGAGGCGAAAAAGGAACATACAAGATACAATAGTATATTTGCGTGGAGACGGAACTCGATTTCAAAATACTTGGTATAGGTTTTGAAATCGAGTTGGCCGTCTGTGCAGCGTATATAGTAATTGGGAATCCTCCCATTTACTCACAGTAGTAGGTACTGTGAAGAAAATCTGGAGAGACTAAAATACGACAGTGGTGTGCGAAAGACTGTAAAGGATGTCTAAATAACGATTGCCTCCGTGGTCCAGTGGATGGCGTATGCGACTGCTGATCGGAGGCCCCATGTTCAATATCCGGGTCGGGCAAAAGTTTTACTGGTTTCTTCCGAATTCTCAGTAGCAGCACGGAGTCTGGTCATGTGCCCGGTAACGGCATTAGGCTCGCCCCCTATTACGTGGGACCTTAAAAATCATGGCGAAATGGGTGTATGCAATATTACACCTCTGCCCACCCCTTCGGAGATACAGGTCTATAAAAAAAATAACAAGTTTCGACTAAACCGTTCCTACACCAATTCCTAGAAGGTTTACAGAAAGCCATGCTTCAATTTCCTAGTACACTAATTAATCCCTCAAGCTACACAAATTGCTAATGTCGGATGTGGCTCTAAATCATCAAGACAATTGTCGAGTGTCAGACTTACGAGCTTCGGATCTCAAGTAGAATTAATTTGGCATAACGACACTCAATGACAATTCAAGTGATTGTAGCTTGCTAAGCATTAGCAGGCTTCAGACTGCTTCCACCATAGAGGAACTGTTTATTAGTGTGGTTTATTTCAAGTTATTAAAAAGTTATGTAAAAATGAGCCTGTCGAATAATGAAAAAAATTGGGCAAGTGCGAGTCGGACTCGCGCACGAAGGGTTCCATAAAAAAAGTAAATATACTTTTTTTATTTATTTATTTATTTTGGAAGGTAATATATGTACATATTCTGTGAAAATTTTTTGCGTCTACCTGTAAGTTAGTAATTTTGAGCAAAATATATGAAAAAAAAAACATGTTTTTTGTATGGGACCCACCCTTAATATTTTTATTTTTTTATTTTTAGTATTTGTTGTTATAGCGGCAATCGAAATACATAATTTGTGAAAATTTCAGCTTTCTAGCTATCACGGTTTATGAGATACAGCCTGGTGATAGACAGATGGACAGACAGCCGCGGAGGCTTAGTAATAGGGTCCCGATTTTTACCTTTTAGGTACGGAACCCTAAAAACATTAATATAACCTATTATAATGTAATGAACGATAAATCAGGTTTTCCATGTCATCTTACGGCTGGTTCATTTGATCTATCTGTGGACTGGGCTACTTGGCTAGAGTCTACATATATTTGACATATATGGAGCTTATGTCAAATATTAATCACTGGAAGTCAAATGGATTGGCTACGAGAGATTTTGTCCGGTCTTTAAATAACGCTTATGAAACTACGTTTTCTTTTTTACAGCTTATCAATAAGGAGAATTGCACCGACCAAGCTGGCCACACAATTATATTTCAAGTTGACTGAGAAAAGCTCGAATATTTTCCGTCTCTGTTTATACCGATGACTAGAGGGTGCCCGCAGCTACGCCCGCGCTTTTTACTTCATTTAACCGTTTATTCCCGATCCCGCGGGACTTTTAGGAAATCCCTTCTAAGTGCACCCTGACGGTACCCAAGGAACGTACATGTCAAATTTCAGGTTCTTCGGTCCATTAGTTTTGGCTCTAGCTTGTCTGTCAGTCAGTCAGTAACGAAAGAATTTCATGTATACAGATTAGGCTATGTTCACGTGAACCGCAACGTGACACGCTAACCCACAAAGGACAATGGCAGATCTCCATACATCAAAATGTCTGAAATTAAATTGAAACGCTCAGTAATAAAAAATATATCAAAAAATTCGGCGTAAGTAACAGAGTCTATAAATTATTCTATTTTCACTCGGGAAAGCCGGAAAAAGAAGATATCGGTGTTTAATGTTCAGTTAAGAATTATCAAAGGCATTATGTCAGATTGACATCTAAACGCAGAACTATTCTGTAGCATCTACCTGTCACAGCCAAAGACAAAAGCAGAGCTGCACATTTTAAATCGATTTTATGTGAAATCGATATAACGTTAAAACGATGCTGTGACGTTTTTATTTGATTTAAAAGTTGTTTTGCTACAAAAGAATTAGCTTATTGATATAATTTTGATTAACAATTAATTAACTGCATTTTAATTATTATATTTTAAACCAAACCATCCCTATAAACGTCGATCATATCGATTACTTATTTAATAATCGATACGCATCAATGTCAAACGTCTATTCCTGTCACACCATTGTCTATGGCAACAATCAAATAATAAAGTACCTAAGCACCTAGTTCGTAATCAATTGGAATGCTTTTTATCATCATAAAATAATCCGGCTTAATCGAGACAAAGTGAAAATATAAAAAATATTAGAAAAAATAAACAATCTGTTTTGTTCATATGAAGTTTAAGCTCGCCACAACAAACCCAGACCTAATTCTGCCATTGTTCTTTCGCTCGGCGACAGTGCGTGCATGTCTGCGGTAATCCGCCCTTTGTCAGATGATACACACTTGTAATTGTAATCGCCTTATTTAGCGTGACATAATATTAAGATTGAATAGGGCTGCTTTTACCGCTGTTGGATAGTGTCCTGTTAAATTAATACATCAGATAACTCATTTAAAAATCGTTCCGGTTTTTAAATTATCTGGTAGATAAGGGCTATCTAGAGGTGGTCAAACTGGGCCTTACTCATCCCATCCTCCTAGCGTTATCCCAGTTTGAACCCGGGGTCCGCTTTCTAGTCTAACCGGATTTGGCTGAATATTAGCTTTTCCACGGAGCGACTGCCTGTCTGACCTCCGCAACCCGAAGGGATAGCGATATTCCATGGTTTAGACTAGTGTCAGTTTATTTTAGAGGTACTGACGCCCTATAACGACTGTCAAAGATCTTCATGACAACCGGGACCGACGGCTTAACGTGCTCTCCGAGGCACGAGACAAGCGATAATTACAATTCAATACGCACATAACTTCGAAAAGTCAGTGGTGCGTGCCGTGGATTCGAACCCGATACCCTCTGCATGGCAGTCTGTTGGTATCTCCACTAGGCTATCGCTGCCTAAACTGGGCCTTACTAATGCTATAAAAGTTAGCTTCTCTGTGCTTGAGCGTAACTGTTTTGGTCATGATTTGAAATAAAGCTAGCTCTTGCCAGAATATCGAAATGAAGTATCTCTATATATCAGGATCCTATATATTTAGTATTTTTTCTATATCTGTGGATATAAATTTCTTGTTTTACTGACTAACTGGCAAACAAACTATTGGGCGCAACAAGCTGAAAATTGGCATGTATGTTTCCTGAACGTGCACTAAGAAAAGATTTTCCGAAATTAGCACAGGTCCGATAAGAAACGGTTAAGTAAAAAATGTGCGGTTGTAGCTGCGGGCATCCTCTAGTCATCATCATAACATAGTATAAAACAAAGTCTGTCTGTCTGTCCATATGTATGCTTAAATCTTAAAAACTACGCAACGGATTTAAATGCAGTTTTTTTCATAGATAGAATGATTTAAGAGTAAGGTTTATATGTATGTATAACTGACGCGGGTGAAGCCGCTGGCATCGTCTATATACTATAATAAAGCAAAAGTTCATTTAATCACATGCTTAGGTACTGACTCAACACGAAAATTCGACAGTTATTTGATATCTGTAGCTTAAATATGTATATCCGGTCGATCGTAAATATGTATGAAACGGTTAGACCGTAACGGCTTTCTGAAATTTGACCCTTATGGTTGGGCTAAATTTGACCCTAAGGGCTGTAATATTACATTAAGTTGAACTCTTAGGAGACTATGTATCAATATAAGAGAAAGGCTAATTTTCAAATTCCCTCCACATTTTCCCTTTTTTCCATACTATATTTTCTATGGTCAATGATAACTACTTACAGTCAGAGCTCCTACGTACTATGCGGGTAGCGGGAATGCGGCCAGCCACACTTCGTATAAAAAAGTAGTTTCTATTCGCACTGCCATGCGGCTGCCGGTCGATCGCTCCGGTCGCTCTGGTACAAATTTTTTGATTGCGATTAGCCGGAATGCGGCCAGCCGTGCGGCTAACCGCATAGCGCGTAGGAGCTCTGACTGTAAGTAGCTATCATTGACCATAAAGAGCAATTCTAACAAGTCTACCCACTTAAACTATTTCCGACTTAAACAAGACAATCATTACACTTCAAGTCCGCAACACTCATTAAAACAAGCCTTTTCTCGTTTATTACTTAGGCGGATGTATGTTTACCAAATTCTTGTAAGTACTTATCCCAGTAATGTTCTACCTCTGTTAATTTTTGATAGCACCGCGGTACATATGTAGTTAAAAGACGTTTTACGAATGTAGTTTAGTACTCGTTACGATTTTTGTAGCTCGGGTATAAAAAATACATCCTTAGTTTCTCTGTAATATCAGTCAAGTAAGATTAAGACGTAATTCGCTTTGTTTTCTTCAAAAATACATGGAACATGGTAATTGTTGACTGCCTTAGACATTAAAATCTTTGACTAAAAAATCACTTTGGTATGTTAAAAAATCACAATATTAACACTGATTCATTACGAGTTTCGAGTTAAATCATTAAACTCAACTTAGATACATAGCTTTGCTCTACGAAAGCTTTGCTTTGCGAGACCGACTGAGATCAGGTAGTCAATGTATATTCATTTTACTACAACTATTATCATCGTCCTACCAAACTAAATGCCCATGGTTATGAAGCCCGAAGTATGATTTTATAGTAAAAAAAAATGTCAGACTAGAGGGATTTCTATGAAGCGACTGCTGTCTGTCTCCAGAATAGGCTATATTCTAAGATTTCGACTCCTCGTAACCCTCCCCGAGGCACAGAGCCAGCGACTTTACACCTTTGGTTGTTCAGACTTACTGCAAAAAAAAATCTGAATACTACCAGAGCCCCGCATGTTCAATGCTCTAAAGTTTACTTATTAAGTCGTATAATATTGAAACTATTTGATAGTGAATAGTTTGTTTTAAAACAGTACTTAAAATTAATACACGAGCAAAATACGTGTAAAAGTAACAAGAATTTAAACTAGCCTGAAAGGTCGGCGGCCGTAAATGTTTTATTAGTCATGCTCGGTAACCGTACCATAATCTACGTTACAACTTCAGGTACGTATAAAATGTTATACGTTAATCAAGGAACTAAGCTTGAGGCTGTTTGCAAGTTGGCTGCACAAAGACCGAGAAGTTTGTGCATCGTTTAAACTTAACTCGACTAAATAGAAAATGAACTGTGCTGCTCGTGGATTTTGAACTATGGAGTGCTTTATGACTAATTTGATAATTTAAGTTATTCTGGTCACTATATACGAGTGTATACTTTGTCCGAATTCGTATATGCTTTAACATTAAGTAATCACGCAAAATACACGCCAAGACGTGGACTTGTGGAAACAGCCCGTGCCATCATCGTAGTCAAGTAGTAGTACGGTCAAGTTGAAAGCTTTGACGCGAGATGTAAAGTTCATATAGGTATTATTTTAAATTGTATTTTACATATTTTAGTTCTAAGATTTTGCACTGAACAGGTGACGTGTGTTGAGGGTTCTTGTTTTGTTTAATTTTATATTTCCGTCTGGTTACTTTTGTGTTGAATTTGCGTATGATTATAGGTGATCTTTGTTTCTCTGCTTATAAACAATAATAAATGGGTGAAATCGGCAATAACAACTATAGGTCATAACACATTTTACAGACACTGTACCGGGACTGCCTAGCGATTATTTGCTTATTTGAATTTGACCAATAATCGTTTGTCCCAGTGGCGTAGCGTGGGTTTTCGCCGCCCGGGGCCGATCAGAAATTTGCCGCCCCCTCTACTTTTAAGTACCCTACTACTTCTGCCAGAACTGTAACGTTTGTCGGGAGTGTTTCGGGTCGGTATGTTTGTATGTTCATAAGTTTGTCTTTACACCCCAAACGGATTGATGGATTTAAACAAATAAGTTGCAATTGTAATATCATAAAGCAATATTTTAATAATAAATTTAAAAAAATAATATTTTTAGGGGAGAAACGTGGCAGCTCTCAGCGGTATTTATGTATCACGCATGGCAGCGGACATTTCTTGGCTGCAATATATAGCTTAGTGTCTAGGTCTAGACAGCTTCAAGGATTTTCATGAAGGAAATTTGGAGGGCTTTTAATCAACTATAGCAATAGTTCCTTACCAAGTGCTTTGTGTTACTTTTTCATTTTTCTACAGGATAAATACCTTATACCGTGTAACTTTGTAGAGTACCTACATCCGTGAACATGGCTCTTGCAAGACTACTAAAATATCGGTTACTCAAAAGAAAGGTACGTGGCATATAATTACCCCGAAGGAAAATGAAAAAGTAATACTAATGAACACGAAAGTTTAAATTCCTATGGTCCCGCCTGGACCTCGCTCTGGTCGACATCCAGATCGGGATGTCTTCGGTTAGTGGTGCGTCAGTGAGGCTCGGTGGTCGTCAGTACTAGGGCCAGTTGTCTATACACGAGATATACAAACAAGTGTGGATAAAAACTTTCAACCTCTTCGAGAATCTCGAACTTTGAGTTGAGGGTGCGGTCATCCGAAGTTCTTAGTTTCGTTAGATCGGGCCGCCTCAACTGCAGAGCGAAGATCCCCCATGATCCCCAGTTTTCCTAGATCACAGCCTCCATGGCGCTGATGTGCCGGATGTTCGAGCGTCAGAGGTCACGCCGCATTAGCTTGCGTATTTGTTGGCTTACGGCCCTCCCATGTGGCAGAGAGAGCTGACAGCCTCATCATTTCGAGAGTCTCGGCTGAAAGTTTAGACTCATTGTTTTTTCTCAGTGCAGGGAGGACGTTTTGGAACCAATCTCCTAGCGCCGTCAGTACCGTGACTACTGTGTCTGTCTTCTAATTAATGCTGTCGGTGGTTTCTAACAGATTGAAACAGTTCTGCAATTCTAGTTGGAACTGCTCAGAATTCATGGTTAATTGGGGCAACGTAGAGTTGGTGAATAGACTTCATTGACTGGGTTCTTTACGTTATAAGGTTGATATTTACGTAGAGAGCCTCATACTTAACTAGTCAGTGATCGCTTCCAATGTTTAAATTATTGATCACCGAGATGTCTAAATATGTGCTTTCGGCCCATCGTGTAACTCTTTCTTTCTCACATTGTCGGAGCTTCGTCAAGTCCACTATCTGGAGGCCTTCTTCTTGAAAACGGACTTAATTGAAAAGAGCTTAACTTAATTGCTTCGTAGAAAATAACTACCCCTATGATTATTTTGAATTTATTTTCGTTGAATCCCAGTTTATGCCGCATGCGGTAGCCTCTGATTTTCGTTTCACTTCGTCCTTCTCCTTCTACTTTGGCATTAAAGTCCCGCATTACAAAGTTGTACTGAGCTTTGGCCGTACTTAGTATTGCCTTAGCGATGCCCTCGTACTTGGTCTTCAAACTTCCACAAAGTTGTTGACAGGTTTCCTCCTGACCAGCAAACCGACA
The DNA here is from genome assembly GCA_944739405.2 of Euclidia mi. Classification (NCBI taxonomy): domain Eukaryota; kingdom Metazoa; phylum Arthropoda; class Insecta; order Lepidoptera; family Erebidae; genus Euclidia; species Euclidia mi. Next base: position 34,715,431 of record OX123197.2, read on the forward strand.
CGCCACCCCAAGAGAGGAGGTGACCTAACAGTATCCTATGCTCCGCCGCTACCGCCACCGCGTCCTTTGCCAGGAATAACGGAGCTGTCGGAAACTGGAGGCCTTATTTCATGGCAATAAATGTTGGAAGGATTGTGCGTAACAGTCCGTAGTCAAAGATAAAAACCAAATTATTTAAAATAAGATGTAATTTGTCATTAACAGCAAGCATCTCTAAAATCACTTTATGCTCTACTTGGATCTTTCGAAGTCGGTATAAAATGATGACGAGTGGCCTGAATCTAAGGTAATGGTATCCTCCTCCAAATTGAGGGGCTAACGAGAACTGGTGCCATTGTGCGTTCATGTGCGGCATGGTAGGACGCTGGGCGCAACCGGGTGACACGTTGCTGCCCGTCACTATTTTATGGCCTTTACGCAAACGCGCTATAACGCCTTAATTTCGCTAAGATAAGGAGTTGACGATGCGAAATCTGTAAGTTTATGGACAAAACCCGCGTCCAGTACCACAGGATTACGTCCAAAAATTCGCAAAAGGCGTTAGTAATTTGTAGCTTTGATTTTAACGCGAAGATCACAAATATTGGAGTCGAAGTAATGTTTTAGAAGACCTGCAGGTACATGCTTTCGTCTCTATTTAACTATAAAGATTATGGTGTATTTTTAAGCAAATCAAAAATTATTTCGATAATTAACGTTGCCATTTTATCTGCCGCGCGGCGCCCCATTTCCTTACTGCACTGGCGCCGGTGTGCGTAAGAGCACGTAATGAAACAAAGGAATCAAAGGATGATTTTCTTTTCGATTGTTGTTCTTTCTACTGCGCCCGCCCGCGCCATCGCGCTGTCCTACATGAATGGGGTAATTCATGTGTTTTAAAATATGATTTTTTTATTTTAATTTTCGCGGCGTCATTTGCCGCCCCCTTAAATGTGCCGCCCGGGGCTATGGCCCCCCCGGCCCCCCCACGCTACGCCACTGGTTTGTCCCATAGAAATATATACTTAATACTATATGTAATAACGTCAGCATTAAATGCCAATTGCGGGATGACAGCTGGCTCTCCGTGACTAAAATCTGAGACAGTGCCATTCTGTGCCATTACAGTGCTGGTACAGTGTGACATGTTCTTTGCTTAGCAATTGCTAAACAAATGTACTTAACATGAAACTTTATTATTACAAAATCATTGAAGTATGAAGAAAATTGTACAATATTATACACCCCGCAAATAGGACATAAAAATGACGTTAATCGTTTTTCTACAGAAAGCATAGCACCTACCTTAGGAGATCTGACAAGTTACCAGTAAAACAAGAACCACCATTGTACAACTGTCCGTTTTAACTGTTATTATATTGAAGGATTTGGGTACCTAATCAATAATTTCATTGACATGTGATTACAATATTCTCAGCCAACGTCAAACTTTTAATCACTTAATTATAACTTTGACTTATCAATTTATATTTCGAGGCAACGTTATAGAAAGGTATAATTATCAAATTTGCCACGTTATGCCTCGTTAATCCGTTGTATAAATTGTTAAAACGATTAGATACATTGCATCATGTGATAGATATACATAGGTTGCGGAGGGGAAATCCAATAGTAGTAATTAAACTAGAGATTAACCGTTAAAGCAGAAAATAAGAGTTTTGTTTTGAGGCTTTAACGTTGCTTTCCTTCTTTAAAAGACTCCTTACCAAGTGGCACACTTATAAAAACTAACTATTTTACAAAATGAAACCACAGTTCGTCAAGCCAATGTATTAATGACATATTAATACATTGGCTGAACTATGTCATACTTGCTGACAAAAAATTGTTACTGTAAGAAATTAACGTTTTCCTGTTGCAGGCAATAAAAAATAGATTTATTTATTACTCTTTTACTTAACTACGATTTAAATCTGCCAGATAAACATTTAATTTAACCTAAGTAGCAAAAGGGCTCATAACAATCCATTACTCAGTGTAGGTCGGCAAACTTTACACACGTTCGAAAACTTCAGAGAGAACGTTTGACACTAACTTTCTCATTCATGACGTTTTCTACCTACTAAGGCCCGAACTGTGTTAAGAGGGTACCCACGACAACGACGTTGCGTTTCTGTAGGCGTCTTTGTATGTGTGGGCTCTGTGGGAATGCGACGTTCCACCTGTGTGCCTTTTTCCAAAACAAATTTGGCCTTTAACCGTATGCATGACAGATGTGTTGTTGGAGAACTTAATATTTAATCATGCGCGGAGACTCGATTCGACTCAAGAACCTTTTGCTAAACTGATTGCAGTAACAAGTCGTACAGTGGGCGACAATTCAGTATTCACATAATCTAGAATTCCAGAGGTCCAAACTAAGTAAAACAAACATCAAACTTCAGTCCCTAGCTTAAATACTTATTTGTACAAGCTCTGCTTAGTTTGAGACTAAATAATGTTATGGCAGATATTATTCTTATATATTTTTTATAGTCTCACGCCTGTATCCCCGAAGGGTTGGGCAGATGTGTATATATTACACCCACATTTCGCCATGAATTTTTAGGTCCCACGTAATAGGGGGCGAGCCTATTGCCGTTACCGGGCACATCACCAGACTCCGGGCTGCTACTGAGTATTCGAAAAAACCCAGTAACACTTTTGTCCGACCCGGAAATCGAACCTGGGACCTCCGATCAGCAACCACATACGCTATCCACTGGACCACGGAGGCAGGTAATAACCTGCTATATTATATTGCTTATGAAACTAAAGTATTGTTATTTCGATATTATCGTTCAGCAAGCAAGTTTAGATCGCTCTGTCACTTGGACAGAAAATGCGAATACTGTGAATAGGCTCATTGTTTCTTGCTGAAGAGTACTTCACTGAACAGAGAATAGGCCGGGAGCAATACGATAGTTTTAATCCGGGCTGTTTTCTTTACGTTCAAGTCAATTTATTGCTCCCACATTGCAATTCCGATCGCCTATATGCTTTGGGCCGTAAAAATGCTGCATTACGCAAGATTAACTTGAGAAATAGGTTTACAGTTTAGTGTGTTAATTATCTTCTAGATTGTTAACGTTGTTAATTGTATCAACCATTATAAACAAGGGTATTTTCAAATCTAATTATTCATTTAAGTTTGTATATATTTCTGACTGAGGAGAGGCCTAGTCCAGCAGTGGACTGTTAAAGGCTGATGATAATGATATTTCTGATGACCTTCTGTTCACTAAGAATACTGTTTCTTAATGAGCAGTTTTTTATTTTTTTTTTACTTTATAAGAATTTTATTAAGCTGAGTGTAACAACGGCAATGGTATAGTCAACGATTATAATGGAAATGTTCGTTTGAAACAGAACCAATCGGAAGAGGTGGTAATCGACCCCAATATTGGGGGCCTAGCCGTGGGAAGTGGCACACACTGAACGAGCCTCCAGTCTTACAACAAGGGTTCGTCAACACTAGATTAGCCATACGAGATCCTTACATAGAGAAATTAGGTATAGGAAATTGAACGCCTAGTAGACAGCGTCACAAGACAAGCTCAACGTGAGATGTTACAAGAAGCAATTTTTTTACGGAGAAATCCCAGTAGCTTATCATCATCAGCCTTTTTATATACTGTCCCACTGCTGGGCTCGGGCCTCTTCTCACTATGAGAAGGGTAAGGCCATAGTCCACCACGCTGGCTAAGTGCAGGTTGGCAGACTTCACATGTCTTTCGAGAACATTAGGAGAACTTTCAGACATGCAGGTTTCCTCACGGTGTTTTCCTTCACCGATTAGCAAGCGATAATTAACAATTTGATATGCACTTAACTCCGAAAAGTCATTGATGCGTCCCGTGGATTCGAACTCGAGACCTTCTGCATAGCAGTCTGTCGGTCTATCCACTCAGCTATCGCTGCTTTTAGCTAATGCAGCAGTACTATTTAGAATATAAATGAAAGCAGCAAAACTAAAAAAACAATTTTCACTAAAGATCCTCGATCAGTCAAAAATAACATTTATATTTGCCATACTCCGCTCTATTAACATATCTCCAACGGTAATTGATTGGTTTCGTAGTTATCTGTTTGGCCGCCGACAGCGTATACGCGTTGATGAGTCGTACTCCTCATGGTGTAATACATCTGTCGGTGTACCGCAGGGTGGAGTGCTATCACCATTACTTTTCGCAATTTTCATAAATTCTATCTCCAAAAACTTACTTTCGTCCTACCACCTTTATGCAGATGATTTACAGATATATTCACAGGCACCACTCGAAACGATTTCAGAGGCGTTTACTAACATAAACTTGGATCTGGCGCAAATTTGTACGTGGAGCAGAAAGTATGGCCTAAAGGTGAACCCGTCAAAAACACAAGTTATTTTGATTGGCAGTTCCAGGATGATTTCCAGGGTAAACTGGCCGCAGCTGCCTCACATTGTGTTCGACGGTCAGGTATTAAGAATCTCAGATAGTGTAAAAAACCTGGGTATTTATCTGGATAAAACTTTATCATGGGGAATTCAAATTCAGGAAACAAGTCGCAAACTGTTTGCCTCAGCAGGGTCGTTGCGTAGGCTGCGGAACTTTCTTCCCACAACCACCAAGATTGCGCTTGCACAATCCTTGCTTCTCCCAATACTCGATTATGCCGATGTCAGCTATCTTGATCTTAATGAGGACCAACTTGATAAACTTGAGAGTCTCCAAAATTTCTGTATTAGATTCATTTTTGGTTTACGCAAATATGATCATGTATCTGAATTTCGATCTAGGCTCAAGTGGCTCCCAATTTGTCTTCGCCGGAATACCCATATTCTTATGTTACTGTATAATGTGTTATTTAATTCAAATACGCCCACATATCTCAAAGAACGTTTTAAGTTCCTCCATGACACACATTCAAGGTCCCTGAGGTCGTCGGTGGATCTGAGACTGCAGATGCCAACGCATTCCACAAACTTCTACGACAAATCCTTTGCTGTTCAAGCTGTACGTCCTTTGCTGTTCAAGCTGTACGTTTGTGGAATGCGCTTCCGGTTGAAGTTAGGCAAGCAAAATCACTGAATATATTTAAAAATTCATTAAATAAGCACTATTTGTCACTTTAATCTGTGATCTTAACTTTACCACTGCTCTCTGCAATTATGTAATTATACATATGTGTATATGTTTTATAATGGAGTTATATATATATATATATATATATATATATATATATATATATATATATATATATATATATGTATTATAATTATGTATCGTTAGTATGTATATTATGTATCATTTGTATGTATACCTTATGTTTTTGTATATGTATATATATATACCTACATAGGTATGTACATTGTATTCAAATAACTATAAGGTTCCACATATATTTGATCACAACACCATCAAACCTATCCTTTCCAGTCTGTCCATCAAGTTTTCAATTCAGAGCTACTATAGGTATGTGGCAGTTGAGAGTAATAATTTGAGGAGCTATTTAAATATTAAGAATTTACTTCATGGACACAATCTAATCACGTTTTACATAACCCTTAAAATTGGAACATTCCTCTGACAGGCATGGACATAAGTCATAGAATTTAAGAAAGAAAACGAATTAAAAATAAATATCCATTAAATAGGTTATCATCCGACACGGCCTTCTTGTTTTTAATCTGTCCCGGATGAAAAACTGTCTGAGTTAGCCTATTATATATATATATATATATATATATATATATATATATATATATATATATATATATATATATGTATATATATATATATTATAATTATGTATCGTTAGTATGTATATTATGTATTATTTGTATGTATACCTTATGTTTTTGTATATGTATATATATATATACCTACATAGGTATGTACATTGTATTCAAATAACTATAAGGTTCCACATATATTTGATCACAACACCATCAAACCTATCCTTTACAGTCTGTCCATCCTAAGGTTGCCTGTAAGAAATCGCATTTTGCGATAAGGCCGCCCTTGTGCATTTACTATTTTTTGTAAATTTAAGATATCTTTACATAATTTGTAACAATTGTATTTTCGCAATAAAGTTGTTATCTATCTATCTATCTATCTATTTGTAGTGAAGGACGGACCAGCTTGAAATTAAACTTAGTAATGAATTTGAACAATTATATTCGCATTATAGATACTGATATATCTGATGCGGCTGATGATTGGACACCTTATGATAAATTTCCTGCGAAGACCGATGGCATTACTAATATTCAGAACATTATGTGGAGAATTTACTAGCTGAGATAACGAAAATGATAAGAAATTGTGTTGAATGTATTCTTGTATCACACAAGAAAGGTAAAAACTAAGGATTTTTACATCCTATTGATAAGGGTGATGTTCCATTATTAATATATCAACGAAGTGTAGGGATGACGCCGTTTGAACTACTATTTGGCACTAAAATGAGAGACAAAGATGATGTGCTTCAGACATTAGTAGAATAAGAAAACATGCAAATATTTAACGATCAGAGACATGAACTTATACAAAAAGCAAAGGAATCGATTTAGAAAATACAAGATAAAAAGACCTGATGAAACCCTAGGCTAACTCAGACAGTTTTTCATCCGGGACAGATAAAAACAAGAAGGCCGTGTCGGATGATAACCTATTTAATGGATATTTATTTTTAATTCGTTTTCTTTCTTAAATTCTATGACTTATGTCCATGCCTGTCAGAGGAATGTTCCAATTTTAAGGGTTATGTAAAACGTGATTAGATTGTGTCCATGAAGTAAATTCTTAATATTTAAATCGCTCCTCAAATTATTACTCTCAACTGCCACATACCTATAGTAGCTCTGAATTGAAAACTTATGCCAAATATTTTTATGTTTTTATAAATAAAATGTCAACTTTCTGTTTTCTGCACAGTAAAAATCCGAACAAACCTGGCCTAGAATATATGTAATATCAAGCCCTTTACAATTATCATATTTATACAATTTGATACCTAGAAAGTTATCTTTAAGAAAGAATTGTCCACTTAGTCTGGGCATTATAATTGTGTAAATAGTTTCCACATTAATCACTAGATCTTATACCTATATCATTATTTTTGCATGCCGCAAGGTAAAATATAGTGATATTATTATTTGTAAACACTGACATCACTTTGCACCTATGTTTGAAAATAAAGAATTTGAATTTGATCTTAACACGTTACACTGAAAACGCATTTAAAAAACATAAATTTTAATGTGATAAAATTTTATCAAGTCTAGTGCAGCAACATGCTTGTTGTTTGTACTGTCTCGTAAAAACTTCACGTGGCTTCGGTTAGTCGTATGGTCATAAGTCCAGTCTATAGAAAGTCCCTGAGGTTGCATGTGGTCTAATGAACTAAGTCTCAGTGCTCCAACATGTAGTAGGTGCTCCAACTTACAACCACTGGATAATGCAACTTCAATGAGGTCTTGAACGAAGTGCTCTTTACCGCTACCTACTACCTCAGCAATATTAATGATATGCAAAGCGCAATTATTCTATCTCTATTAATATGAAGTTAGGTACCTCGCCACTATATTACGCCGAATGTTAAGATTACGATATAATCATCATCATCATCATCATCATCATCAGCCTTTAACAGTCCACTGCTGGACTAGGCCTCTTCTTTGAAAGGAGGAATCGGCCTACAATACCACGCTGACCAAACGGGTTGGTATAGGGTTTGTATCAAGTTTTCCTTCTCTTACAGTGCTGTTCTTTGCATAATATGCTCCCTCTGTCGGCTCTTACGACACCCATGGGATGATATGGGGTGGTGACATTCCGTTTACGATTTACATTCCGTGTCACGATATAATACATACATACATACATAGACTCACGCCTGCTTCCCTGAAGGGGTGGGCAGAGGTATATTAAACGCCCAATTTTCGCCAGTGTTTTGATCCCTCGTAATAGGTGGCGAGCCTATTGCCGCTTATCGGGATATTTTGTTTGCCAGAGCCTCGTCCGTTGATCGGCAGGTGCACCACTTGCAGGTGAGGTTGGCTTGGGACCCTAAGTTCTTGGTGGGAACCCTATGCACCCCTACGATATAATATGCAAGTGGAAATATTATTTTTTTGGCATGCCAAAGTTATTGTTCCAATTCTATGTGTTTACGATGTTTAGGCTTAAACAAAGTTTTATTTTTTAAATTAAGCAAGAAAATAAGTGATGCATGCCTCTTAAGTTTTGTCGTTTGAAGAAAAAAACACAACTAGAACCTTATAGTAATTTTATTGTTTTTCAAAGTATTCACCACGTTGCTTAATACACTTTTACATTCGCTCAAACCAGTTATTCCACTCTAAAGTGGGGGTGTTCAAAATAGCTGACTTGAAAGCATCGACTGGTTCTTCACCGGACTGGAACATTTTACCTCGAAGAATTTTCTTAATTTTAGGAAATGTAAAGAAATCTTAGGTTTGGACTGTATGGAGGATGGTCAAGAATTTCTACTTTTTCCTGCTTCAAATACTCAATCGTTAGACGAGCGCTGTGTGAGCTTGCGTTATCGTGGTGCAGGATGATGCGTCACTTTGAGTTAGATTTTTAAAGTTCAGCGATGCCTTGTGGTAAAAATACTGTGGTATACCACTCTGCGTTAACCGTTCTACGATCTTCAAGTGCAATAGTCGAAACATGGCCGGTTTTTTCCAACGAACGTGGCCACCATCTTCTTTGAAGTGCCTCGAGAACGAACAGCTTTAGTCGGCTTTGGCTCGTCTTGAAAGACCCAGATTGTAGATTGTTGTTTGGAATCAGAATCGTAGGCATAGATCCAAGATTCGTCACCACTGATGATGTCGTTAACGTGGTTTGACTCTCCTCGGTTGAACTTTTGCAGAGTTTTCTTACACCATCTGACGCGGCCGCTTTGTGATTGTCGGCAAGCAGATGCGGTATCCAACGGCAAACCAGCTTTCTCACACCAAGCGCTTCATGCAAGATCTTCTAAATGGTTGTCCCTGAGATGTCTAATAGAGCCTTTATCACTCAATACGCCACATTTAGTTATCTCACAGCAATGATGTTATCTTCAGTAAAGGCGGATTTTAGGCGTCCTTCGCGAGATTTGTCACTAACACTACCATGTCCACGCTGGAATTCAAAATACCACGTTCGACAGTCCGCAGACATGGGCTTCTTCACTGAACACAAATGTAAGCTCTTCAAAACACTGAAGCCGTGTCAGGCCTCCTCTAAAGTTGTAGAAAATTATTGCACGAACATTTTCCTTAGAAAGATTCATTTTCGTACGTAACCTGACAGATTACAATCGACGCTGTGACTAAACAATAATAGGATTAATCTTAATACTTTCCACTGTTTTGAGATTTAAAATTTAAACACATTCGAATATAGCACAGTTCCAAATCCAAAATCAACAACATTCTAAACCATAGATGAACTCAGTGACAAAATGTTTTGAATTATTCTCAGTATTCTTACATTTTTTATCTCGCTTATTTTGGAAGCACTTATTGTGAGTGTGGTCTTTACACATTTTTACGTATCTGATAATATGCCTGTAATAATAAAGATACCGTTCACTGTGTAACACAGAGTACATTGGCTGTGTAACAATCACTCAATATTACAAACTCATTAGACAAGTGACGACTTGCACAGATGATTGAGAATTGTTTTGAAATTTGGACTCAGTGAACTGCGAAACGATGGCTTCATTAAACGGTGCTTGTCTACTTTGACATTCTAAAATTAACGTAATTTTTGAAGGCACTGCTTTGTTTCTTTATAAAGTAATTATTATAATTAATTACTATCCCATTGTTTAGCGATATAATCATTTTAACATGCTCTTGAAAGCTTCGCTATAATTTTATATTTCCATTTTTCTGTTCTTACTGTTGACTGGTCTGCTTGTCTAGTGATTACTGAACCTCGACTGCTACTCAGTAGGTCGTGGGATTGACTCCTATCTAAGACACATCTTTGTGTGATGATCTATGTAAAGTATGTTTATTTCATTTACATAATTATACATATGTATAGATTATATAGTTATCTAGTCACAGTACAGGATCCGCCTTGATCCCAATCATCCACGGCTGAGTTGGTTTCTCGTTATATGAATCTGTTGCTAAGCCCAGACCAGAGAGCCTGACCACAAATACATTTCTGTCAACTCTAATTCTTACACAGAGATTTAAATTTTATAAACTTCCATTAATTAGCAATTTGTTCTTGCGTTCAGGTCGAAAAAAATATTTCGTACAACTCATGTATACTTATAATCGATAATCTAGCAGGCAGCTACATGTTAGATGTCATATACAAAGTTATGTGCAACACATCTGTGCCACTTGTTAGATAGTACGTGAACTAAATGCAGATAAGACGGGATGTGTGAATCGTGCTGATTGGCTAGTTTACTACATATACGTAACTCAGTTTAGAACTTCGCTGCGGACTCAGACAGTGGCTTTTAGCACAAATCAGCTAATTTACTGTCTTAACAGAAAATATATAGCGACTTTTAACCCACGAGTAGTCGCGCATGGGTCAAAAAGACCCAATACCCTTGTTTTTGTACCATAACTATGTTTATATAAGTTTATTCGTGTCGTCGCGCTAGATACCTTCAAATAACTTTATAGGCTATCCACACACAACAGCCACAGCTTGTTTTCGCATGGTGTTTGGACAGTACGGACCTATCAAGTGAGAATGGGTCATTTCGACCCGTGCGCAACGTGATGTGTAAGTATATTTCTTTATTGCAAAAATATACTCTTGATTTTATTTCTTTGCACATATGTCACAAAAGCTTTGGAATGGCCAAATATTATAAAACATTTTAGAAAAAGAATACATTGAACGAGCAATTTCCTCTGAAATTAAAGACTATTGGGAAATTGATAACCACGATTCAGATTGTTTTCAGAGTGGCTTAAGGCTAAGACGAACTTTCTGAGGACGATGAAGTTTTTTAGACTGGAAACTGTCGTTCCGGACTTCTGGCAATGTGTCTGACAGTTTGCCGCAAAGACGACGCGACTTGACACATGATGTGCCTCTGAGTTACGTCCGTCAAAATTACTGCCAGGGTAGGTATGTCGCTCGTGAGGAACTGTTTGTATTCATAGTCACTATCATAAGCCAAGTTCAGGTCTTCTATCACTACATTGCCCTGGCATATACGAAACAGAATGTTTCAAGTACATAGTAGAAAAGAAAATACAGACAGACCGGCCCTGCTAGACCCTAGTAATTTGCTCGAGCAATGTTCGATCTGCCCTACCACAGAGGACGGAATAGCCAAAACGATGCCAATTTTGCTATAATGATATTTTTAGAGATCATATTTCATTTGTATGTATTAATTGCAATATAAAAACTATGATTAGATTGTTGTAGCATTGACGAAGAATGAAAGAATGCTTAGGTACTTTATAGAAAAAAAAATAATATGTTATTTGGAGCTTGGTTATAAAAAATTGTTTCGTATCAACTATCTTATAAAACTCCCCATTTATAAGATAGTTGATCATATTTGATAATGAAAAAGAATTTATATGTTTCTAGATTAAATAAAAAGTTAAGGTGATTTTCTCGTTCATATATGATAAAAAGTTAACATTTTGTAGTGATCGAAACTTTTAAACACTCGCGTTGCATGTTTTTATATATATATTTATACATTCATACATACATACATAGACTCACGCCTATTTCCCGGAGGGGAAGGCAGAGACTACGGAACGCCATTTGCAACGATCCAGACATATCTCTCTTGTTTCATTCACTCCCATCAGATTCCTCATGCATGCTCTTCTGATCAGGGTACTTCTCACCTGTCCTGTTTTTAGGATGTCTCCAATCTGATCAGAGAACGTCCGCCTAGGTCTTCCCCTTCGTCCTGTCCCTTCCACACGTGCCTTATATATCTGCTTGGTCAGTCTTTCGTCATCCATCCTCTCCGCGTGCCCAAACCATCTTAGCATACCTTTCTCGATGCTTATCACTACATCTTCTTTTAGCCCACAACACTCTCTTATCAAACAATTCTTTACTCTGTCAGCCAGAGAGACACCACACATACTTCTCAGTGCTCTCATTTCTACAGCATTTATTCTACTTTCATGACTTTTCTGCCATACCCAACTATCACTACCATACATAAGAGTAGGTACTAACACCCCTCTATGCACAGCCAAACGTGCCTTTTTGGACACGTTTTGGCTATTCATAAACGGCTTCAGAGCTCCATTCACTCTATTACCTGCATTAACTCTTCTTTCAATATCTTCTACATTCTTACCATTTCTTGTAAACAGCGTACCTAAATATACAAACTCATTCACTTGCTCCACTTGCTGTCCATCGATCATAACATTACAAGCCGTAACGCATTCCTCCTTTTCAAAAACCATAACTTTCGTTTTACTTACATTCACTTTCATTCCTTTCCTCTCTAACGCACCATGCATGATTGTTACCATCTCCTGCAACTCCTCCGCTGAAGACGCAAGTATAACCTGATCATCAGCATAAAGGAGGCATTTGACAAGTAACTCATTCATCCTTAATCCACAATCACTATGTTTCAAGTCTTGCAAACAACTGTCCATGAAGAGGTTGAACAGCCACGGACGCTACACATCCCTGTCTAACACCTGTGTTGATAGTAAACCAGTCAGTTTATGCCCCGTTTATCCTCACACAAGCTCTAGAATCCTCATAAAGGGATTTCAGAGCTCGAATTAGGCTGCTGTTCACCCCATACGTCGACAGTACCGACCACATTTCATTCCTCACCACTTTATCGTAAGCCTTTTCCAAATCCACGAATGCGCAGTAGACCTTTCGACCTTTGGCCAAAAATTTCTCGGCTATGCATCGCAAGGAAAAGACTTGATCCGTACACCCCATACCCTTTCGGAATCCCGCTTGTACATCCCATATTTTCTTGTCGGTTACTTTCATAACTCTTTCAATCAGTACCTTCGCATACAATTTGCCAACAATGCTGAGAAGGCTAATGCCTCTATAGTTCTTGCAGTCTTGTTGCGAGCCTTTTCCTTTATAAAGAGGCACAACTACTGCTGTGGCCCAGTCATCAGGTACTCGGCCGGTGCTCCAGCACAAGTTAAATAAACGCTGCAGCTGACTAAGTATGATGCCCTGTCCAGCTTTCAGCATTTCGACTGTAATCCTGTCATACCCTGCAGCCTTACCTAATTTCATACTTGCCAGTGCCTTCAAAATTTCATCCACGCCAATATCGCTTTCATCATTGCTATCATTACCATAAATTTCACCTGTTGATGTCTCTGTCGTCGTTCTTTCAAATAATCCTTCAAAATACTCTTTCCATCTCTTCAGCACACATATATTTATATACGGGAATGAACGCAAACATGCATTAGGTATTTACATACCTTATTTTGCTTGACGTTTTGAGACGGTTGCACGTCCCGTGGTCGCAAGCTGTCTGGTGTAGCGATGTCACGTCTCCGAGTGCGAGGTAGAAGATTCTATTTCTACCCCCAGGTCGTTTATTTTCGAAGCACCGGCGTAAAACCCACCAACCCTATCTGTATATTGAACATTCGCCGACTGCGCGATTAAAGTGGGGTGTTGTTAGTCGAATCACTGGATTCCACGCCGATGACAATTTGAAGCCCTCTTCCCGATTGAAATTTTTATGTTTTCTGATTTCGATCGCTTCACGCACAACACTTGGGTAAAAGTGGCGTTCCGTGGAGAGGACTTAGGGACGATGAAATTCAATCCAGTGATTGGTGACCGATTGAAGTAAATGTTCCGCAATCGCCGATTTGTTCGTTTGACGGTTCTTTACAGCTGCGATGTGCTCCTTTATACGTTCAGCGACAGTCCGCTTCGTTTGCCCTATATAAGAGCTTCCGCAGCTGTAGTTGATTTTATAGGCACCTGGGGTTTGTAGCGGTAGAACATCCTTTGGTGTGCCCACCATGTTGTATACTTTGGCCCTGGTGTAAATACGGTCAGAATGGAGTAGTTTTTTGGGTGAAACAAACTTAACCATGAGAATGATTATATTTTACATAACTTTATACTTTATACTTTGTAGTACAAAATTGATTCGTTATAAAATTTATTGGTCTTGTCTTCTATGGATGAAAGAAAAAAAAATTGTTTTCATGATATGCGTTAGCATTTCATGATTTAAAACAATTATTTTGTTTCTTTCACGCATAGGTCCGTACTGTCCATGAATCTACTTTTTGTACTCAAAAGAGATGCCAAGTGAACAAGTTCACAAAAAGCTGGATCAACACCCAACTCAAAAACGTAAACGAGTTCTTCGTGGTTAATGAATAAGTCGATAAATTAAATCACGAATAATATTAAACCCAAAATAATATTAATTGATTGAAAATAAAACATTTTATTAACCTCGATGTCTTGGCATGGGTGTCGTTGTCACAGGAGTGTGACCCATAAATTACAAAAAACGATATTACTGGCTTGAAGTAGTTCATATAAGCTTTTGAATGATAATAAATATTACTAACAATGCTTTATTAGTAAATCTCAGTTCGTTTACTAAAACATAACGTATAGTAAACTCAAACTCAAACTCAAACTCAAAATCCTTTATTCATTTAGATCACAAAGTGACACTTATGAACGTCAAATTTAAACATTATTACTGTATGCTTCTACATTTACATTTACTGCCACGTTCGCAATGCAATAGGTAGAACCATGAGAAAGAACGGGCAATAAAACTCACGGTCACTCTTTTTCATCGCCAGGTTTTTAATAATACATAACAATTAAACTTTTGTAAGGTGCTGCAACTGTTATACCTTCTATGTTACTTGTATATATTTACTTTACATGATACTCAAGCATAATCAAGTTAAATTTTGATGTTCATTTAGTTAGCCTCCTGAACATAGACATGGTGAAACAGGAGCATCCACTTACATTAAGCACCTAACAATGCAGGCAATCCGCGCAAATGTTCAGAACCATGATGGAAATGATGAAGTTAAATATAAATAAAAAATTATACCAGCCCATAAGACCGCCATCGACCAGTCATCGCAAGTAGCACCCGTTCACGAGTATGACGCATGTGCCAGCCATCATCCCTCTCGCCATATCAGAGGGACAGGGATGACCCGACACACGACGCCACCACAAGAAATGACATTTTAGTGAGCATGACGACAACGGTATACGAACCGGCAGTAATAAAATTAACAATCTGTTGGTATACTGACCATGAACGCGAATTACCTCCATTTTCCAGATCATTAATTATAGCATAAATTTGTGAGAACGTGTGAAGAAATGCAAATGTAGTACCCATATTTAATTGACGTGATAACTTTTGAAATACAACCACCGATCCAACTGATTGAGTACAAGACAATAAAATTAAACATAATAAATAAATAGTATCTAACGACATGAAAGAAATCTAATGATGTGGTGGCGATTCCAAAAAACATCATTTACTTATATAATTTTATTGGCAATAGAATCATATTTAATTACATGTCATGAAAATTTTAATATTATCTACCTAATTACCCAATAATTATGTGAATACTAAAACAGATTATTGCCAAGCGCATTTGTCATTAAGGTAATCATTTAAATTGTAATAAGCCTTTTGCATTAGGTTATTTTTAATCGTTGTCTTAAATGCGCTAAACGGCAAGTCTAAAATACATATCGGTATCTTGTTGTAGATGCGTAAACTTTGTCCTATAAAAGAATTATGAGTTTTACACAAACGGAAATACGGAACACATAATTTATGTCTATTTCTTGTATTAATAGAGTGAATATCACTGTTCTTTGAATATGAATTTATATTCCTACGCACATGCAAAACACTGGCATAAATATACTGAGACGCTACAGTTAAAATACCGATGTCCTTAAATCTTTCCTTGAGCGAAACTCTTGTTCGTAATTGGTAAATGGCCCGAACTGCTCTTTTTTGCAATATAAAAATACTTTCGATATCAGCAGCTCTACCCGTAGTAGTAGTAGGTACTTGAAACACTTCAATACTTAACCACAACGAAAGGCTCAACGTACAATCATAAAATAGTAGCAGTAGTAGTAATCATCTTTATTGTACCAAAGAAATTTACAATAATGAACCATAACAATAATAACTTAATACCTAATAATAGTGGTATTCCATACACTGAAAAAAGGCTTTCGCAGTTTTAATTTTCCAGAACGTAGCCTTCGGCAAGGCGACCCCTTTAATAAACCTACCTTAACTGGAATTTAATATTAGATTACGTTCACTGCGTGTACACCTTAATATTCTACGATATGACCCTCGACAGCAAAATTGAATACCTTTATACATAACCTTCAATTATTTGGGCAATGTCCAAGATTACTAGTAGACCAGTTAGTGGCTGGGGTGTAGACATTCATTATGTAATATGATACCTGTAATTTATGGTTATTTTAAACAATGCGTAAAACAGCCTTCAACAAGAATATAATATTGGCCTCTAGCCGTGGTTTTCCCCCGTGGGGGCCGTTTCTGGGACACCTAAAGGAAGTCATGTATAAGCTAGTAGGATAGTTTCATCTTATTGTATTCAGTAGTTTTTGCGTTGGCAAGGAACAAATAATACCATTTCTCAAACATTTGCAAATAATTAATTCCAAAGTAAGTGCTTAAGATACTTGTTTTTTTGTAATTTGAATTATAAGCTACGCTATAATTTGAGCTACGCTAAAATGGAAACAGGCGGTAAATAAATATAACAACAAGAAAGCCAAACGTTTTAGTAATTCAAAACCGCAAGTTTTAGAAGAGACTTTAAATATTTGAATAAACCTTAGCGAACGCGGCTTCTAAATATAAAATTTAAAGTGAAAATGTTCCAGCAATGTACGTCGGTATGTTGTTCAGAAAAAAGTTGAAATAAAATATCTTTAAGTATGAGTACTAAAAGGTAAGCATGAATATAATGCAATTAAATTTAAAATACGCCATGTTTATACTATATCTGCATGGTAACAAAAAAATCAGGCTTCTAGTTTTATCCACAATGAAGTTATAGGGGGTCGAAAATGGCCTGAATTGCTTCGAGAAAAGGATGGTACGGCCGTGCTGCTGTTTTGCTCGACTTGGTGGGGGCACTGCCGTGCCCCCAGATTTCAGTTGCCATAAAATATGGAATCTTATTAAACTAATAATGTCGAACTTAAATCAAGTTTATGGATATCAGTATGTATTAAAGCATTTTACTATCAATATCAGTCATTAGACTGCAACAAGTTTTACTACTGCTAATTTCAAAATTTCAGCTTGTGAAAAGTTGGGACGGTCGTTAACCTCTGATTACCTGCCCTGACACAACTATGAATTAATGCATGTGCTAATTATATACAGGTACTGACGTAAATCATTCACCTTAATTAACTTAATGTTTCAGGTACACCTACACTTCTAGCGAAAATGGCACAGGTAACTACTACATTTAAAACAATAGACAATTAGTATTTCAATAGTCAATTCTATTCTAGCAGACGCAAAAGATCATATCATTGCCTAAATATATCTTTTATAGAGACAAATACAGGCAAAATTAATTCCGCCACCAAAAATGGAGAAGGAAACATTATTAGTTATGTAATTTGTTATAGAATTTATATTTCCTTTTATGTTTTATGTGAGGTAATAACTATGCATCATACGATGGCAAGTGTATTATGGTTTACCAAATAATGTTAAGGTTGGCAAAGCCGTCTATATCATGAGGATGGTACGTAGTTTGCGGTAGTCAGACGATAGCTGCTCTGTGGAACATTTGATTCGCCAACTAATCTGATGATCGGATCTCGTGCTCCCAGGATGACAATGATAATTCCACTCTGATGAATGATCTTTTAATATTTACTTTCACAAAGGTAAAATCTATAAGTACACAGAAATTCCTAATAAAACATAGAGTACCATTGACATCTCTTACAAGTAGCTGCTTCTATCATAGAATGTAACTTATCGGGCTTCTAAAGGCAAAACACGTGTTACATATTAAGTGAAATGAAACTAAACTGAATATAGGAATAGTGTGTAACTCAGAAGTAATCTGTGTGAATCGCTTCAATATGTTGAATGTGAAGGCTAGTGCACAATCTATCCAGTCTCTACTAATCCTATTCAACTATTGATGAATAAACAGTAATTTGTTCCACGGGAACAATAATATTCTCGGAGGGAAGGCTTAGGTTGCGCTTTGTATTCTATGTGTAATATATAATGTAGAATATGCATATTGTCTATTATTAAAGTGAATTATATTATCATGAATTATGTTTATCATATTTAAAGTAAAATATTTACTCATTTTGCGTGAAAATGGAACAGCAACTTTTCCGTATTGCTTTTGACGATACTCATAATTATAGTTTGTGATTCTTACCGCCTGAAAAAAATCCAATTAAAAAAAATACCTACGTTTTATATTGTATATTAGCTATAATCCGGAATAACTACTAACTAGCCATCATATTTTCTTATTGATTGTAATAGACAGAACATTGCCATTCAATTTAATACAGAATTCGGCCATCACAAAATGAAGATTTACGTTCCAACACGTTGTTTGCATAGATATAAAAACACCGTAAAGATAATAGATGAGACAGCCACCGTAATGGATAGCATGCAAAACCAATAAACTAATTAAAGTTACGAGCAAATTGAGGGCGAGCCAAGCTCTGGTTACGCCGATTGAATATTCTGCAATAGCCACCCGTTTTAGTGCCAGATGTGTGACCTCTATGAATTACGCTTTAAATTGTCACAAAGATGGTTCAGTGTGGTAAGTGTGGTCTCACCGTTTTCCACTGCGCCAAATATTTTAGACCCACGCGCCAGAGAAAATGTGACGTGACACAGGTGTTTTGCAAAACGAGTCTATGGTCTTAAATGAAAACAAGAAATGCAAATAGTTAAGTAAAATAAAATATTCTATCAGGACTAGCTAATTTGCTACTCTTACAGACGTCATTCCCAATCATGTCAGTTGTGATTTTCCTATGATATAAACTTGTGATTTTAGTTAGCGAGCATGTCTGCAAAGTCCCAATTTTCGATATCGCAGACATTGGAGACTATGCAACTTACGACCAATTTCAATATTTCATCTATCCATACATTTCACTACAAGAGATTTTGACATATTTTGTATGAGATGTATTTCTATGTGAAATATGTATCTCTAAGGCCAAATCTAGCTAGCTCTAATATCACATGCAAGCAAAATTCTTCTCCATATCATAAATGCGAGATTGTGATCTTT
Source organism: Euclidia mi (assembly GCA_944739405.2). NCBI lineage: Eukaryota > Metazoa > Arthropoda > Insecta > Lepidoptera > Erebidae > Euclidia > Euclidia mi. The sequence goes on from OX123197.2 coordinate 34,734,761, forward strand.
CCTCGACTGGCAAATACCTCGAGAGCAAGCAGGTTTTGTCAAAGGTAGGGGTGCCAGAGAGCAAATACTAAACATTCGGCTCATCGTGGAGAGGTGCTACGAACACCCCAAATTTCATGTGTTTCGTGGATTATCAAAAGGCCTTCGACTGTGTCAAATGGGAGAAACTATGCCAAGTGCTATCAGAAACAGGCGTTCCTCCCCACCTCGTAATGTGGATACGTAAGCTGAATGAATCAGGATACGGTACGGTAACTGTAGGAGATGTAACATCGAGCCGGTTCAAATTTCACAAAGGCGTTCAGCAGGGATGCGTGATCTCTCCTATTCTCTTCAATATTTATGGTGAGTACATAATGCGCCAGACATTGGAGATATGGGAAGGTGACACTTAGATAAATGGAGTCAAAATATCCAATCTCCGGTATGCGGATGACACCACCCTCTTAGCCTCATCCGACGCAGAATTGGCGAAATTGCTAAACCGTTTAGAAGCCGTCAGTTTGGAAATGGGCCTTGCTATCAATAAATCTAAAACCAAGATCACGGTAATTGATCTTTTTGCAACCATCCAGCGCACTAATCTTTTGCAAGAATACGAGACCGTGGATCAGTTTCGGTATCTTGGTTCAATTATCACAAATAAACAGAAGATAAAATTAAGATAAAAATAAGCGAGCCAGAGATAAGAAGACGTTGCGGCATGTCTAGGACAGCAATGACTGAACTGGGCAAAGTGTGGATAGACAGAAACATAACAAATCGAACAAAGATGCACCTCGTTTGTACACTTGTCTTTCTCATCGCCCTCTATAGTGTCGAGACGTGGGCAATCAGGCAGCCGACAGACAGAGAATCGACGCCTTTGAAATGTGGTGCTGGCGCCGTAACTTGAGAATATCATGGACAGCCCGCCGCACAAACGTCTCGATCCTAAAACAACTTAAAATAGAGGATACTCAGCGCCTGTCTACGACCTGTTTGCGACTTATAATGTAGTATTTTGGCCACATAGCACAAAGAAATGACGACAGCTTCGAACGCCTAATAGTGACAGGGAAAGTGAAAGGAACGACCACATATCGAAACAACTGGCGATCCCGTTAAGCGCTGCTTTACATCAAGCAACGGATCGCAACCGATGGAGACAGCTAGTTGACAGAGTCAGAAGGAGTCACGATCCTCAGCAATGAGGGAAAGGACTGAAGAGAGAGAGAGAGAGAGAGAGAGAGAGAGAGAGAGAGAGAGAGAAAGGCCAAATCCGTGAATAGATCGAATATTAAAAACGACCGTAAGTTGCATAAAAAAGACGTTAAGCTAAATAAACGAGGTCCCAATACATATTTTGATATATTGAGGCATCAAACTGCTTAAATACTTTTGGCTTGCGCTGTGTTTGATAAATTGTACCCAAAGGAAACTAGTAATTTGTATCTAAGAAAATGTATACCTACACTATAAAAATAAATGACCGGACATTTTATGATTCCAACAGGATATTATTTTGCTTCTCAACTCTCTCTTCTTCTTCTCTTTTCCTCTAAGCCCGTTCCAGTCCTGAAATGAATTTGCTATCAGGGTTTAAGATTGCTAAGGTATGTTATGTAGTTTGCAAATAGTTGAACATTTTTGCTAAACAAAATGTAGCAAATTGTATAACCTGTCAAGCATGGAATACTGTTGATCCTTCCTTGCTATAAAAACACAAACCTAAGGCTTGTAACATTTCTCTCCATAAAATTGTAATTCAAATGTGGCTCTTCAGAGATTACTGAAAAGAAATCTGAAACATATTGTATCTGTCATATTATCATATATGGATATCTACTATATTATAGTGCAACTAAATGTTATTAAAAATCACAATCAAGATACACGCGCAAAACTTTATCGAAATTGTTGCTGCCTTTATCATAATAGAACAGTTTAATAAAAAATTACATACGTAAAATTATACATTAAGACTTTTAGATTATCCTTTATATTAGCAATTTATAATATCTTTAAGTCTCTACCACGTTTTGCCAACAAATTATGACTGGGGATGACCTTATTATAAACAAATTTATCCTCCAAGATGCGATAAAAAATGAAACAGGAAAACACCTCCTACTAACAACCTCTACACTTGTGAGTAACCACTTGTATCTCTCTGTCCCGATTAATGTAAAGAATTAAATCAAAAGCGGAGTAAAAGTTTCGCCGGAAAAAAAGATAAATTCTGTATCCGACAGCACTTTGACGAATTTCGGCGGGAGTGGTCCAGATTACATTTACAAGTGGTGACGCTGAAGTAATTATCCGGATTTGCCTACTGGGCGAAAACATTCTTTTTACTTTGTGCTGGTTTTTAGCTACGGAATTCAATCTTCGATCTATAGATAGATCTGTAGATTTTAGATTCGTTTTTGACATAGGCTCCATACAAAATATGTCAAACACGAATCTCGAATCTCAAAATCCATGTATGGATCGAATATTGAAAATGGCCGTAAATCAGCTGGGTCACCGTTAATTCCGTTACTGAAGGCAAAAATATGTAAACACGGTAACACGGTTTTTTTACCTTACATTGATACCCTAACCTACGCTTTTACTTATCTTAATATATAAAATCCTTGCGTTACTGACTGACTGACAGACACGCTACAGCCGAAACTATTGGGCGCAGGAAGCTGAAATTTGGCATGTATGTTCCTTGGTGACTTGAGGAATGGTATGGGTTCCAGAAGGATACCTGACTTGCAGTATCCCGCTGTATGCGCCTCATTGGCTCAGTCGTTGCCCATCGTTCCTGAGGATGCCTCGTGCAGAGGCGAAACACGTGTCGAAGAATAGTCGGCGCATACAGCGGGATACTGCAAGTCAGGTATCTTCCTAGAACCCATACCATTCCTATATCCCTTATCCTTTTAGAGGAGTTCGATATTGTCAACCTTTTTCTATTGCAATAGTTGGGGTGGTCAATTCGAGGGTGCGTGGTGGGTTCCTCTTTCCTTCCATTAGGTTACAATGGAGTTCCGCCAAGTAACGCCTAATTCAATCAACTATAATCTATACTAATAAAAGCTGAGTTTGTTTCTTTGACCGTGTTAATCTCAGGAAATACTGGTCCAATTTGAAAAATTCTTTAATTTCGCTCATTATATATCATCACGCTCAGGCAACAACGGACGTGTACCGTGCCGTGACGTGTACAGTGCCGTGACATGACGTGTGCCGTGCCATGACATGTACCATGCCGTATCGTGACGTGTATCATGCCGTGACGTGTGCCGTGTCGTTAACCGTGCCGTGACGTGACGTGTACCGTGACGTGACGTGTACTGTACCGTGCTGTGTGCCCTGCCGTGCCGTGAGGTGACGTGACGTGCCGGGCCGTGCCGTGAAGTGACGTGACATGTTTCGTGTCGTGTGCAGTGCCGTGATGTGTACCGAGCCATGACGTGCTGTGACGTGACGTGCCGTGACGTAACGTGACGTGCCGTGACTTGACGTGCCGTGACTTAACTTGCTTTGTGCCTTGATTCTCATGATATAATTGACCTGAACGGATCATTTATAAAAGCGCTTACCATTAGTTGACGCGAAGCGAATCATCAAAGCCACTTGGCTTTGATGTTTTGCGGTCTAATATATATGTACCTTGTAGTAATCCTTTCAGTTTTATTTTTGCTACTGCAGTTATATTCTTTAGGTAATTCTCTTTAATGAATTCATGAATATACATACCTAAATAATAATAACGTTTACCTAAAGTTTATTTACATTAAGGAAACAAGTATTTTATTAAGTATGTTTATCTGTATTATTAATGTTTCACGGCTAATCTGCTGAGCCGTTTGTGATAACATTTTATATGGATACTGTGAAACCTAGGATATGACAAAGACTACTCTTAACTATAATATTACGCTGACAAAGCTAGTCCTAATATAAGAATACTTATATATTAAATTGAGCGTCACGCGAGTTTTGTATTTATTTCTCAAATTAATATATACTTAGTCATTATAAAGTAATAGCCAGTGGGAAGGGTGTGGCAAAGATGACTGCACGAATCTATCGAGTCACAAAGCATATTCATGATTGCGACTTCTGTCGTCCTGGTATGTCATCTCGTGACCATGGCTGGCATTTGTCACTATCAGCTGTAGGATGACTAGTCACTAAAAGGCATGCTCTTCGCGTCTACGAGCCTCAACGCGGACGTAATAATAGTTACAAATAGTTACTAACCTCAAATATACTAACATTGGTCTAGGCCACACAGCATTTTATGTTTCTTTCATTTGCGGAAGTCAAACAGCAGTGGTTTATTCGGAACTTGAAAAATGACTCTGACTAAAGTCTAGGATCATGAACTTACCCACAAGATCAAGAGTCATCAGTTATGACTCGATGAGCCCGCGGTTACACCCGCGTTATTTAAGTCTTTTTCGATAAATGGGCTATCTAACACAAACTAATTTTCAAATCGGATCAGTAGTTCCTCAGATTAACGCGTTCAAGCAAACAAACAAACTAACAAACTCTTCAGCTTTCTATATTAGTATTTTATAGGGGCGTACAAACTCAGTCTATTAAATTAAACATTTTATTCTGTGAACTCTGCTTACACGCAAAACATTAAATTTAAAAAGTAACAGAGACTCAATTTTTTAGTCAAACCTTAAGAACTATTTTAGTTAATTAATTTTACATTTTATTTGTATCATCCCATGTGAAATGGCATTGCAGTGGTTCACATACGTGCAATCCAGCCAGCTAGCTATCATTTTCAGGATAGTGTTGGAGTTGGCCCGCAGCCTGTGCACCAAAGAAGCAGAGTATAGACATTGTTCTACTACATTTCTTAGTACTTGTATTTTAATAGTTTGTGATTTAACAAGTTTATTCGGGGTACTGAGACTTCAAACAACCTGCTTGTGCCTTCTGTCACCCTGGTATTTCATTCCCTCATTCCAGCAAGGAGCAAACTCAGAGATAATATTTGTGGCTACTCAATTTACTGGCGAGCACAGCAAATATTTGTTCAACAGGAAATATATATATATATATATATATATATATATATAACAGGAAAGAAATCCGACAAACAGTGTCTGATTTCTTGGAACTTTTTCGTGATGTACTTATATAAAAAGAGCAGAAAACCAATTTATAATAATAGATAATACCTATTTATTATCCTTGTTCACTGACGAAGTACCTCCAATTTTTCTTTATAAAACATACTTTAAGACAAAGTCATAGTTCACGTTGTACCTACCTACCGGTCTCTGGCGGTTCGCGAAAAACTAAAAACTAAATCAGATTTTCACCCGGTTCTAATAAATAATAAATAAATTGCGGTTAATTTGCCAGAAGAAACCATGCAGGCGGTGAAATGGCCATCGGCAGCTAGTAATACATGTATTTTAATTACCTTACCTTCATTCAATTTCGTTGGTGATGTCTATGGCGCTGATACACTTGAGCATTCACCTGTAATGAGTATTCTTGCGAATGTTACAAAACAAATGAGTGTGTTTTAGCGAGCATCCTCACGAACATTCGGGCGAGCCTTAGAATATAGATAACACATAGAATTCGCGCTACAATGGCGGTTAAAACCAATATATTTACTTCACTTTGACTTATGATTTTAATCTAGCGAAGGATCTTCGTAGTTCACTAATTTTAACTAGACTAGTGATGGGCTAACTCAGAATAATCTTAATATATAAAATCCTTGCGTTACTGACTGACTGACAGACACGCTACAGCTGAAACTATTGGGCGCAGGAAGCTGAAATTTGGCATGCATGTTCCTTGGGGACCGTAGGGGTGCACTAAGAAGAGATTTCCCAAAATTCCCACGGGATAGACCAAAACGGGTAAATTTAAAAAAAGTGCAGGCGTAGCTGCTGGCGTCCTCTAGTTATCGATAAAACATCGATGATGTTTACAATAGATCCTTAGATTTAGCTTACTCAGAATTAATTTCAATAGAATGTTAATAAACTCTCGAAATCGATAAATAAATTTGAATGGAGGAACAGACACTTGTGATTTATTAAACTTGTTCAAATTAAAATCTACATTTTATTATTTAGAAACGTCATTTGTTTATGTATCTTACTCTTACTCTAGAAACAATTCATAAGTGAAAATGAAGTAAACATATTGGGTAAAACTGTTGTTGTAGTGTGATTTCTATATTTTTCTATATTCTACGGACTATTTGAATTTAAAATGTTCGCTAGAATTATCGTGAAAATGTTCGGTTCGACAAAACAGAAAACGGCGAATGCTCGCTGTTCTTATAAGTAAAGGTGTATCAGCGCCAGTTACACAATCAGCAATACAGTGCTTATTAATCAGACTATGCAATATAAACATCAAAACTATTAACTACCTCAAGAAACATTAAAAACTACATATGTTTTTATTTGCAAACAAACAAACTATCATATTCATAACACTAATAAAGTAGATAGTGGTAGTGACAGTTGGGTATGGCAGAAGAATCTTGAAAGTAGAATAAATGCTGTAGAAATGAGAGCACTGAGAAGTATGTACTCTGACAGAGTAAAGAATTAATAAGAAAAAGAAGATGTAGTGACAAGCATCGAGAAAGGTATGCTAAGATGGTTTGGGCACGTGGAGAGGATGGATGACGAAAGACTGACCAAGCAGATATATAAGGCAAGTGTGGAAGGGACATGACGAAGGGGAAGACCTAGGTGGATGTTCTCTGACCAGATTGAAAACATCCTAAAAACAGGACAGGTTAGAAGCACCCTGAACAGAAGAGCATGCATGAGGAATCTGATAGGAGTGAATGAAGCAAGAGAGATATGTCAGGATCATTGCAAATGGCGTTCCGTAGTCTACCTACCCCTCCGGGAAACAGGCGTGAGTCTATGTATGTATGTTTGTAATAAAGTAGAAGCATAAAACTTATTACCGTTGTCGTATTGCATAGCGATGTACCATATTCATTTATCACAAATCTTAGCGATTGTTACGTAGATATTACGAGTCGCAAACTTAATATTTTCCATTTGCGATACCAATATGAAGAACACTAATAGTCGTAAAGATTTAGGAACTAAAATAGATCTTGGCTTACACCCAACGAAAGTAAGTTTATTTTCATTTTTGGCATTTCATTTTCGCTAAGATAGTAGAATAGTTGTCATTTAGGTGTTCGAGCCTAACGCTTGAACCACTTGAGATTACGCTTCTATGTTTACGTCACTCACACGACGAAACTGTCATTTCTACCCTCATATAGTGCACTGTTGTTGTCTCTTTCACTCATGACGTAGCGCCCGGCGTGCGGCGCACGCGCCGCGCTCTTCAGTACGCTTGTGAATCTCGTTCAACTCGCACGTATAAAATAAAAGTAATTGTTTTTCCGTAAGTAACTATTCTATTCATATTATACTTAATAATACCGCTCGGCGCCCTAGAGCCCAGCGACGTCTTGTGTGCCACCTAGCACCTAAAAGCATAATTACTTTCTCTGCCGGATCGAAACGGCATGTCGTGTCGTGTGACGCCTGGTTAAGACGACACGACGTCGACTACCCTCATGTGAGACGACATCGATAGTCGCCCGTCGTGTGACGACTGGTTAAGACGACACGACGTCGACTACCCTCATGTGAGACGACATCGATAGTCGCCCGTCGTGTGACGACTGGTTAAGACGACACGACGTCGACTACCCTCATGTGAGACGACATCGATAGTCGCCCGTCGTCTGAGTATGACGACGTATCCGTCGCCTGTTTCATAAGGCAACGTCGTCTGTCGTGTGAACAAGACGACGTCAATGTCGTTTGTCCGATAAGCTAAACGACGATGTCTTCTATTAACTTTAGCGAAACTACGTTCTATTGACGACATTAACTTGACCTTTGCGTCTTGTTGCATTGTAGTGTGTAGCCAGCCTAACCTCCTTGTATATTGTAATATTAGTCTGTAAGTTGAAGCAATATAGCTCAAGCATTTGAACCTTAAAGACGTGTTTGATTACCTATCCCTTTACATGGCGACCCTGCCAGTGCTGCCCTTGGGCAGTGCTGAGCTACCGGTATTGACTAAATAGAGAGTAATATTTGTACTTTTATTTTCTTTATTTATTTATTTATTTATTTATTTATTCTTCATATACACAAAGTATATAGGCGGACTTAATGCCATAGGCATTATCAACCAGTCTACCTTAGAGTGGTGCAGAGAGATAGAAGTAGGTGTATTATATGATGTAGGTTACGAAAAGTTACTAATTATTGAATTATTGGTAAATTTATTGGTCCTAATAATTATACATACTTACATAAATATATATTATAATAAAAATACATAAACGTAATACATACACATTAAATTCAAAAATATATACAAATAATATACATATATACATAAACATAATTATGATACATGTTAATATACATATATAAACATAAACATATACCTGGTTAAGATAGTGGCTTAGAATACATTCGCGGACTCAGCTAACAAGAGTTCCTTTACTTTGGACTTGAATTTGAATTTAGTTTTGGCCATTCTGATCTCAGGAGGTAGAGCATTCCATAGAAGAATAGACTGAATGGTGAAAGAAGAGTGAAGAAAATCGGATCTGTGAGAAGGTACCATGAGTTGAAGATTAGTGGAGGAGCGAAGATTGCGTTCATGGTTAGAACATAAGTATTGGAAGTAAGGAGTCATATACTGAGGAGAAGTAGGAGATGTGAGAATAGTGTATAGAGTAGTGAGAGCACGCAAACTACGGCGCTGACGTATAGGGAGCCACTTTAGTTGGGAACGATAAGTAGACACATGGTCATACTTACGAAGGTTGAACACGAATCGAATGCAGTTATTCAGAAGACGGTCAAGTTTATTGAGAAGATCTGCATTCAGGTCAAAGTAACATACATCACCATAGTCGATCAGTGGGAAAATCAAAGTTTGCACAAGCATTGTTTTAGTCTTGGAAGGGAGTAAGTTTTTAAGGCGATAGAGAGCGCGCAATGTGCCGGTGACCTTCTGACTAACCTGTGTCACCTGAGCCTCCCAATTCAGCCTGGAATCCATGTGTAGCCCAAGATTTTTAACTGTAGGGTAAAGATCGACCAAAGTGCCGTTAAAAATGATGGCTGGTAGTGTTGTTAAGTCCAGCCTGCTTAAAATTCGTTGACTACCCACTATTATAGCCTGAGTCTTGCAAGGATTTACAGTGAGACCAAACTTGTCAGACCATGTCTTTATTGTCAACAAATCCCTATTAACTTTGTCGATGGCCTCAGCTACGCATTCCACACTTACATGGGAGTAAATCTGCAAGTCGTCGGCATACAAATGGTAAGCGCATTGAAGATGTTGAGTTAGGAGATTAATGAAAATAGAAAATAAAAGAGGAGAGAGGATGCCGCCTTGAGGAACGCCAGATGTGATGTCATACCACCCCGATGATAACTCATCAAGGCGAACAGACTGTTGACGACCTCGAAGATAAGTTGAGAACCAATCCAGGGCCCCAACCGAGACCTTGAGATGGGAGAGGATAGATAAAAGGACATCGTGACTGACGGTATTGAAAGCATTTGAAAAATCGATCAACACTAAAACAGTGAGTTCGGTATTTTCCATAGCCTCTCAAATATCGCCAGTCACTTTGAGGAGGGCAGAGGTAGTGCTATGACCAGGCCTGAAGCCTGACTGAAGTGGACTTAACAAGTTATTGTGGTAGACAAAACGAGACAATTGTTTGTTCACACAGGCCTCAAGCACTTTGGATAGGAAGGGTAAGATGGAGATAGGCCGGAAATGTTGAGGAAGAGTAGGATTGGGGATTTTGGGTAGAGGAATTATGTGGGCTTTGCGCCACAAGGAAGGAAAGGTACCAGAGGTAAGTGAAAAGTTTATGATGTGGGATATTGCCGACAGGAGCTGATCTAGGATTGTTGTAATCATACGACGACTAATGTTGTCACATCCCACAGCATTAGACCTTATGGAGAGGATTATCTTTTTGATCTCGGCCGGAGACTCTGGAGAAAAGAAAAAAGATTCTATTTTGGGTTGAGGTAACCCGGCTAAGTAGTTGACAGTGAGACTCGTAGTTTGGTGATCCAGCGAATCAGTAGAGGTGAAATGTTTGTTGATATCATCCAAACTAAGAGTCCCATGGTAGTCAACACGCCGCTGTTTACCAATACCTAGAGTTCCAAGGAACTTCCAGATATTAGCTGCTGATGAAGAGCTGATATTATCGAGAATATGTCGGCGTTTAGCGTTGCGTACCATCTGGTTGCACCGATTCCTTGCAGACTTAAAAAGTGCCCAGTTTTCCTCACTACGGTCCTTTTTGTATCTCCGATATGCTCGGTTTCTACGGCGCATTGCCATCCGAACACCCGTAGTAATCCAGGGTGCTGGAGGGCGCCTTATCTTCACCCGTCTTACTGGAGCATGTACATCGTAGAGACCGCAAACCGCCTCATTGAAGAAGTTAACCTTTTCGTCCACCGTTGAGGCAGATAACATGCTGTCCCAGTTCAACCCAGAAGCGTCCTCACTGAGTTTATTCACATCGATACGACCAAAACAATGCCTGTGCAGAACTTTGGGAGGGGACTTAGGAGGTTTTAGACGGTATGCAAGGAAAATGAGATCATGACGGGAAAATCCAGGTGCAGAAAGTTGGCCATGGGATGTGACTAAGGAAGGATCAGAGGTGAGGATTAAGTCAAGCCAAGTGATATCTGAATGTGAATCTTTTAATAAAGTGCTAAGAACAATGTGTGGCATGTGCATTTTGTTGGACTATACGAATTGCTGAAATCTCTGAATTTTGTTGCGCGCTGCGCCTATGCTGATCCCTTGTCACATATTGACGAGGATGACTCCTGTACGACTTTGGTACGTCGTACCTACCGTATACCGATGTGGACTCCAGGATGCCGTAGAAGACGCAATGGAGAGATTGGATGGTTTGGCCTACCCTTAGGCCAACCCTGGCGGCCTGGTCAACTTCAGGAATATGAGCGATTTACGAGCGTGCTGCTATGAGGATAGAAGAGGAAGGACATTGGTATACCTATGTTATCGCCAGCCGCAATTATGTGAGGCGTTTTTTTTTTTATATTTTCTTAATGTAGCCATAGACTAGTAGTCTTCTGTATTAATTTTAACTAGGTATAACCTAAATATTTAATCATAATATAATAATAACTATGTAATCTCCTAATAAATTAAATTGCCTGTTGACAATAAATATATTATATTGTTTCATATACCTAAAGTGTTACTAAAAAGTTATTAAAACAGAATTAATTTCATCGATTTCCGGTATTGATTTGTGTTAAATTTATTAACATGTAATAGTATAATGTTAGGATTACTTTATGATTGCAAGCCTACCATTAGGATGACGTATATGGTGTCCAATATGATTTACTTGAACACGATATCTGATCCGTTACAAATACTATCTCACGCGTATAACTTTGTCTTATATTTTTAATGCTATTCGTTTACATTTGTTGAATTTCTATAAATTAATATTTTATAGGTACATATTTAGTATGTATTCAACCTCTTAATTAGTTACTTTGGAACAAAAGTCTTTTTCATAAAATTATATCAATATAAACTGTATGCCAACACTTTTATTTCTTTTTTTTATAACCGGATATTATATAATTGTGCAATTTAGTAGAATACACAAGAAAAATATATTCATAGCAACAACATGACATCATTGTTTTAAAATTGACACCTACTTACAGGAATGTAACTTGTATCTATTTATAGACAGGTAATGCGATGCGAACTTGCAATGAGTACTTTATGCATCTTCAATGTAACAATTATAATATACGAATGATTCAATATTATTTGATACGAATATGGTTCAATATTTCATTATATATGTAAATTATCTATGCAATATGTAATGTATTCAAGAATATTTTATAAAAGATTTCATGAATATGTATAAAGGTTTGTAATTAAGTTTTGTTATGGATTCATAAGGAAATGAGGATGGATATGGTTTATCAGTAGTTATGTGATGGTATTTGAGTGAGTATTTAAGTTTATTGGTTTTGATGCGCAAAAGAAATGTGTAAAGTAGAATGGAATATTTAGCTAGATAATTTTTGACAGCAATTTGGATTGATCACCCAAATGCGTAGTTGAATTGTTATAAATCGAAGTATTCATTTGAATGTGTAAGCATTATAGTTGTGATATGGATAGATGTTGAATATGATATTGAAAGATAATAATGAATGTAGGTACACACTATGAAAGATACGATGAAGTGTTCTGTTCCTTCAATTCAATCATGGTGTAAATGAATTTTCTCTGTGAGAATTGTTGGTGGCCAAAGGAGCCTTCAATTATGACCTTCGTATTATAATAATAATGATGATGAATAATGTCGACACTTGATTAATAATATGATGAAATATATAAAGAAAGTCGACAAGAATTGAATATGATGATAATGAATAAGTATATTAAGTCGACTATTGTTATGAAATGATAATGATATAAAATTTTTATATAAATTTTTTTATTATGGTGTACCTACGAAATAAAGATGGATATCGTGAAAATAAGGAAATATGTTGGAATAGCGAATGATTCAGAAATGTATTTCTTGATCTCCAGTTTCCTCTTTTAAGAATGTCATCAATGTCGTATTTGTTGTTACTCCAGTTTTCTGTTGCGACTGCAGCCCTAAAACTGCCTGCCGACGCAAAAATTCCCGCTTCTCGAAAAAAAGTTCGAATCCATCCTGAGATCACGGAACGTGATGCATTTTTGACTGATCCTCTTGTTGTTTCACATCTCTTGTTTTATTCATAACAACAAGAGGATCAGTCAAAAATGCATCACGTTCCGTGATCTCAGGATGGATTCGAACTTTTTTTCGAGAAGCGGGAATTTTTGCGTCGGCAGGCAGTTTTAGGGCTGCAGTCGCAACAGAAAACTGGAGTAACAACAAATACGACATTGATGACATTCTTAAAAGAGGAAACTGGAGATCAAGAAATACATTTCTGAATCATTACTTCAGGGAGTCGCCCGCTAATAATTGCAACCCAGCGACTTGGGTCTTGAATGATGATTTTTCCACTTTATAAGTCTGATTATTTTGCGTAAAATTAAATAAAGAAAATCTAATATTTGTTATAATCTTTCTGTTCACAAAACTATTTCTTGTTCATTATTTTTTTGAAAGATATTAAAATTGTTTAATAAGTATTTTCTATTACTTTATTTAAACAATATTCCTCTCACAGTACGCAATAGCAGCGCCGCCGGCAGAATATAAACACGTCTCAAGTGGTTCAAGCGTTAGGCTCGAACACCTAAATAGAACCGTTTTCCCCCCGAAGGGTAGAAAACGGATATTTAGGTTTCAGCCGTAGCTTGAACCACACTTTCAGATTCCTTGCCGGCTCCTTAAAGGTACTGAAGAGCGCGGCGCGTGCGCCGCACGCCGGGCGCTGCGTCATGAGTGAAAGAGACAACAACAGTGCACTCTATGAGGGTAGAAATGACAGTTTCGTCGTGTGAGTGACGTAAACATAGAAGCGTAATCTCAAGTGGTTCAAGCTACGGCTGAAACCTAAATATCCGTTTTCTACTCTTCGGGGGGAAAACGGTTCTATATCATATAATTCGCAGAGAAAGGATTATTACAATTTAATTTTTATTTATTGAATTGTACTTCCGTATGATTGTCTGCGAAACCTTAAATTATTGAACAACGTTGAATGCCAGGAATAGATTGCATTTATATATGCTTTTTGTCCTGAAGTACCTACCTTACAAAAACGGATAGATTCACACTAGGCCGGCGCAGGGGAAAGCTGTTAGGGCAGTTTTTGTGTATATGATTCTTCGCTACGTGGCTTGGCATTGTTAGCGCCGCGGTTGACAAAAAACATAGAAGTCCAGTCAAACGGCGAAGGTTATGCGTCACAGTATCACTGCTTTATTTGAACAATATGTAAAAAAACTCGTATTATATTTGTCCTCAGTAACTACATATTAATCACAATATTTTTAAAGTGCAATAATAGATAATTTATGTTCATGAATTTACATCATACATTTTCATATATAAAATTAGTATTGCATAAAAGTTACACACGAAGAATACTTCTTTTTTTCGACGGTTCCCTATCCATTTGCATAAAATTTTCAGACCTAATATAACATAGCATAACTTTGTTTGGCATAATTATATTTTCGCATAATATAATTACGCATAACAGCTTACGCATAATTTTTTTGTACATAATTTCTCTAACCATAATAATGATTAAGCATAATATTCTAAAGCATAAATTTATTAAGCATAAAGTTCTAAAGCATAACTTTTTTAAGCATAATATCCTAAATATCCGATTTTAAATAACACTCTAGGGGTAGGACAAACAAGACTACGTGGAGTCGGTTTTGCAGCAATTCCGTTCTGTCACTAACTTTTGTTGCATAGCACATAAAATTTTTACAAGTTAAATATATAAATATTATGCTAATAGTCATTAGGCCTACTAACGTTATGCGAATCAAATTTATGCCAAAACAAATAAGTCTTTAAGATGATTATGCCAATATAAAATGTATGCCTAAGAAAATTATGCCGAAGTATCATTATGCCAAAACAAATTGTGCCAAAATCGTTATGCCGAAGTATATTAGAACAAAGAACATTATGAGAAAAGAAGGGATCCCTTTTTCGACGCCCAGACGGCTGGAATAACAAGGCCGTAATAGCATAGTACAAAAAGAATATTAGGATAGCTTTATACAAATCGACCGCCGCCGGTTTGAATGTGCGCGTGAGTTGCCGGCGCCGTGTGATGAAGGTTTGACTCCGCCGCCAAAACACCCAGCAGCCGCAGAGGATAGGGAGGACGGCAACCTGACAACACCGCATCTCCTCTTCCTCTGCGGCCCCACCGCAGCGCAACAAATGGTGCGTCCTTATTTGGTCGCGGCAGATAGGGAGCGCGACAACAATACACCGACACGCCTCTCCTCCCGCGATCGCACCCGACTGCGAGGGACAGAAAGAACTGTCCCTCGACCTGCACCCTTGGACGCATCCTGAGCAGGCCTCCCTCAAGCCCATGTGGAGCGTCCACTCACGCGATCCCGCTTAGCTTGACCGTGGGTGTCCATGCCACAGTTACTGAGCCCCCCCACCAAGACAAGGTGGAGGTCCCACACCTACCCATTTACATAACGATAATTCTGTTTGTCGTCTTCCGCATTAAGAATCTAATGTCACTTTCTTCCAGCAATCATTCAGTTTCTTGTCTCGTAAATATCGTAATTAGATAAACATTATGTGATCGTTTTACCGTGATTAGATTTGCAAGTGTGATGCTAAATGAAGATTACTGTAATGCAAAAGTTACAACATACGGCTTGTGAAATAATATTTTGCATAAAGTTCTTTGGCTTTTATGTATTTGAGCCGTTTAGAGTCAAAATGTTGGGACCATTACATCCAAGTACTAGATTTCTTTAAATACGAAGAGCCATTACTTGAAATGGCAGCCCTTCGGCATGCATATTTGTCAATAATTCGGATAAAATTCATTGATTGACAATTTAAAAAACTAATCGTCTGCAAAAATAAGGTTTTAGCGCGATTGAGAAAATGTTTATAATTTTCTTTATTATGAATAGTTTAATACCAAAATGTACCTACCAACTTATAAGAAAAAAATACACTGGCCATACACTTGGAAATGAAAATATAAGAAAATAATGACTAACATTTGCCACTAAATAAAGAGCAATACTAAAGTATAAAGTGGCCTACTTAATGCTGAGCGACAAAATACATTTCCTTAGAGAGTCGTTTATCTCTTCGAACGTCAAAATAGATCTTTAATTAGAAATACAGAAGTTGAGTTCGTGTTTGATTTCAAAGTAATGTGACGTAAACGACGAACTTAAATGAAGCTCCGGAGTTAGAAAACTCGACAATAGACGATTCCTATTTGAGTTCCGTAATTTAGATAAGGCGACCTTTCAGACCCACATCTTCACTGACTGACTTTGTACTTACGTAGTTCATAAAGTACGCAAGTATAGTTGTTTTGAATAACCAAGCAAAGTTTGAAATTAAAGAGATTAGGTAGGTACATAGATACGTAGGGAAACATAACATCTCATGACTGTACACAATTACATCGCTGCGAGACTTACGGATACCTATTTAATTTGAATATCGAATAAGTTTTGGTTGTACCTAATTATCCTGTAGGAATATGTGATGATTTACCTATAAACCTGAGCATAGACGATTTTAAGGTAACTGACTACTTTAATAAAGAGGTAACACGTGTTGGAAGTAAAACCCAATTTTGAGGTATAAAACGTGTTATTATTTTTACATCAGAAATATATTCAGAACAATTATAAGTTACAATGAAAACTTTCTCGATTGAAAAAACGAAGTATGTGGTAACCGATTAACTGTCAACAAAGTAACCTACTCATAAAGATAACATTCACATTTTGAAGACCCGATTAAATAAATAAATCATTTAATCGGGTCGCTAGAGAATGCCAGTTGCATTCTCCTATTACCGCCAGTTTTAGCTGTCTTAGGATTCACTTAAAAACAATACATATAAACTGTTATGTTATGGAAAGATGTTATAATTTATAATTAATCTCACCGAAGTATTCTTTGCAATTCAGTACTTAAAGTCAATATTCAATAACACAATAGTTACTAAATAATTATTTAATCCAAAATAGTAGTTGATTCTATTACCGAACCATAGAATGCGGCAAGATTCTATTACCGATTTTTCTACTTCTTTTACCGACCGCTACGAAGTTGTCACTTCTTCTATACTATTAAATAAAATAAAAAGTCGTTTTTAAGGTATTTATATATAGTTATGAGATGAACATTATTACAATATGAATATAATTATTTATTGCAACGCTTAGAGCACTTATTTTTTGTTATTTTAATTAATAAAACCTGACTTCCCGAGATAATCCAGTTTACCAGTCGTTTTTTTTCCTCCTTCGTTAAAACAGATTGTTCAAAACTCAGATTATTAGAACAAAATAATCTGAGTGTAATATTACACCTCTGCCTACCCCTTCGGGGATATAGGCGTGAGACTATAAATAAATAAATAAAATAAAATAATCTGAGGTTAAAAAATATACATTTTGATTTTGTGTACTGTAATACATATTACCAAAAATATCGGCACAGCTGTTAGTCGGTAATTGATTAAAGTATGAAGGTTACAATATTCTATAAGCGACCAATAAAGTTAATAATAAACAGATAAACTATCCGCTTTATGGAATGTTGTTAAATTCGTTCTCATAGCTATATTATTTCTTTTTATGTCAGTTAGTCTTTAATTCAGTTAATAATGGTTATTTACAGTATAATATAAGCGATATTGTCTAACGTTGAATCGAGTTTTAAACAAAAACTTTAAGAAATAGCTTTGTCGTTAATAGATCTAACGAGGTATGTTCTCAAAATTTAACAACGCCATGGGTCGTTATTAGACTCAAGTTTTGAAATTTCGATTCTATTAGCGCCTTAAATTAAAACATGATTTTATAACACAAAAACCAATAAAAAGTATTATATTAAGAGTTAGTTTAGGAAACGAATACATACGTTACAGTAATAATGTGATAGCAAGAAGACAAATCCATTTTTAGTGTGTTATTTTCCTTAAGTAAAATTTAGGTGTACTTACGTGGCTGGAGACGCGACACTATGAAATGTACGTCCGTTTCGGGCGCGTCCCACTCACTTTCAAATTATTTCTTTCACTGGCTATTTAAACACCCAAACTTTACTCTTTTTGTTGTCCAACAAAAATACGTAACTAATTTTTAAGGTATGACTTTTCTGGAACCTATATTATGTCTAATATGAGTGATTTAAAAATTAGATCGTTAATAGAGTACACATTTTAGGGGGTCGTTAATAGGAGATTTTACGTTATGTGGTAACCGATTAACTGTCAACAAAGTAACCTACTTATAAAGATAACATTCACATTTTGAAGACCCGATTAAATAAATAAATCATTTAATCGGGTCGCTAGAGAATGCCAGTTGCATTTTTTATTCGAATTATTGGGATCAAGATAAGACGATGATTGATGATGATTCAGTCAATCTGTCTGTCAAATCCGAGTTTGAACATACTGGTGTTCATGGCAGCTTTACGAGATTACAATTCTCTGGTATTTTATCAGGGCACTGTCAGTACTTCGCAGATTTTTCGGTCAGGGAAAATACGGTACCAAAACAATGTTCTAAAGAAATATTGACGAATGAAGGCTGAGATAACGAATCATGGTCCTAAAATAATACTCGATCGTGACTGTAATTGTTCTTTTTATCTTACTTTTAGCATAAATGCTAATATAGCCAAGTAGAGAGACTAATATACTGGTACACAGTATATTATTCTCGGGTTTAAAACCACGGCGTGCACCAATGACTTGCCGAAGTTGCGTATAAAATTTTTCATTAGAGCTAACTACACGATAAATGAAAATATAACAAGAAAACCAAATCCGAGAGCTTTTTCTAATGTTCTCAAAAGACCCGTGAAGTCTACCAACCTGCATTTGGCCAGCGTGGTTAACTTAAACCTTTCCTACATTAAGAAGAGGCGCCTACACCCAGGAGGACGACAGATTGAAAACAGATTATGATGCTGAATATTTGCAAAGGATCTGTAAGATAACAATTACAAAAAACTCTATACAAACCTTCAAAGCCAGACTGCAAACAAAGATGGCAGTAGCAAACCTGCAGATAGTTCCGAGACTAAATTAATTTAGCCAGACAATAATTACTATACTGCTGGAGAAGGCTAGCCACAATAGCGCATCGCAGTACGGCTCACCGCATCGTCTCGGTTCGCAAGCCGGCAGGTATTGCGTCTAATATTACACAACATTGACGGTCAATAGCGATAACGTGAGTGCGAAGATCTTACCACTATCTATGTTATTCTCATGATATATTACCTTTAACTGATATTATACCGTGGGCAATGCCAATTGATGAAACTTCGCCAGCCAGTTTGTAACTGATCGCTTATAATAAAAGCCTCTTCATTTAATAACCAAAAAGTATGGAAACTTTATGTCCCTAAACAGACTCCATTTTGATTGTAACGTCTCATACCCTTTAAATATCCTTATACTATCTTCTTACTTTAAGGTTCCCACAATATCACATTTATCAAAATGTGAGAGACATTTTGGCAGATAAGCGATAACGAATGAATGTACTGGTAATAACCAGTGCAATCATGGCACGGTAAATATGCGTAGCTTTTCTCATAGAGTACAAATAATGTAATACATTTCACCACTAATTTACCTAGCAAGACAACTTAAAAACTACTTCACCTTTATTAGTTCGTAGCGATTAAGGAAATAACGTTTTTATAAAAATACTAGAGGACGCCAGCAGCTACGCATGCAATTTTTTTAAATTTACCCGTTTTGGCCGATCCCGTGGGAATTTCGAGAAATCCCTTCTTAGTGCACCCCTACGGTCCCCAAGGAACATACATGCCAAATTTTAGCTTCCTGCGCCCAACAGTTTCGGCTGTAGCGTGTCTGTCAGTCAGTCAGTAACGCAAGGATTTTATATATTAAGATTATCTGAAATGAAACAAATTTATGTACAACGTCGTCGATAAGAAAAATTCAAGGATTTAAATTTAAACCATCCGACTGAAAAGTACATTTTGTAATTTGACCAATAGGCCATGACGAATACGTCATCATCATCATTACTATTACGCCTGTATAGTCACTGTCCTATTGCTGGGCACGGGCCGCTTTTTAATATGACAAGGGCAAGGACCGACTGATTTTGCTCAATTATTATCGTTTTAATTTAAAATTATATCACGACTTGAATTAAAAACATATCCTCACTATTAAAATATTTAAAAACTGGATTGGACTACTGCATGCTCCTATAATAAGCGTAGGCACTAACACCCCTCTATGCACAGCCAAACGTGACTTTTTGGACACGTTTTGACTGTTCATAAACGCCTTCAGAGCTCCATTCACACTATTACCTGCATTAACTCTTCTTTCAATATCTTCTTTATTCTTACCATCTCTTGTAAACAACGTACCTAAGTAAACAAACTCATTCACTTGTTCCACTCGCTGTCCATCGATCAAAACATAAAATATATTTCTTAAAATGTATGTCCAGATCAAAACAGAAAATATCATTAGAGGGAAAACGACAGACGACCTGCAAAAATCTAAACACTTTATAATTAGCAATAACATACGTCACGAGTTCTTTTCAATAGGAAACCGTTCAAGATTTTTTATAAAATGTATGTATTTCATTCCACGTATTGTGTATTACGTTACTGAAACTCTCAGTTTACGATCAGAGACTAAATATAACCAAATCACTTAAAAAGCAATCAAGCTTTTAGAGTGTAATAATCACAAAAGCCCACTTAAAACTTTTACCCTAAAAACAACATAACATTTCTAAGGTAGTAGGTACAAACGAGTTTAATCAATATTGATCAAGTAAGTTCAAATATATTAAATGATTTCGTACCGAATCGACGTCCACAGCTGCCGTGTGACTACTTCAACGCATATACGCATATTTAACCATCAAGTGACGTATAAGTCTGGTGCGTTACTGATGGCGGGTAGCGATTGCGGAGCAACGTTAACAGTACTTACACAACGCCATATATCCACAAATATGCAATAATACTTACTGAATTCGTGATGACCATGATGATTTACCGGGCGTCTGGATGTCATTGCATCTAATTGGTTTGTCATATGTAATTCAGGCTCAGGCAAGGTTGAGATCAGTTGTCAGTGAGCACATGTCACGGGATGTTTATTTACTATAATTTTATTAGTTGTAAAACTACACGATGTCTCTGTCAACAAGCGAAATTATCGTTATTATCGCAACGAATATACATTTAGGTTACTTTGAAGACTACGGCGCTGATACACCTGAGCATTCACTTGCAACAGAACAGCGAGCATTCGCCGTTTTCTGTTTTGCCAAACCGAACATTTTCACGATCATTCTAGCGAACACTCTGAATTCAAATAGTCCGTAGAATATAGAAAAATATAGAAATCGCACTACAACAGCAGGTTTGCCCAATATGTTTACTTCAGTTTCACTTATGAATTTTTTCTAGAGTAAGAGCAAGATACATAAACAAATGACGTTTCTAAATAATAAAATGCAGATTTTAATTTGAACAGGTTTAATAAATCACACAAGTGTCTGTTCCAACGTTCAAATTTATTTATCGATATCGAGAGTTTATCAACATTATATTTAAATTCATTCTGAGTAAGCCAAATCTAAGGATCTATTGTAAACATTATCGATAATTTATCGATATCTACCTATTCTGAATGAGCTCATTACTAGTCAAGTTAAAATTAGTGACAAACTACGAAGATCCTTCTCTAGATTAAAATCGTAAGTCAAAGTGAAGTAAATATATTGGGATTAACCACTATTGTAGCGCAAATTCTATGTATTATCTATATTCTTAGGCTCGCCCGAATGTTCGTGAGAATGTTCGCTAACACACTCATTTGTTATGTAACGTTCGCGAGAATGCTCATTACAGGTCAATACTCAAGATTATCAGCGCCACAACCTACCAACTATTGTAGAGTCACTCTATGGCCTGGTATAAAAAGGAATTAAGGCAATCAATAAACTTTATTTACAGTATTTTTCATTTATCCCGGTACAGTTTTATTCATTTATTATCGTACAAAACGACGGCTGTCTGCTGATAGCTTTCTCGCTTACTGAGAGACAGACGCTAAAACCTGTTCCCTAATAACACACTATTGTCTAGAAAAAATACTCTCCATTCGAGGACGTTTTGTTATTTTACAAACTAAATTTATGACACAAATTAAGACGGATCTTAAGGAGTTGTAATGGTCCGGAAAACTCATTATCTTTACATTGGTTGAACACAGTCCTGAGCCCATCAACCTACTGCCCAAAAAGCTACTTAGTAAGTATCCATTTTACATGAATGTTATAAATTTATCATTATAATGTATCTTAAAAGCAAAAACCCGCCGACTCATCAATAAATCTCCGCTACAATAGAGCCTACGAACTTGAAATTGGGCACCCCCTTCTATAGGCTAGTGATCGATAGGAAAATATTTTGCTTAAGTCAACCAATAATGGTGTCAAATTTGCTGGTCTTTAGTTGTTAAACATGACTATAGTATTCATATGTCTACTAAGACTGGTCAGTGACTATACGTATACGCCAATAAACTAAGCATTTAACTGAATGTATTTCGTGTCCAATTTCACTGGCTGTGTTATGATCAACCCTGTTTTGGGCACTTCTCTAGCAAACATTTTCGAAACGTGTATACTTAAATTATCCTTTTAGGAATCCCTATTATATTTTATGGATCTGCAAATCAAAACCTCGAGATCGGCTGACACGGTTATATATATATATATATATATATATATATATATATATATATATATATATATATATATATATATATATATATATATATATATATATATATATCTTATATATATATATAAATATTTTCCGAATGATGTCATCATCCACTGTGTCTCTTTTGACTTACGCTATAATTACGCGTTACTGAACTATTATTTATTCATCACAGTCTTCCACACCGCCGCGTTAAATATGTATCGAAATATAAATTACATGGGTAGGTAGTTTGTGTTTTAACTATGCTTTCAATACATCAGGATTTCGTGGTAATGTTTATATTTTATTAAATTTTGATGTCGGGTCTCAGTCACGTTATTACTTGATAGTAAAGTTGAAATACAAGCCAGCTCGCGGCTGGTTCAACTCATGCGAAATATCGGGACATGAAGAAGTATGTATATCTCATTTATTTTCAATTAATGACGTCATTGAGATACTATTTTACGAAATTAAATAAAATACCACAGAAACTTTATGGAAAGCTTTGATTTTGTTGAGACTAGATTCTGTACCTTCAAGTCGAGGTTTTCGCAATCATTGCATCAATTTTATGGTCTATATATTTGCGGATCTTCTAGACTTAACAATATTAATTTTAATTTTTTATTTATAGATTCACGCCTACATCCCCGAAGGAGTAGGCAGAGGTGTAATATTACACCCACATTTCGCCATGAACACATCCCCGAAGGGGTAGGCAGAGGTGTAATATTACACCCACAATTCGCCATGACTTTGTAGGTCCCACGTAATAGGGGGCGAGCCTAACAATATTAAACGTCACTTTAATAATTATACAGGGTGTAAAAAGACCTTTAAGGAAACTGAAAGTTCGTTAAGGGTCTTTTTACACCCTGTATAGTGTACTATAATATTAGTGATTGCAATACGAAAATTTTTTATTTCAGCACCATACCTGGGAAATTACTGTATGACGTCGCGCTGAGTGATGCACACAGCTTCGCTCCCGCCACCTCCTTCGACGCACATATCCGCGCACGCCGTGGAGGTTAAATTAAAATGTGACGTGAACAGCGCCCCTTTTCGGATCTCGGACATCAAAGTTGATGTCCGAAGGAGAGAAGGAGCACTTAAGTAAGTGCTCCTTCTCTCCTGGAGCACCGAAGCCTCGTCAGCCTGCCTGCCTACCCTGCCCTGAGTCTAGGTCTTAGCACTTACCGCTTGCTACCGGGTTTATTCTGTTTGTAACGCTTGCCAATTAAATAGTATTTTGTAACCAACAAATAAGTATTTAATTTATCTCTCTATCTATATACCAACAACACTCCTAAACGTTACACTGGCGCCCAACGTGGGGTTGGACGTTACAACTGGTTCAGGAGATATTGAGGCTCAAAGTTAGTATGGATTTTTTCTAATCTTAATATATAAAATCCTTGCGTTACTGACTGACTGACAGACACGCTACAGCCGAAACTACTGGTCGCAAGAAGATGAAATTTAGCATGTATGTTCCTTGGGTATCGTAGGGGTGCACTAAGACGGGATTTCCCGAAATTCCCACGGGATCGGGCAAAACGGGCAATTCGAAAATATGTGCGTGCGAAGCCGCTGGCGTCGACTAGTTAGATACAAAATCGATGCATTCACTCCGCCAATGTGTTACTTGATACTTGATTGAACGGGCTGTTTCCGCAACTCCACGTCTTGGCGCGTATTTTGCGTGCGGGTGGGAATGGTGTCTTCATTCGAGCCACCCCAGCTCTTCGAGGAAGGCCAGCAGACTCTTGATGTGGCCCACTGCCTCCCTCAGGGTGCTGTATCTCGTCAGGTACTGCTGCCTGTACTGTGCGACCTCAAGGCAGTCGAGGAGCAGGTGGGCTGCCGTCTCGTCTGCTGCCATACAGGCCCTGCACAGCGGGCTGTCGGTGATACCTATAGTAAATAGGTGTTTATTAAAGACATAAAGACATAGTTATTTCTGCATTTTGGTTGTTTACAACACTTACACATGTCAAAACCCTATTCTAGATGATGCCGGCTTTTCCTAGCTAAATGACTTCTTGAGAAGAAAAGCCGAAACAAACTCAGAGTCATTGCTTTTTTTGTCACTTCAATTTCTTTAGTCTTTTCTTGATCTTTTAAAGTCCAGACAAAAAAAGGGTTTAGTATGCAAGTACAATGCAGGAAATCATCTGACGCTTTTGACTGACTCGGCCCACTGATGGCCCGCATATAACAGCAATCGTACGGCTCAACCTTGATTGAGGGAGCCAGCACGATCTGTATCACTATGCCTCCACGCTATCAGAAGGTATATGCATAAGCATGTCAGCCTAAGCCATCAGACAGGTTGCCACAACTATTTATTTATATGTTTAATAATGCCCACATCGTACTCACGACTTTACATGCTAATACATAGTAAAATACATGCTGTAAACAATTTGTAAAATTATAAAAAATTAAACAATAAAATGTCATATATTTAAATGTCAAAAAATATTATTGAATGTCAATTTAAGAATGTCTAAAAAATAAAATAATAATATATTACTTAAGTAATTTTAAATGTCAAAAGAAAATAACAATGTCAAATCCAACAATGTCAAAACAAAATAAATAAAATTACAAATGTCAAATCAAAAATGTCAGAATGTAAAGATATAAGTACTACAAATGTAAATAAAAATATTATGTCACTAATTTCAAAATGTCAAAATTCATAATGTCAATTCATAATTTAATGTCAATTCATAATTTTTAAACTAAATTCCAGGCGTTTTGGTCTGCTAAATAATCTTTAACTGTGTAATAAGCTTTTGAACACAAGCTCTGTTTAATAAATACTTTGAATTTATTAAACTTAGTTCCTGAATATTACCTGGAATTTTGTTATAAAAACGTATGCTTTGACACTTGTATGAGTTACTTATTTTTTGTAGTCTAGTTGAAGGTAGAACAAGTTTGTTTTTGTTTCGTGTATTTATTTTATGAATGTCGCTGAATTTAGAAAACATATTTATATTTTTCATGACATATAACAAGTTCTCATAAATGTATTGAGATGCGACAGTCATTATCTTAATTTCTTTAAATTTTTCCCTCAGTGAATGCCTTGAACCAAAACTGTAGATTGCACGAATAGCCCGCTTCTGCAGTACAAACACAGTTTGAATGTCAGCTGCGTTGCCCCATAATAAAATGCCATATGACATTATGCTGTGGAAATAACTAAAATATACTAATCTGGCTGTATCTATATCAGTTAACTGACGAATTTTATAAACCGCGTACGCTGCGCAACTAAGTCTATTCGACAACTGACCTATATTTGGGCCCCACTGTAGCCTAGAATCTAAGGTTATGCCTAAGAATACGGTGTTATCTATAAGATCCAACTCTTCTCCATTCAAACATATGTTAGGTTTAACTTGTTTTACATTCGGTCTTGAAAATCGTATACATTTTGTTTTTCTTTCATTTAACAGTAAATTGTTAGCAGTAAACCATTGAACTACTTTAGAGAGAGCGTTATTTACATCGTCATTATTTGATTGTTCTCGTCTAAGTTTAAAGATAAGTGATATATCATCAGCAAATAACACTATCTCTTCATGATTTTGCATAATATATGGCAAATCATTAATATATACAAGAAAAAGGAATGGACCAAGAATTGGACCTTGCGGCACTCCCATTGTGACCACTGAACCCATAGAAACTTTTCCATTTACCTCAACTCTCTGTATCCTATTACTCAAATATGATGTTAGGAGATCCAAAGCAGTGTTCTTAACTCCAAAGTAATGTAATTTCCTGATCAATGTTTCATGAAAAACGCAATCAAAAGCCTTAGATAAGTCACAAAAGACTCCTAGAGTATCATGCGACTCCTCCCAGGCATCAAAAATACTATCTAAAAGCTCAACTCCAGCATCGGTAGTTGAGCGACCCCTAGTAAAACCAAATTGTTTTTCATGTAACAGCTTATTGTTATTAAAATGAGTTTGAAGCTGGCCTAGAATTAATTTTTCAAAAATTTTACTAAACGTGGGTAGCACAGATATTGGCCTATCATTTGTGGGGTCAGATGTGCTACCTGATTTAAATAACGGAATTACTTTACTACTTTTCATTTGATCAGGAAACACACCACAGTCAATGCATCTATTGAAAATCATTGCCAGTTCAGGTGCTACTGTGTTGATTATGGATTTCCTAATCACAACAGAATTGCCCCAAAGATCACTAGTCTTCTTCAAATTAAGGGTATTAAAAGTTTTTACAATATCTTTGTCAGTGACATAACTAAATCTAAATTAAATGTTACACCTATTGAAATTTTTTTTAATAGAGATTCGGTGTCATTGGGGGATGAGTTCAGGGATTTAGTGGTTGAGACTGGAATGTCTGTGAAGAAATTTTCAAATGCTATTGCAACCTCAAAATCTGATTTTAATATCTTTTTATTTACTTGAAGCGTGTAATCGTTACTTTTAATCTTGACCCTTCCAGTCTCATTGTTTATAATATCCCACGTTGCTTTTATTTTACTGTCACTGTTTTTAATTTTTGATTTTAAATAAAGTGTCTTAGCTTCACGACAATTTTTTTTAAATAACTTAGAATAATTTCTTACGTATTGACAAAATTTTTCATCATTTTTATTAATTACCTTCTGTTCATATAATTCGTAAAGCTTATTTCTACTTTTATAAATTCCAGTGGTTGCCCATTCACTGAAGGATGACAAAGATAGAACTGAATATAGTACAGTACATGTCAAAGAAAGAATTGTACAACTTATTGGGATCGTGATTATAGCATAAGTATGGTAGTGTACTTGTGAGTTTATCCTTAAGTCCCTCCAGACGACGCAAAGTTTTTGGCACCACACTCAATTCCTTTCTACCTACTTTTTTAGACTGCATAGCAAATGTTATAGATTGTCCACAATGATCTGATGTTAATTTGTTAATTATTTGCTTTCTATCTGTAAATATATTGTCTATACAAGTAGATGTCGTGGAAGTTATCCTGGTGGGTTCCAAAAATAACCATGCAAGATTATATGACTTAAACAAATTCTTAATTTTGTGGCAATTCAGGGAATCTTCAAGTTAATTAATATAAAAATCGCCACCTACTATTATAGATTTATTTTGTTGGCATAGCTCCCGTAACACATCATCCATGACACTTTCAAAGTTATCATAGAAGGACGATGGTGGCCTATACACACTCAACACAACAAGTTGGTCCAACTCCACACAGGCTATTTCAACTGTCCGTTCAACAGAGTAACTAACAATGTCACTACGATTCTTAAATTTAAGCAGCTTGTTAACTAAAATCAACGATCCACCATGTATTGCATTTTGTCTGCTGAACGAACTACCAACTAGATGGTTATTAAAATTGCACATGAACTGGTGATCTTTAAGCCAATGTTCTGTTATACACAAAATATCAACGCATTCACCGTTCATGAACAACTCAACTTCTAAATCTTTATTTGACATACCTTGTATATTTTGATGTACCAGTTTCAATACTTGTGAATTTCTAAATGTATTATTAGTTGAATTGGGCTTATTCGTACATACCAGCCCATTATTAATGAAAGTGTCATTGCAAGAGGTATTCTCTATTGTCGAACTATTTAATTTAAATTAATAGAAATGTCAGACTGTGTAGCCAAAATATTGGCTGAATCATTATAAGTGTCATTTTGTTGCTGTATAGGGGCAACACGTTTATTAGCCAAATTCTTGGCTGAAATGTCAATACATAATGCTAGTGACTCAGCTAGTTGTCTTTTATAATAAGAATTCAGATAACAAGTATCTTGCGTCAAATATAAAGCTTTACTAACATAATTGTTAGCGTCAAAAACATGAAATTGATCGTTATTGTATGACCAACTACACAAATTTATATTAAGACTATGTCTAATATTATTTTCTTTCTGTGGCAACCCTTTACTGAAAGGTAAAGTGAGCATAATAATTTGATTTAAATTTAATTCACATAATTTACTGTAATAATATAATAAAAGTATTTTATTTAAAGATCCTCTTTTACCAAGTAGAATCAATAAAGTTGTATCCTGGTCAAAATTGAAGTTTATAATTTTATCTAAAATAGCAATGGAACTTAACCCAGGCAAACAGTAGTTCATCACTAACCCATCACTATATGTGTTTGCCAACAACTGACCCATACCCTTTCCAATCTCATCACTAAATATTATCACTTTATTTTTATTTTGTAATATAGTTTTAATGTCTAGTTTGTTATTTTTTTATTTATTTACAGTGTATTTAATATTTGATTTTGTATTGTTTATAGAACTATTTAGCAAAACCGGGTTACATGTTGGCAATGAGCAAGCTGGCGAGTGTTGGAGGTTGAACGGGATGTCATTGTTCAATGGTATTGAGCATTCGTTACTATTTGATGCCACCAACTCATTCATTGCCAATATGTACTCTTTCATTTGTAGTTCAGAGCTTTTATATTTATTTGTCATTGATACTAATTTGTCACTAAGATTATTTAATTCTACCTGCAAATTATTTATTTCTAATTTATGTTTCAAATTATTTCGGTGATATTTCTGTGAGTAATTTTTAATTTTTCAAGAGCAATTAATCTTTCCCTATTTAGCTTAACATTTTTTATGAAAAACTTTTGTCTGTGAACTAATTTTTGTGTCTTTTTTATGAATTTGTTTATTTTAACATATTTCTTAATTCTATTCCTACTACCCCTAATCAATTTTATTGAATTATTTGATTCTTTGCACACTGAGAGACTATTTGGAAGTGATACTTTAAAATGATTTATATCAGTAATCATGCTTGGAGCATGAACCACCAGCTCATCGAACAGACTTTGATTTGCCGTCGTAGTGATCTGACCTTGTGTGAATTCTAGATGACTTATTCTACTGTTTGCCTCATGTAACTGTTTGTCTAAGAACTGTATACGGTCAAGGGCTTGTTCATACTGCAAACTACACTCGGCAAACCCGTCTACAATGAGCTGGAGTCCATCCCGAGCACTCATGGCATCAGAGAATTGATTATGTAGCTGAGCCATTTCACATTTTAAGCTTTTATTTTTTTCCAGTAAGTTCAACATTTCTTTCTCATTATCTTCTCTTTCCTCTATCAGTTTGTTACACAACTCCTTAGAGGTCTTTAATTCAATTAAAGCCAGTTGGAGTTTAGACTCTTCCTGGCGAGCCAAAGCTTTACTAGTCATAATCATAGTGAAAAGAGAGAAATACACGTAGTTCAAAGAAAGTAAAGGAGAAGATTGTAATAGTAGTAATAGTAGGGTTTAAAACTAAATATTATTGTAAGAAAGAACAGCTGATCTCGTCCAAAGTTGTGTAACCAACTAACAAGATTAAGGTTATGCTTATTTATTTTTAAATCAAAATCAAAATCATTTATTCATCTAGGCCACAAAGTGACGCTTATGAACGTCAAAATTTAAGTTAATTACTTGATGATTCTACATTTACATTTACTGCCACGTTCGCAATGCAATAGGTAGAACCACGAGAAAGAACGGGCAATAAAACTCATGGCCACTCTTTTCAAACAAATGTAATGGTGGTTCATTTTATTTTTGTAAGGAGCTGCAACTGTTTCACATTGTAGACATCTACTAGTAAAATTTTTAGTAGCTATTGATATCATACTCAAGCCGTAAATGATGTTCATATGGTAAGCCTCCCAAAGTAAATATGGTGAAACAGGAGCATCCACTTACGTCTTTTTAATGTAGGCAACTCGTGAACATGGTCAGAACTATGGTAGAAGTGAATGAAGCAGAAAGTAACGGTATTATGAAACCAAAGCAATCAACAATCTATTAGTTAGCCCATGACCACGAGTTACCCACATTTTACAAATCCGCAAAGTTATAATGAAAGTGTGGAACATGAATGCAAAATATAATATGAAATGAGAATATCGTAATTAACTACACTATAAAATAAAACTACTAATTATTGACCTAGTCAAAAGCGAACAACTACTTCCAAGCGCTCCTGTCATCAAAATAATCCTTCAAACTGTAATATGCCTTATTTATAAGATTCTTTTTAACTTCTGCCTGAAACGAACTTAATGGCAAGTCTAAAATATAAGTTGGTAATTTATTGTATATGCGAATACTGAGCCCAATAAAAGAGCTATGCGTTTTGTGCAAACGAAAATGCGGAACACATAATTTATGTGTATTTCTAGTATTGATATTGTGTCTGTCACTATTCATTTTATAAGAATTTATGTTAAGTCTTACATGCATAACACTGGCATAAATATATTGTGACGCTACAGTAAGAATACCAATAGTTTTAAATATTTCTTTGAGTGAGACTCTTGTCTTTAACTGGTAAATGGCCCTAACTGCCCGTTTCTGCAATATAAAAATATTTTGGATATCAGCAGCTCTACCCCATAACAATATGCTATATGACATCACACTATGAAAATAACTAAAATAAACCAATCTAGCCGTATCGACATCGGTCAACCTACGAACCTTCTTAACGGCATAAGCAGCTGAGCTAAGTTTCCCTGAGAGATATGTAACATGCGCACCCCATTGTAACTTCGAATCAAGTGTTAATCCTAGAAATAATGTGGATTCAGTTGTTTCGAGTACATCGTCATTTAAAACTATGTTATGACCAAGGTTTCTGACATTAGGCAGAGCAAACTTAACACATTTTATTTTTTTGGCATTCAGTACTAGATTGCTTACATTAAACCATTTAGTCACTTGAATGAGTGCACTGTTTATTTCGTTAAAGTGTTCCTTATTTCTATCTTCTTTAAATATCAAAGAAGTATTGTCAGCAAACAGTACAACGTCACAAATGTTTCTCAAGTAAAAAGGTAAATCGTTTATGTAAACAAGAAACAAGAAAGGCCCTAGGATGCTGCCCTGTGGCACTCCTAAATCAACAGGTAAGCCACTGGATTTTGAGCCATTTATTTCAACACATTGGATCCTGTCACTTAAGTACGACTTAATGACATCCAATGCTTTAGTCTGGACGCCGTAATGTCTAAGCTTGCACAAGAGCGTCTCATGGCAGACACAATTGAATGCTTTCGAAAGGTCGCAGAACACACCAACAGCATTTTGGGAATTCTCCCAAGCACTGTAGATATGTTTGAGTAACGCTACTCCTGCATCTATTGTCGAAAGACCCTTGGTAAAACCATATTGCTCACCATGAAGGAGGCTGTTTTGATTAAAATGTCTTAGTAGTTGCTTGAGTATGATCTTTTCAAAAATCTTACTAAAAGCAGGTAGTATCGATATTGGCCTATAATTACTAGGATCAGTCTTATTGCCGGATTTGAACAGAGGTATTATTCTACTATGTTTCATAAGATCTGGAAAACTGCCAGATTTAATACACTTATTGAATAAGTTGCTTAAATAAGGAGCCACTACATCAATTATACTTGTCAAAACCTTAACAGAAATGCTCCAGAGATCACCTGTATTTTTAGACTCTAAAGACTTAAAAGTATTTA
This sequence comes from Euclidia mi, assembly GCA_944739405.2. Lineage (NCBI taxonomy): Eukaryota > Metazoa > Arthropoda > Insecta > Lepidoptera > Erebidae > Euclidia > Euclidia mi. The sequence goes on from OX123197.2 coordinate 34,766,891, forward strand.
TAATATCGGTAGAACTAATACTATGAAATTTAAATATTACTTCACATTTTCCTACACTAGACTCTAATAGGTTTTCTGCGACTATAGCTGATGATTTTAATTCTCTAGTAGTAGTAAGTGGTATGCTAGCAAAAAAGTTATTAAATGTGTGTGCGACTTCTTCGTCATTATGAATTAATTTATCATTATCAAGAAGACTAAAACTATTACTTCTTAATGTTGTCTTACCTGTTGTTTCATTAATAGCTCGCCAGGTTGCCTTAACTTTATTCGAAGATTATTTAATTTTATTCCTAACGAATATAGGTTTAGCTGTATTGCACACTCTTTTAAATATTTTAGAATAATTCCTAACATACTCAGTGAAGTTTAAATCAGAATTGTATTTTTTCATACCATACAACTCATACATTTTTGCTCTGCTTTTGTAAATACCCGCAGTAGCCCACTCATTAAAAGCTCGAGATTCCTTAATTAGTTTCTCCTTAGTCTTAAAAGTATTCTGAAACGTGTTATTAACTATATTAAATAAATTGTTAAAATTCTTATTTGGCGAATCTATTTCTATTAAGTCAGGATTCATAGTATTCATTCCAATCAATACTTTATTCCGGAATTCATTAAATTTATGCCTAGGTAATGGCCTAACCAACACTCTCTGTACGATGCTATCATTGTAATATGGAAACCTAGCTAATTGACCACAGTGATCCGAAGTTAATTCAGAAGTAACTACTCTATCTGAAACAATACAATTACTAAATATGTTATCAAGACAGGTGAAAGATGTTGCTGTGATTCTAGTTGGTTCAAGAAATAAATTTTTCAAATTAAATGATCTAAAAAGGTTTAAAAATCTACAAGTCATTATTGAATTTTCAAGAATGTTAACATTAAAATCACCACAAACTATAATCCCTTTCTTATTGCTCCTAATTTTACTAATTGCATCTTCCATAACAGATTCAAACAAATTAAAGTCACTTAATGGAGGACGATATACACATATAATAATATGCTGCTCAAGCTCAATGCATGACAGTTCCACCGTGCGTTCTATAGACAAGCTAGCTATGTCTTTCCGTTCTTTACATGTTAAACTGTTTGAAACAATAATCAATGATCCACCATGAATAGCTTGTTTCCTAGAGAAGGCACTGTGTACTGTGTATTGTGTGTTATTTATGAATTTAATCTGGTATTCTTTAAGCCAGTGTTCCGTAATGCACATAACTTTAATACTATGATTTTCTAAATATAAACCTAATTCTAAATCCTTGCCAGATAGACCTTGTATGTTTTGATGTGCTACAGTCAGTTCAATATGTCTACCCTTTGTCCTGTTCTTAAGTTTAAAGAACTTGTGTCAGTATTCTCAATAGAAGAATTATAAGGATAGGAACTATTTACAGAAACTAAATTCTTGGATACCCTACATGTACCTGTGTCATTTTGTATATTATATGCTAATAATTTAGCAACTTGTCTTTTATAAAATAGTGGCAGATACATAGTATCTTTAGTCAATGTAAAATTATTAATAAAATTATTGATGTCAAAAAATAAAATAAAATCCTTATATTGCCATGTCAAATTGTATAACATCAAGTTATGTTCATGAATATGTCTATTCATCATAGCGTTTAAACTATAAGCATAAGGCAAAGTCATACTAATAAATTTGCAATCATATGTTCTGTGAAGCGATAACATAACTTCTGTTAAATTAATTATATCTTTTTTAGTCACCATTTGACTATCACCGTATGAGATAATTATTGTGGACTCCCTATCAAATATTGTTGTATTTAATTTATCAATTAGATGTGAAAAAGAAGACTCTGGATAGCAATAATTAATAATATTGTGTTGTTTCAATTCACAATTTATTAAACTACCTAAGCCTAAACCTAACCTATCAGAGAACATATAAACTTTATTTGTGCCATTCCTACCTAAGGAAGACCTATCTGTTGTATTATTTGCTAAATAATAACTTTTGTCAATATCAAAAATATTCTGAGACTCATAAGTGGGTATGGTTGATTTTATGCTATTTAGGCAAGTATTGGTGTTTGTCAAAGCTTTCACATACTCAAGATTTTGCCTACCTACCTGAGCTATCTCATCATATTTCCTAATATAATCCTGAACCTCATTTTGATATTGGGTGTTCATCCTATCTATTTGAGACTGTAAAGAGATAATTTGACCTTTGAGATCCCTAGTATGTTGATCATACAGCATTTTACTATTTATCAACTCTATGTTGTACTTTTCTAAGTCTAATAACAATTCTGAACGCTCAGAAACTAAAACTTTATATTGCTGGGATGTTACTTTATTTATCTTGTATTGTTTTAGGCTAAAGATTAGTTTCCTAATGTGTTTGTTTAGTTTATTATATTTTCTATGTCGTTTCAGGCCACTTGTGTTTAATTTAAATGGTTTAGTAGATCTGTGACCTAAGCTAGTACCAACAACCTCTGTATAAAGGTTCTGAGTTTTTCTACTGTTTAATTCCTCAACAGTCTGTTCTAGGGATTTAATATTTATTATAGATTGTTCTAAACAGCATTCAAGTTCCCTAATGCGACTCATAGACCATGAATGGCCATCATTGCTAGCGGTCAATAAATGTATTTCCTCCTGTAACCTATCTCGCTGGGCCAGTGTGTCCATATACTCAATATGGAGTTCTGCGAGCTGAGCCTTCAGGTTGGAAACCCTATCGTTGACAATCCTGATGTCCTCTTCACAGTCTGCACGCTCCTTCAGTAGGTGTATATTCTCCTCCTGGCACTTCTTTAATTCTATCAAGGTTATTCTCAGCTTGTTCTCTAGATCCTTCGCTGTGGCCTTCCGGGTCATCATAGTGCTCATTGTGGAATGGCTCATAGCCAAGGATACGCCAAAAACCTATGGACAGAAAGATAAACAAGATGTCAAAAAAGAGATAAGTCAGTAATAGTAGGAGTTTATAGATATAGATAAATAAATAAATATATTTAAATAAATATTTATAGCTAGAAGGACAGTAGACAAATAACAGTAAAGGAAAAATATTATTGAAAGTAAAGGTGTTATTCAATTTTTAATTAATTAGGCAAAATATGTAGGTAGTAAATGAAAAATATAATCTTGGCAAATTTACTAATTTGTATCAATTTTTATATTATATTACTTATAAAGATATTATATATAGGGGCCTTGTTAAAGATATAAACACTTAAATAAATGTGAAGTGTAAGTGTAGTAGGTGTTTGTATGGGGCGTTTGTTCAGTCTTCGATTTTGCTTCCACGTCTTGTCAAGCAAAAGGAGACAGAAACTGTGCCAGTGTGTGATGGACGAAGCTCACGTTGGTGTGAGCCGAGTAAATGTGTGATGAGGAGTGTAAGTTAATAAGTAAGATACTTCCCGGGTTTAAAGATGATTTCAAATCCGTCCGTTGACACCTGGTAGTAGATCTGTCCGCCAAAAACTGTTCGTATCGAGGTTTCAAACACCAAACTCAATGTCTTTCACAATTTTATGCACAGTATGATAACATAAATGATATTTAAGCATTTAATTCATTTAAAATAAAATAAAACTTTTAAAATTACAGAGCTACGTAATTTTACGTCTGACGTTTACAGTGTTCTATTTACTATTTATAGGTGGTTATTTAGGAACTTGATAGCACTTTTTATTTGGAAATATACTAATTAACACTATTTTATACGTATAAGCTGATTTTAAATAGTAGTTACAATGTTATCCGCTTGACCACGCACAAACTTCTTCGAAATGCCGTAGACCGCGCACAAGTGACTATTTTCTCTTTTTGGTTACAGCGCTATACTCGGTCTGAATTTACTGTTTCTTTCTATAACGTGATGTTTTAAATTATTTTTCTCTGTTCTTTTCAAATCATTGAACATTTCTTCATGCTACAAATACGAAGCGAGTCTTAAAATCGTTAACTCGGAACGAAAAAATAATGTGAAATGCCACTCTTTGTTTCGCGCGCTCCGTGATTACGTGCTTATCGTATGCGTGTAATTAAATATTTTTATACTATGATACATGTTTTTTTTTTATTTAATTCGATGTAGATAGAATCCCTCTACAGTTAAAACTCATAAAATATGTATGTCATGTATTTACTTTTTAAAATAATCCTGTTTAAAATACACAAAGTGTTTTTTTCAACGATAGTCAATGTTCGCTGCTAAGTAATTACGTGCTTATCGTATGCGTGTAATTAAATATTTTTATACTATGATACATGTTTTTTTTATTTAATTCGGTGTAGATAGAATCCCTCTAAAGTTAAAACTTATAAAATATGTATGTCATCGATTTACTTTTTAAAATAATCCTGTTTAAAATACACAAAGTGTTTTTTTCAACGATAGTCAATGTTCGCTGCTAAGTATAATAAATTAGAAAGTAAATATCAACAAACCATTCATACGACTTCAAAGAGTCATTTATAAGGTTGAAGAAAAACATCCCTTCAACTTACTCATGTTACCGACTTATCAACAATAAATGTTTATGTTAGCGCGCCCATCTGGCGAGCGGCGGCGCGACATTTTGTTTAGAACGTGAGCGGTCAAGTGAATTCGGCGAATTGGCGCTAGCGGTCAAGCGGTTATACCTGTTTGAAAAATGACAATGCAAATTTAGCCGGTAGATTGGTTGTCAAAAAAGAAATCACAATAAACTCACCTTATTTTCACAGAATACACTAATACGTTTATAGATTATTACAAATAACACATTTATTAAGCAATTAACTTGTAATTAGTTTTAATTATTCGATTATTTTATATTTTTACTTGTAAAAAATACGGGACAAGGTCGGATCAGCAGTTAGCCTTAGTGTTGCCACAGAGCGAAAAAAACCCGTGAAGAATCCGTGTCCTGTGTAGGTGGCCGTGACTGTCCGCAGTTGTTGTTTGGACAGCCGGAGGATTTGTTTGGCTATCTTACCGTCTACTGCGGGAAGAGCCTCCTTGGCCTGCCTACATATTTCAATACCAATCCAGGACTGGTTGTGTTGGGTCCTGGTCCTATTTCTTACCAGGTTGCGATAAAAACCAGAAGGGAGGAGAATAATGGGCTCGGGTCCCACCACCTCTAAAGTGGCCCCTCTTCTGGCAAGTACGTCGGCTGCGTCATTCCCTCTTGAGCCACTGTGGCCCTTGATCCATTGCATTGTTAATTTGTTTTGTTTACCTACCTCTGTTAGTTTCTGGTGGCATTCAAGCGTGAGTGCCGAGGTGATAGTATGGCTTTTGAGGGCTGAGAGGACCGCCTTACTATCTGAGAGGATCCTAATGGATCGTTCCCTTACCTCACGTGCCATGATTGCTGTGGCAGCTAAGATTATGCCAAAACATTCAGCCTGGTAGACCGTGTTGTAGGCTCCCAGTGGTGCTGCGATGTTGATGTTTAGGTCCTCGGAGAATACTCCTGAACCCGTACCTGTATCCGTCTTAGACGCATCTGTGAAGATCGTGAGCTCGTTGTGATTAACCGCTCCTTCGTGTAGATCCTCGTACAGTTGGATTTTGTATTTCTTGTCGAACACAAATTGTTTCGGTATTTGGTCGCCAATGGCTTGTGTGAGAGGAACTTCTTTAAAGAGTGTATTTAAGTTGCTAGTGTGCGGTGTTTTGGTGTCTTTCCAGAGCTTCAGAGCTCTTAGCCGGACCGCAGACATCATTGCTTCTTGTTGTATAAACAGGTGCAATGGGGGCAGGTCCAGCAACACTTTGAGTGCCGCTGTAGGTGTAGTTTTCATGCAGCTCGTTGCCGCTAGGCATGCAAGTCTTTGAAGCTTTTGAAGCTTGTTGGCGGCCGTTGTTAGGCTGGTCCAAGGCCACCACACTACTGCGCCGTAGCTTATCATCGGACGTATTATTGTCTTATAAAGCCATAAGACAATTTTGAGGGATATGCCCCAGCGTTTGCCTATCATCTTCTTACACTGCCAGAAGACAATGCTGGCTTTGTTGAGCTTATTTTACATGTGGCTGTTCCATGTCAATTTGCTGTCGAGAGTGACACCTAGGTACTTGACCTCGGTAGACAGCTTAAGCTCTGTATTAAATAACCTGGGCAGTCGGTAAGTGCCCAGCGCGCGTTTGTGTGTGAACATAACTAGTTCGGTCTTGGTCGGGTTTACAGATAATTCGTACTCAATACACCACCACTCTACTATGCGTAGGGCTTGTTGGGTTGGGTCGTACACTGTACTGGTTACCTTACCTGAGGTGAGTATGGTTAGATCATCTGCATAACCTATTGTGTAGAAGTCTCTCGCGTTGAGTTTGTCTATGACTTCATTGATGACTAAGTTCCACAATAGCGGGGAGAGTACACCTCCCTGCGGGCACCCTTTAGTTATCAAGGCTGTCTGAGTGTCACCGTGCAGGCGCACTACCCTTTTGCTGAGCATGTTTTGGATTCACTGTATGAGCATCTGATCCACACCATGCCTGGCTAGGGCGTTGCTTATGCTGGAAAAGTTTGTCTTGTCGAAGGCTCTTTCTATGTCAATGAAGGTGCCCAGACAGATGCATTTTTGTTGTATAGCAGCTTCTATCTGGTTCACGACCTGATGTAAGGCCAATTCCGTCGATTTCCGTGAGCTGTATGCATGTTGATTGGCATGTAGGGGTAAGTGATAAAGTGCCCCACTTCTTAGCTCCCTCTCGCAGAGCCTTTCCAAGGCTTTAAGCATGAAGGAGGTCAGGCTTATTCGTCTGAAGGACTTTGCATTGGTATAGTCTGTTTTGCCTGGTTTTGGTATGAAAATTAGTTTGACTTCCCTCCATCTCTTCGGTACATATCTGAGGGCCAGGCTAGCCCTCATGATTGCCAGAAGTCTTTTGAGGACAGGTTCACCCCCCCATTGTAATAACCCTGGGAAGATGCCGTCCAGTCCGGCTGCTTTGAAGGGATGGAAGCTGTCGATGGCCCATCGGAGTTTTTCCTCTGTGACCACGGTATTTGCATGTCTCCCCTCATGTTCGGTCTCCACTGTTTGTGTATCGTGCCACGTTATTACCGGGGTGAGGACGCAGCCTGGGAAGTGTGTTTCGAGTAGGACGCGTCTTGTCTCCTCCTCCGATGTGGTGTATGTGTTATCCGGTTTACGGAGAGTACCTGGTGCAACCGTTGGTTGCTGAGCCAGTAATTTCCTTACCCGGTTTGCTTGTTGGCAAGATTCAATGCTCCCACAGAATTTCCTCCATCCCATGGTACGTCTGAATCTGAGGCACTTCTTGTAGCTTGATTTGGCCGCTTTATAAGCGTCCCAATCTTCGTCTGCGCTTGTGTTCATTGCCCTGTTTAAAGCCCTTCTTACCTTCTTGCGCTTGCGTTCAAGCTCAGCACCCCACCAGGGTTGTTTGCCTGGGGTTGATGGTATAGTGGTTTCAGGGCTGGCTACGTGTTAGCTGTCTAACATCGACTGCGTCAGTGTACATACCTGCTCGTCGATCTGTTCATTGTTACCCAGTACTGTCGGCGTAGCAGTCAGGGTAAGTTTCTCTGTAAGTAAGTGGACATACTTTACTTTGTCAGTGTTGTGTGGTTTCCTACGCGGCTGTGTGGGTTGTATAACGACTTCCATGGAGAAGCTGATCCATCTGTGGTCTGAGCACGATGCCTCTTTCGAGACGTGCCATCCCTTGATGCGTTCAGACGCTCCTTCTGTTGCGAGAGTTAAGTCGATAATTGTCTGACTACGTCTTGTGACGAAGGTGGGCTCCGTACCTGTGTTTAATAGGGTAAGATTGGTGGTGAATAGGTATTCAACCAGTGATTTACCTCTGTTGTTATTGCAGTTCATGCCCCACATTTGGTGGTGGGCATTGGAGTCCGTTCCTATTACGACCTCCGTATTGGTTCTCTCGCACTGGTTAACCAGACGCGTGAGGTCGAACGGAGGCGGGTCTTCGGCCTCGGGCATGTAGACCGATGCGAAAACAACCGCTATACTCCTTGGCTGTTGTGTTATTTCAATTTGTATCGCTGTGATGTCTCTGGAACAGAACTCCGTTAGAACTTGGGCTCTGATGTTTTTAGTAGTTAGTATACAGGTTCTTGGATGTGTGTGGTCAGTTGAAGAATAAATCTTACCTCCCAGGCTGGAGAGGCCTCTAATCAGGCCACCCCTTATCCAAGGTTCCTGGATGAGCACGATGGCTGAATGTTGGACCTCCATCCATTTGCGCATTTGCGCAGTAGCTGTTTGGCTGTGGTGGAGGTTGCTTTGAAGGCAGTTGACGTTACTAGGCGGAGGGTTCATCTTTGGATGATGTCCCCTTCTCCCCAAACGTCAGCTGCGTCAGGCCGGCCAGTATGTCGCCAGCCTCCACCCCGTCGTCCCGCCGCACCGGACTCAGGAGCAGGCACTCATCTTCCGAGTTACCCTCGGCTGATGGGCCAGCCCCCGAGCCAGACGCGGCCGGCTCTGACGGGCCGGATTCTGCGTCGCACCCTGGCTTGGTGTTAGAGTCCTGCTTGACTCGTATGGAGTTGTCGTCGCATCCCGGAGGATGGTCGACAAACTTACCTGAGGGGTCCCGGAACCTGACGTAGACGGCACCCACCTCCAACGCGAGGCGGCGCTCGTTCTTCAACAGGATCGGGACCTGTTCCTCTGGGACGCCCACCACCAGGAACCACCCACCTGACTGCCTTTCGGAGTGCAGCATCGACCATTTGTCAACCTCCAACCAGGGGTTCTGGAACTCTAGAGCGCGACCCACGTCGCGCACGTCGTCCCAGACCCACTGTTCGTCGGGTACGACAATGCCGCACCGCACTCTCTTCGGGGTCACTTCCTGGCCCCTGACCTCCAGTTCGAAGCCCGGTGGAACCAGGAGAGAGACTGCCTCCGTCAGCCAGGTGCGCGTTGCCTCGTCGGCGCACCAAAGTTTGAGGACCCCGTCCGCATGCACGGGTTTCCCGGTGAACGCTGGAGCGGGGCGTTTGGGGGTTTTGGTCTCCAAATTTACACTCAAGCTCCTGAACATGAGTTGTCTGAAGCAATTCGTATTATCAACTCTGATTTGGATCGTATAGCTGCATGGAGCCTCAGATTTGGCCTTCAAATCAACCCTACGAAAACGCAGATTATTGTTGTCGGTAGTCCCAGGCTGATTGCGCGTGTAGACCGGACTTGTTTACCACAAGTCAACTTTAATGGTATTCCTTTACCTAAAAGTGATTGCGTGAAGGACTTAGGAGTTTATATCGATAAAACGTTATCCTGGGGCCCTCAAATTAGGGAAGTTAGCAGAAAATTGTTTTCTGCGGCTGGAACGTTGCGAAGATTGCGAAACTTTCTGCCGACTGTCACCAAGATTGCGCTTGCAAATTCTCTTCTTTTACCTATCCTTGACTATGCTGATGTCAGCTATCTAGATCTCACAGAGGAGCAACTCGATAAGCTTGAGCGCCTTCAAAACTTATGTATAAGATTCATATTTGGATTGCGCAAATATGATCACGTTTCCAATTTCCGCAATTCGCTCAAGTGGCTCCCAATTCGCCTTCGACGGAATACTCACATACTATCATTACTTTATAACATTCTCTTTAATCCTTGTACTCCCCATTACTTAAAGGAACGGTGCGAGTTTCTTTCTGACACGCATTCTAGATCTCTGAGGTCATCGCTGAATCTGAGACTGGCTATACCAATGCATTCCAGTAGATTTTACGATAAATCTTTTACCGTCCAAGCTGCTCGCTTGTGGAATGCATTGCCGATGCCAATTAAACAAGCTCAAACAATAACATCGTTTAAAAAGTTACTCAAAGAATACTACTTGTCTCTTTAATCTTACTACTCTTGTAATTCTTATTTTTCTATTTCCTTTCCTTTATTTATCACTAATTTATGTATGAATAATATAATATATATGTATTGTATAATTATTTATGTATGTATATAGTTATGTATTGTGTATATAGTTATTTATCTATGTATGTACTTATTTATGTGTATGTAAGTATTTGTATTATAAATCTAAATCAGTACCTAAAGATCGCCAAACTACCCTTTTCTGAATCCGTGTTCTTCTTATCCATCCAAAGGTTGCCTGTAAGAGATTGCTTGATAGTGATAAGGCCGCCTATTGTACTATCTGTTATTTTTCTTTTTGTTATGATCCATTAATGTAGTTTCTTTGGCATTTGTACAATAAAGATGATTATTATTATTATTATTATGTTTCTCTTTTTCACGGCTATTCTTCTAACATTTGGTGTTAGAAGAATAACCGGTCCTTTGGGAGGCTTACACGGGGATATGGATCCAACGTGTAGAGGCCCGTAGAGAGTTTTAATCTAAAATGGGATGGGACACATGCCGCGGAGCCTCCACAACTGCACTACTGAGTACAGCTATGGACTAGCCGCATCACGTGTAGGGCTATTGTTTTTAGTGGATCTAGTGAATACGGGTTATGGGGATGGGTGTTTAGTGAACTGGTAATGAATGCTATGGATGAAAAACGGCACCTGCCAGTGATACTCCTATAGCATCCGTCCGCGTGGCAGGTGGTGACTCGCCAACTCACTAGATGGGCCCTCTCTAAACAGCCGCCCAAAGCAAACAAACTCTGCCATAAAGGCAGCCAGAGGGCAACACCGGTGCGAGTGGCTAGGGGTGTCGAGCGGTGCGGCACCGGTTTCGCCATCGCGGGCCTCGTGACAACGGAGGCCCGGAGCGGGTTTCCCCGTAGTTACGCCCTTGAGAATGACACTTCCACCCCCGAGCTAATAGCTCTTGCGGCTTCCCTCTGGCCGGCCGACCAAGGCAAGCCAGAGATGAGAGTCCTGCGGGCACTCTTGCAAATCTACTCCGGCCAGCCAACAAAGGCAAGCCGGAGACGAGGCCCTGACCGACTCTCTGAAGCATTCGGGACCGCAGTGTCGCCACACACATTCAGCTCGCCACAAAGCTGCCCTGCGGTTGTAAGCTTTCTTTTCATCTTGTAATAAATTTATTGTTTATATTACACGATGAAGGTGATGTTTGAAAGCTGTTACTCTGCCCTCTGAGATTGCGTTAGTCTCATGATGAGATAACGGCTGCCCCAGAGGGGTTTTATTATTATTATTATAATTGGTCGACCAGGCGTCACTCAGAATCTTCCTCTGGAGCTCCCGGAGTACTTGGTCCACCAACTCCTTCGGCAAGTTCCCTGTGCGTTTGCATGTTACTGCAACGCCAGGGACGCTTTGGAGGCCTGTGCGTAGGACTTACCTACTGTCGTCCTGGAGGAGTCGAGGCGGGGCTTTTTGTGGTCTCCCCGAGGCGAACTCGTCTCGTTGAGAGCACGTTTGGCCTCACCTCTGTCCTTGTTTCCGGCAGTTTTACCTGCTGTGTTGCTCGGTGGTGCAGTGGCTGGTTGCCGTCCAGGGTGGCCAGCTCGCCGCTTGGCGGCAGCCGGCTTCCTTGTACTGCCTCCGGCCTTCTTGCACCCCTCACTGCTGAGTGTGGGCTGCGCACTGGTCACATTGCTGGGACCTGCGACAGCAACCTGCTCAGCTGCTTTTGTAGAGGCAGCACCGGCTGCAGCAGCGGTTTGTGCAGCCTTCTGATTGGACGCCCTGCGCTGTCTCTTGTTTAGGTTTTTCCTCTTCTTCGACGGGCCGACAGTGGCGGGGCCACTAGTGGGCGGGCGCTGAACAGGATTCGTGGTCTTGCCCTTACCCTTGCCCTTCTTGTGGCCAACCAATTGCCAGCCCGCGAAGGAGGAGTCGTCTTCCCGCTTGATCTCGAACGGGCTGACGATTGTAAGGACGGGACCAGTACTAGTGCTAGCCAGCGCTGAAGTCCTGTCCTTGGGGGATGATATAACCTCTGCAGCCGAGGCCACAGCATCAACCATCTGTTTTGGTTTTGCGGCGGGAACAGCTTTCGCTGCCACCGTCGCAGTTGGGGTAGTGGAAGGGATAACGGTATCCATAAATGTTTTTACAAGACTTCATCCCTCTGGCTTCCCACCCTCCATGGAGCCCGCAACAGGGAACGTCATACCGGACGTTAGGATTACCAGAGGGATATAGGAACGCGGGGCTGGCTTACAGCACGACATCGGGCGCCCGCTTGGGTTAACGGCCTGAGCCGAGTTACCAACTCTAGCCGTCCACCCTCGCTTGCGCCCTCAGTATAGCCTTCACCAACCACGTCAACAGCCGAAATAAATTCCGACTATTGATGTCTACGTCCCTACGTCCCTAGCCCGTGGCCCTCTGACGGGACACGATGGCCATTTCCCCCGCTGCGGCTCACAGCGGGGGCTACCGTTAAGCGTGAAATCGGGACCAAAGAGGGCGTGTTACCTCACGGTCACATTACCGCCAGCGCCGCTCGGCTCAACCCCCCAGGACTCCGTCATCCCCGCGTACGGTGCCCGACTGCGCAGGTCCTAGCGCAGGTGGTCAACTTCTCTTACCCGTGACTGTTTACTATGGGCCCAAGCCCACCTGGCCAGGAGGGGGCGTGGTGAAGAGATGTGTAAGTGAATGTGTGTGTGTGCGCGCATGTGTGTACGTGTGTGTGTATGCGTGTGTAAAGTGCCTGTTATTTGTGAAGGAACTGGACCAAGAACGGGCGGCAACCTCGAGAAGGATAGTCCACCAGCCTTGCCTTAGGGATCTACACGACCTGCGCTACCCCTGAGACCATTCGCCACTCCCTGCACCGGACTCAGGTGCAGGGATTAGAAGTCAGTGCAGTTCAGTGGAAATGGAAACGAATTGAACTGCACGGGCTTCCGCCCCGCCAATTTGTTATATAGATGCCCAACGACCCCATGGATAAGTAGGTATTTCGAAAATTGCGCGCGCGCGCATTAAATTGCGGTTTAAAAAAGGTGAAAACTTAAAAAAATATTCGTTTCCCAAGGTTTATTTTTGGTTAGTATGACTTGGCATGATGTCCACAACGAGTAGACTTCGGCTTGGTGATGGGTCTTATGACACCCTGTATGAATGAAATTATGACTAACTCGTAATAATTGCATTCGAATAACGATTATTATCAGTTTATCGCAATTGTATTACAATTTTTAGCATACCTATGCTCGCTAAACATGCTCTCATTCCCATCCAAACAGCGAAGCTTGAAAGTGAGATTATACGTATTTTAGGTACTGTACAAACACAACTTGTAGCAGAGAGCACTTTAATATTCTAACACGGTTACCTCAAAAATTTATACTGGGTCGGTGCGTAATATAGACGGGAACTACTTAATTTAGAACCTTGAGACCGAGGCAAACTTTACCAGTCTATTGACCGACGTAATTAAATTCGCAGTGTAGTGTCTTGACATGCCAAACTGAAGGAGCAAACCATGGTAACCATGTAGCAGGATTGAGAATGTTCAATGCTTTGTTAATTTTGTTGAAGTATTTTTAAGTCAACTTTGTAAAGGCACCAGGTTAATTAATAAGCTAAGGTAAGTGTACCCATAACTTTTTCAATGGGAATATGTCTTAACAAGCTGGGCTGATCACGAAACTTTCTAGTAAGTCGAACTGAAAATTGGGAAAAAAATTAAAAATATATAGGTAAAACGTTTTAATATCTGAAGAAGGTTGTGAGAGTTTTCACAAATATGAACACTAACAGGTGAAGAGGATTAAATATTGCAAAGTTTTTGATTTTAATAATATATAAATTTAAAATAAGTACGATTTACGTAAAAAGTTATTGAAACCGCTATATAAATAAAACTCACACACAGGCTAAAGGCCCTTAAAATGTATTGCTTTCATAACACTAGGTGCACGCGGCAACCCTGCACAAAAAAGTACCTATTAAAACAATGCTAGGGTTGTACCAACTGAAATACAGCCGCTTGTATTCTATTTTAAACTAGTAAAAACTGGCAAAGCCGTAGCAGTGTCTCCAACTTGTAGATCCATCAAGACATTCCTCTTGACTTGCAACCTGCATTTTGCATAATTAAAACTTTTTCAGAGATTTGAATAGGAGGACGCAGCTGGAGAGCAATAACTGCGGGCTAAAGTTATTCTCTAATGACAAATTTGTAGGTACAATAGTCGCTTTGATATAATAATCTGCTTCATTAAAACACTATTATAAAAAGGAGACAGATAATGCATGTTCGTGTGGTGATGACTTAAGAATTTAAAGTGTCACTTCCTTATTTCATGTCATGAATGTCGTAAGAGACGACTAAGATTATAAAAAAAATGCAACAAATCAAATAGTATCTTACGGAAGAGATGGAAAACCAGACATCATTAAATGCCCAACCCGGCAAGCAAGCATTTGAAGTATTGTAGTACACAAATCCTCATTTTGCCTCACAAGGCTATCGTGACGCATATTAAGAAAAGCCCATTTCCAGCCGTGGACTGCAAAAATAAAGGCTGTATGATGATAATACGAGTAAATACATTTGGCAAGGTTTTTTTAAGTTAAAGATTACGATACCAAAACAAAAAGTAGTTCACGAGTGCGTAATAAAATCCTACGACGAATTACAATGTACACTAATGAAAAAATGGCGCTATATTAGATATTCGCAGCTTTGAATCTTTAAGCTTTTGGCTTGATTGTCTTTTATAGTAATTTAAATAAGATTAGAGAAGATTTCTTTGACGTACTTTTTTCTTTTTGCAATAATAACAAATTAAGTTTTTAAAATATTCAATGACAAACTCTTCACTTGCTGGTTAGCTTTATGGAGAAGGAAGGACTCTATATGATGAATTCCTTCTTCAAGAAGCGAGAATGCCGCAAGTGGACCTGGGTAAGTCCAGACCGTGCAACCAAAAATGAGATCGACTTTATCATGTCGACGAAGAGGCAGATATTCAATGATGTCTCCGTGATCAATTCACTTGTGGGGAGCAATCACCGAATGGTAAGAGGCACATTGAATATCTGTACAAGCCTCGAACGGTCGAGGTTGATTGAGTCCACGCTCCGACCGGCACCGGTTCATATCCAAAACCCCGAGAGCTTTCAGCTCGAACTCAAGAACCGTTTCGAATGCCTGGGCGAATGCCTAGATGTAGACGAGTACAGTAACGGGTTCGTGGATGCTGTCCATACAACCGGGGCTAAATTCTTTAAGCCCCAGAAAAGCAAGAGAACCAGGAAGATCTTGGGTCCGACCCTCGAGCTGTTAGAGGAAAGGCGCAAGATGGTTTTGCTATCCTCCGACGACACGACCGGTGCCGAAATATCGGCACCTCAACAGACAGATCTCTAAGTCTCTGACTCGCGATCTCCGCCAATACAACACAAAATGTGTTCGTGAGGCGATCGAGCAGAATAAGGGATCCAAAGTGTTCCAGAGGGATCTGTCTGTTGGGCAGAGTCAGCTGACAAAACTGAAGACGGAAGATGGCAGAATCGTATCGTCCAAGCCTGAGCTCTTGGAGAAGATTGAAAGGTTCTATGGACAGCTATACACGACAACGCAACAACCCGCAAGCACTCCAGCGTCAGACCCTAAAGCTGGATTGACCCGACACTACACCGAAGATATCCCGGACGTCAGCATGCACGAGATTAGTGTGGCTCTCAAACAGCTCAAAAACAACAAGGCGCCGGGTGATGATGGAATTAAGAGCGAGCTTCTGAAGGCCGGCGGTGCACCCGCTAGAGAAGCCCTCCGGAAGCTATTTAATTCCGTCATTCTCGAGGGTAAAACGCCACAGGCGTGGCATAGAGGTGTGGTGGTGCTTTCTTTTAAGAAAGGGGATAAAACCCTCTTAAAGAACTACAGACCCATCACACTTCTGAGCCACGTCTACAAGCTGTTTTCGAGGGTCATCACGAGCAAGCTAGACGACTACCAGCCTCCCGAACAAGCCGGTTTCCGTAAAGGCTATACATAGACCACATACATACGCTGCGGCAGGATATACGGAAGTCCGAGGAGTATAACCAGCCCCTATGCTTGGCGTTTGTGGACTATGAGAAAGCCTTCGATTCGATCGAAACCTGGGCGGTGCTACAGTCTCTCCAACGGTGCCGGATTGACTACCGATATATCGAAGTGCTGAAGTGTTTGTATGAAAACGCCACTATGTCAGTCCACCTCCAGGACCAGAGTTCGAAACCTATTCAACTCCAGCGAGGGGTGAGACAGGGGGATGTCATATCCCCGTAATGTTTTATCACTGCGCTGGAGGATGTTTTCAAGCTTCTGGACTGGAATGGACTCGGCATCAACATCAACGGCGAGTACCGATCACTCACCTCCGATTCGCAGACGATATCGTAGTCATGGCTGAGACCATGGAAGACCTAGGCACAATGCTCGATGGCCTCTGTAGAGTCTCCCAACAAGTAGGTCTTAAGATGAACATGGACAAGACGAAAATCATGTCGATCGTCCATGTTGTACCTGCTCCTATTCAGGTTGGGAACTCTACGCTCGAAGTTGTCGACAAGTATATCTACCTGGGACAAGTCGTCCAGTTAGGTAGGTCCAACTTCGAGAAGGAGGTCAATCGTCGAATCCAACTCGGTTGGGCAGCGTTCGGGAAGCTACGACATATCTTCTCGTCCGATATCCCGCAGTGTCTCAAGACGAAAGTCTTTGACCAGTGTGTGTTGCCAGTGATGACTTACGGATCAGAGACGTGGTCGCTCACTATGTGCCTTATCAGAAGGCTCAAGGTCACTCAGAGGGCGATGGAGAGAGCTATGCTTGGAGTTTCCCTGCGAGATCGAATCAGAAATGAGGAGATCCGCAGTAGAACCAAATTCGCCGACATAGCTCTCCGGATAGTCAAGCTGAAGTGGCAGTGGGCAGGTCACATAGCTCGAAGAACCGATGGCCGTTGGGGCAGAAAGGTTCTGGAGTGGCGGCCACGTACCGGACGACGCAGCAGAGGTAGGCCCCCCGCAAGGTGCACCGACGATCTCGTCAAGATCGTGGGAGGCGGTTGGAAGCGGGCGGCTCAAGACCGGTCAGTGTGGAGAACCTTTGGGGAGGCCTATGTCCAGCAGTAGACGTCATTTGGCTGATATGATGAATGACAAACTTATAAATTACTAATTATGAAATCAAGACAAATGGATAAAACCTATTACACTTTTACCATAATAATAGTTGATAATGTGAGATTCGTCCGTGTGGTGACGGATTAAGAATACGGATTGTCACCACCCCATATCATCCCATGGGTGTCATAAGAGCCGACAGAGGGAGCATATTATGCATAGAACAGCACTGTAAAAGAAGGAAACCTTGATACAAACCCTATACCAACCCGTTTGGCCAGCGTGGTATAGAAGCCAATTCCTCCTTTCAAAGGAGAGGCCTAGTCCAGCAGTGGACTGTTAAAGGTTGATGATGATGATGATGTGAGATTGGCCCAGTACGCCTGCGCATCATCAAATCTGGTAAAAAAACAACTATAAAAGCACAACAAACATGTTTAAACTATTTTCGTATTTTTAAAGGCTCATATTATTTTTTATATAACACCTAAGACGTGGCACAAGGAAAGGGAGAGGACATATCCTTTCTTTACTAAGCTCTTAACAGTCCTATGCTATTGAAGCAAAATCTTATATGCTTTTTTACATCATGAAGGTCAAAAAGGGTTTTTGCAGGGCTACGAATCAAACCTGCTACTTAGGTACGTGGCCTAAACGATAGAAGATCTTCCGCTTATATTAGTTTAATCATATACGTTTGTTTTATTTATTCACTCTGTTTTAACCCCCGACGCAGAAAGAGGTTTGTCTGTGAGTATGTCGCTGGCATTGCAGCTCCTAAATTAGTAGACCGCTTATGTTTTTTAAGCTGATTTTCAAATTCTTTTTGTAGCAGCCCTAAACACCACATACCTCTAGAACGCCCACACAGCCGTTTAATATGCGCGCTATTTCTACGTATGTATATGAAAGTAGAACAGAAAAAACTACAGCTCCGTGACACGATTTTACGAGCGGGAGCGAGAAAACTCGTCTAGGAATTTAAGATTCTTATACTGCAGTATTAGAATCTTTCTCAGTTTTAATCTTAGGAGGTTTCTGCGTCGACAAATATTATGCAGAACTAACAGTATTTTATAGCATCGTTAATAATAACAGACTTTTAAATAAAAATATCACGATTATCTACCCCTGTGGGTTTAGCAGAGGTAATTTTCCACATACTGTTTAATAGCAGATAAATTCAGCAATAGCGGAATATTATATCTTATGAAATAAACTACTGAGTATATCTTTGGTTAGTAGTTTATCATCCATAAATTCTGTGGTATCCATTATGAACCTGCTTTTAAATGACAAATAAATCAAACAAGGTATTCTTACGTAATAATTTTCAGCAGCTATATTTCAAGACATAAAGACATATTTATTTCTGCATTTTGGTTGTTTACAACACTTATACATGTCAAAACCCTATTCTAGATGATGCCGGCTTTTCCTAGCTAAATGACTTCTTGAGAAGAAAAGCCGAAACCAACTCAGAGTCATTGCTTTTTTTGTCACTTCAATTTCTTTAGTCTTTTCTTGATCTTTTAAAGTCCAGACAAAAAAAGGGTTTAGTATGCAAGTACAATGCAGGAAATCATCTGACGCTTTTGACTGACTCGGCCCACTGATGGCCCGCATTCAACAGCAATCGTACGGCTCAACCTTGATTGAGGGAGCCAGCACGATCTGTATCACTATGCCTCCACGCCATCAGAAGGTGTATGCATAAGCATGTCAGCCTAAGCCATCAGACAGGTTGCCACAACTATTTGCTTATATGTTTAATAATGCCCACATCGTACTCACAACTTTACATGCTAATACATAGTAAAATACATGCTGTAAACAATTTGTAAAATTATAAAAAATTAAACAATAAAATGTCATATATTTAAATGTCAAAAAATATTATTGAATGTCAATTTAAGAATGTCTAAAAAATAAAATAATAATATATTACTTAAGTAATTTTAAATGTCAAAAGAAAATAACAATGTCAAATCTAACAATGTCAAAACAAAATAAATAAAATTACAAATGTCAAATCAAAAATGTCAGAATGTAAATATATAAGTACTACAAATGTAAATAAAAATATTATGTCACTAATTTCAAAATGTCAAAATTCATAATGTCAATTCATAATTTAATGTCAATTCATAATTTTTAAACTAAATTCCAGGCGTTTTTGTCTGCTAAATAATCTTTAACTGTGTAATAAGCTTTTGAACACGAGCTCTGTTTAATAAATACTTTGAATTTATTAAACTTAGTTCCTGAATATTACCTGGAATTTTGTTATAAAAACGTATGCTTTGACACTTGTATGAGTTACTTATTTTTTGTAGTCTAGTTGAAGGTAGAACAAGTTTGTTTTTGTTTCGTGTATTTATTTTATGAATGTCGCTGAATTTAGAAAACATATTTATATTTTTCATGACATATAACAAGTTCTCATAAATGTATTGAGATGCGACAGTCATTATCTTAATTTCTTTAAATTTTTCCCTCAGTGAATGCCTTGAACCAAAACTGTAGATTGCACGAATAGCCCGCTTCTGCAGTACAAACACAGTTTGAATGTCAGCTGCGTTGCCCCATAATAAAATGCCATATGACATTATGCTGTGGAAATAACTAAAATATACTAATCTGACTGTATCTATATCAGTTAACTGACGAATTTTATAAACCGCGTACGCTGCGGAGCTAAGTCTATTCGACAACTGACCTATATGTGGGCCCCATTGTAGCCTAGAATCTAAGGTTATGCCTAAGAATACGGTGTTATCTATAAGATCCAACTCTTCTCCATTCAAACATATGTTAGGTTTAACTTGTTTTACATTCGGTCTTGAAAATCGTATACATTTTGTTTTTCTTTCATTTAACAGTAAATTGTTAGCAGTAAACCATTGAACTACTTTAGAGAGAGCGTTATTTACATCGTCATTATTTGATTGTTCTCGTCTAAGTTTAAAGATAAGTGATATATCATCAGCAAATAACACTATCTCTTCATGATTTTGCATAATATATGGCAAATCATTAATATATACAAGGAAAAGGAATGGACCAAGAATTGGACCTTGCGGCACTCCCATTGTGACCACTGAACCCATAGAAACTTTTCCATTTACCTCAACTCTCTGTATCCTATTACTCAAATATGATGTTAGGAGATCCAAAGCAGTGTTCCTAACTCCATAGTAATGTAATTTTCTGATCAATGTTTCATGAAAAACGCAATCAAAAGCCTTAGATAAGTCACAAAAGACTCCTAGAGCATCATGCGACTCCTCCCAGACATCAAAAATACTATCTAAAAGCTCAACTCCAGCATCGGTAGTTGAGCGACCCCTAGTAAAACCAAATTGTTTTTCATGTAACAGCTTATTGTTATTAAAATGAGTTTGAAGCTGGCCTAGAATTAATTTTTCAAAAATTTTACTAAACGTGGGTAGCACAGATATTGGCCTATAATTTGTGGCGTCAGATGTGCTACCTGATTTAAATAACGGAATTACTTTACTACTTTTCATTTGATCAGGAAACACACCACAGTCAATGCATCTATTGAAAATCATTGCCAGTTCAGGTGCTACTGTGTTGATTATGGATTTCGTAATCACAACAGAATTGCCCCAAAGATCACTAGTCTTCTTCAAATTAAGGGTATTAAAAGTTTTTACAATATTGTGACGGCCGGTGTCATGCCAAGCTGTCATCACTACCGTTGCCAAGGACTTCTGACGTCTACACGACAAACTATCCGGTCATCAAACACAATAATTTATTAGCAAAGCGGTTTGAAGACTATTTTATTATTTGGAAATGAGTTTTTAGTTCGATGACGTATACACTTTGTCAAGTGTTCGCCAAATTAACCAGTCATTGACAACAAGGCGATGGCCGTGCGGATAACACATTACGTTCACGTTCTGAAGGCGTGGGTTCAAATCCCAGTCATAACTGTTATGTGGTTTATGGTTTTTATGAAATTTGGAAAATGTTTATGAATATTTGCCAAATATTTAAAAGATTATTTTAAATATTTCGAGTAAAAGTTAGAAAATTCTAGAAACTTCAGGAAGGAATGGAAAGGTTAAAAAGAGACAGGAGATGGAAACACAAATTTAAATATTTCGAATAAAGATAAGAAAATTCTAGAAACTTGAAGAAGGAATGGAAAGGTTAAAAAGAGACAGGAGATGGAAAAACAATTGAATAACGAAAAGACAATCGAAATTAGTAGATCTAGAACATTCTTAGGGGTATATAAGGCGGTGTAGACGCGCTAAGCGCCAGTTTTAAGTTGAAAAGTGGTAAAGTGAAGAAGAAAAGGAAGAAGTAAAGGAAGAAAGAAGAAGTAGTAAAAAAATGAAGTGAAAGTATAGTGCAGTAAAGTGCAGTGAAGTGCAGTGAAAAGTGCAGTGCAAAAGACGCTAGTGTTGGTGCTGTCTGCGTCGAAATTAAACGGCGTGTCGTGTGTCAAGTGTGTCAAGTCAGGTGTTTCCTTCCAATCCCGTTACCCCGTCCGTAACAATATCTTTGTCAGTGACATAACTAAATCTAAATTCAATATTACACCTATTGACATTTTGTTTTTATAGAGATTCGGCGTCATAGGGGGATGAGTTCTGGGATTTAGTGGTTGAGACTGGAATGTCTGTGAAGAAATTTTCAAATGCTGTGGCAACCTGAAAATCTGATTTTATTATCTTTTTATTTACTTGAAGCGTGTAATCGTTACTTTTAATCTTGACCCTTTCAGTCTCTTTGTTTATAATATACCACGTTGCTTTTATTTTATTGTCACTGTTTCTATTTTTTTATTTTAATTAAAGTGTCTTAGCTTCACGACAAATCTTTTTAAATAACTTAGAATAATTTTTTACGTATTGACAAAATTTTTCATCATTTTTATTAATTACTTTCTGTTCATATAATTCGTAAAGCTTATTTCTACTTTTATAAATTCCAGTGGTTGCCCATTCACTGAAGGATGTAGTACCAGCAACTGAGATCCTCTTAGGGACAAAGATAGAACTGAATATAGTACAGTACATGTCAAAGAAAGAATTGTACAACTTATTGGGATCGTTAGTATAGCATTAGTATGGTAGTGTACTTGTGAGTTTATCCTTAAGTCCCTCCAGACGACGCAAAGTTTTTGGCACCACACTCAATTCCTTTCTAACTACTTTTTTAGACTGCGTAGCAAATGTTATAGATTGTCCACAATGATCTGATGTTAATTTGTTAATTATTTGCTTTCTAACTGGTACAATATCTGTAAATATATTGTCTATACAAGTAGATGTCGTGGAAGTTATCCTGGTGGGTTCCAAAAATAAGCATGCAAGATTATATGATTTGAACAAATTCTTAATTTTGTGGCAATTCAGGGAATCTTCGAGTAAATTAATATTAAAATTGCCACCTACTATTATAGATTTATTTTGTTGGCATAGCTTCCGTAACACATCATCTATGACACTTTCAAAGTTAGCATAGAAGGACGATGGTGGCCTATACACACTCAACACAATAAGTTGGTCCAACTCCACACAGGCTATTTCAACTGTCCGTTCAACAGAGAAACTAACAATGTCACTACGATTCTTAAATTTAAGCAGCTTGTTAACTAAAATCAACGATCCACCATGTATTGCATTTTGTCTGCTGAACGAACTACCAACTAGATGGTTATTAAAATTGCACATGAACTGGTGATCTTTAAGCCAATGTTCTGTTATACACAAAACATCAACGCATTCACCGTTCATGAACAACTCCACTTCTTAATCTTTATTTGACATACCTTGTATATTTTGATGTACCAGTTTTAATACTTGCGAATTTCTAAATGTATTATTAGTTGAATTGTGCTTATTCGTACATACCAGCCCATTATTAATGAAAGTGTTATTGCAAGAGGTATTCTCTATTGTCGAACTATTTAATTTAAATTAATAGAAATGTCAGACTGTGTAGCCAAAATATTGGCTGAATCATTATAAATGTCATTTTGTTGCTGTATAGGGGCAACACGTTTATTAGCCAAATTCTTGGCTGAAATGTCAATACAAAATGCTAGCGACTCAGCTAGTTGTCTTTTATAATAAGAATTCAGATAACAAGTATCTTGCGTCAAATGTAAAGCTTTACTAACATAATTGTTAGAGTCAAAAACATGAAATTGATCGTTATTATATGACCAACTACACAAATTTATATTAAGACTATGTCTAATATTATTTTCTTTTTGTGGCAACCCTTTACTGAAAGGTAATGTGAGCATAATAATTTGATTTAAATTTAATTCACATAATTTACTGTAATAATAGAATAAAAGTATTTTATTTAAAGATCCTCTTTTACCAAGTAGAATCAATAAAGTTGTATCCTGGTCAAAATTGAAGTTTATAACTTTATCTAAAATAGCAATGGAACTTAACCCAGGCAAACAGTAGTTCATCACTAACCCATCACTATATGTGTTTGCCAACAACTGACCCATACCTTTTCCAATCTCATCACTAAATATTATCACTTTATTTTTATTTTGTAATATAGTTTTAATGTCTAGTTTGTTATTTTTTAATTTATTTACAGTGTGTTTAATATTTGATTTTGTATTGTTTATAGAACTATTTAGCAAAACCGGGTTACACGTTGGCAATGAGCAAGCTGGCGAGTGTTGGAGGTTGAACGGGATGTCATTGTTCAATGGTATTGAGCATTCGTTACTATTTGATGCCACCAACTCATTCATTGCCAATATGTACTCTTTCATTTGTAGTTCAGAGCTTTTATATTTATTTGTCATTGATACTAATTTGTCACTAAGATTATTTAATTCTACCTGCAAATTATTTATTTCTAATTTATGTTTCAAATTATTTTGGTGATATTTCTGTGAGTATTTTTTTAATTTTTCAAGAGCAATCAATCTTTCCCTATTTGGCTAAACATTTTTTATGAAAAGCTTTTGTCTGTGAACTATTTTTTGAGTCCTTTTTATTAATTTGTTTATTTTAACATATTTCTTAATTCTATTCCTACTACCCCTAATCAATTTTATTGAATTATTTGATTCTTTGCACACTGAGAGACTATTTGAAAGTGATACTTTAAAATGATTTATACCAGTAATCATGCTTGGAGCATGAACCACCAGCTCATCGAACAGACTTTGATTTGCCGTCGTAGTGATCTGATCTTGGGTGAATTCTAGATGACTTATTCTACTGTTTGCCTCCTGTAACTGTTTGTCTAAGAACTTTATACGGTCAAGGGCTTGTTCATACTGCAAACTACACTCGGCAAACCCGTCCACAATGAGCTGGAGTCCATCCCGAGCACTCATGGCATCAGAGAATTGATTATGTAGCTGAGCCATTTCACATTTGAAGCTCTTATTTTTTTCCAGTAAGTTCAACATTTCTTTCTCATTATCTTCTCTTTCCTCTATCAGTTTGTTACACAACTCCTTAGAGTTATTTAATTCAATTAAAGCCAGTTGGAGTTTAGACTCTTCCTGGCGAGCCAAAGCTTTACGAGTCATAATCATAGTGAAAAGAGAGCAATACACGTAGTTCAAAGAAAGTAAAGGAGAATATTGTAATAGTAGTAATAGTAGAGTTGAAAGCTAAATATTATTGTAAGAAAGAACAGCTGATCTCGTCCAAAGTTGTGTAACCAACTAACAAGGTTTAGGTTAAGTTTATTTATTTTTACTATTTACAGGTGGTTATTTAGGAACTTGATAGCACTTTTTATTTGGAAATATACTAATTAATACTATTTTATACGTATAAGTTGATTTTAAATAGTAGTTACAATGTTATACCTGTTTGAAAAATGACAATGCAAATTTAGCCGGTAGATTGGTTGTCAAAAAAGAAATCACAATAAACTCACCTGATTTTCACAGAAAACACTAATACGTTTATAGATTATTACAAATAACACATTTATTAAGCAATTAACTTGTAATTAGCTTTAATTATTCGATTATTTTATATTTTTACTTGTAAAAAATACGGGACAAGGTCGGATCAGCTGTTAGCCTTAGTGTTGCCACAGAGCGAAAAAGATTCGCATGATGTTTATATCTAGCCCATGAGAAAGACTCATGACTGACTGTCAAATGACTGCATGACTGAAAAATTGTTGTCCCGAGTCTTATTGCACAGTTATCAATCAAAATAAAATATAGTCCGTGCCACGAGAACATAGACTTTTTGTAAACAAAGAATTTCTACTAAGTGACTTAGCGATAGTTCCGTCAAAAACAATCAATGTCAAAAACAATGAGCGCAACGGTACATAGATACGTATCATTGGAAACTAATATGTCAATGGATCGGGTTTTTATCGATATTATGCGCTGTCAACAGGGCTTTTTAATGCTTTAAGGTACCGACGCCTAGAATGTCAACATTTGGCGATAGTTCATTGAAATGTTACATTCTTGGGCTTAACATGCATTTATCAGAGGACAAAATTAAATGTTTTTGTTGTCAAGAAGGGTTAAAATGAAAGTTAAATACAAGTATAGAGGATCGCAACGCTCTTCCCGCGGCTGCTATTCTGCACCCGCTTTTTCAAGATGTCAGATCTCGAAAAAGCGGGTGCAGAATAGCTGATGGCAAACTATTAGTTGCGCAGAAAATTATTTATAGGTACCTAAAAAGAAATTGCGTTTTCAGACTACCGTAACTTTTAATGGATTTTGTTTAAGTTCATTCTGACGATTTCATTCACAGACAACGTTCTGTAAAAAAAAAACCATGCCTACTAATTTTTATGCAATGTACTAGCTAGTTATCTATAATCAATAATATAATAAATAATAGTAAATAATATTACAGATTATAGTTATCTATAATCTGTAATATTATTCATTTTTGGTCAAATAATTTAATATTATAGGAAAGGTACTTTGGTCCGTGTAGTGACGGATTAAGAATACGGAATTTCACCACCCCATATCATCCCACGGGTGTCGTAAGAGCCGACAGAGGGAGCATATTATGCAGAGAACAGCACTGTAAGAGAAGGAAAACTTGATACAAACCCTATACCAACCCGTTTGGCCAGCGTGGTATAGTAGGCCAATTCCTCCTTTCAAAGGAGAGGCCTAGTCCAGCAGTGGACTGCTAAGGGCTGATGATGATGATGACTTCGAGCAAATGATTTATTGTCTATGATTTAAAAAAAATACATGTCCATAATAGAGTAACATGTATGTACTCTATCATTAACATACATGGTACTCTATTTTTCCTTAATTTACAGAGTAAATTACGTTGAAAACGATAAATAAATCGGTAAATTTATGAACATTCGACCATTCAAACACAAAATCAAATATTTTTATTTCAATAAAATTGAACAAATATATTTAAAAACTTAGTGGCATAATTAGGCATTGAGAAAAAAAAGACGGTACAAAAAGTATAATATATAAAAATATATCTATTTGAAAAAAGGTTGTGAAGCCCTGAATGTTTGTTTACAAAAAGTCTATCTTCTCGTGGCACCAACTATAGTTATTAATAATTTCATAAAATAACAGTAAATAGAACCCTGTTATATAGACTGGATAGATTTTCAATTGACCTCCACGTCAGAGTACTCAATTTAAATTCGTATTGTTGGGATCACAATTTACGCTCGAAATGTTTCCATAAAAAGGTAGTTAGTCGACATTCACAGCCTGCATTGATAGTTGTAACAGCGTGCAATATCAAAATTATATATTTCATTCATACATCAAACTGACGCGGAATTGAGAACATTTTTTGTGAATTGCGAGTTGATGAAAACGAGGACATGGAACAAAAAAACCAAATAGGTACCCACGAGGTATTCAAATCCAATAGGATTTTAATATCTCGTATGTATTTTCAAACCATCCAGGACTTTTTTTAAATAAAAATTGTATCACTACATTTTATCTAAATTGGTCCAGGCCAGATTCCAGAGCTAAGGAGGAATTAGGTGACAAACCGAAGTTCAAACCTCTAAAAACCATACACTGGGTCACAATGCAAAAGCATGTACGCATATTTTCAAGAAAATGAAGAAGCCATCGACCGTTTAACCCTGTTGTAGACCTCACAAACAAATATTTCAGTTGTAAACTACCAGCTTGCTTAGAACACTCGCTCCCCATTAGTTTGGCTGTGAGGTCGGCTAACAAGATAAATTATGTGATCTGTCAAACTCACGTGCCTCGCATCGCTTGTAACCGACAAAGGGAGGCGGGCGCGATATGACAAATGTACGCATGATTCTATTGATGACTGGCAATACTGGAATATATAAATGGAAATTGTTTGATGACGCAATAGAAGTGTTAAAATTTTCTGAATCGCGTATTTCAATGTTCGTGATACGTGATACCACATTTATCATACATAGGTATACAGAGTGTGCAACAGGCTCCCGGACGTCGGGATCCAAGTCGAAAGTCTTGGATACAACCGGGATAAGGCTAGGACGATGGTCAAACCTGTTACCGATCACAAAAACCAAGTTTATTAAAGCATTAATTGTAAAAATTGTCTTGTTTTATTAAATAAGTACATATATTTCACAAAGTTGGTAAAACAAACAACTGTAGACGTGTGAAGTAACAAAGTCCAAGGAAGGAACAACTATAAAAAGTTTACCAAAACTCGAATCTTCGCGACTAAAACTACATAATATATAAGTTTTTGCTGTCTTTGCAATAAATTCAGCTGATATTGAAAAGATTCTGCCAATACATAGGGATGCATCCACATGTGGCCGAAACTTATTGACTAATATGGTGTGCCTCTAGCGCACAAGTTATACCCAAACAAACAAGCTCCGCGCATACTGTACGCGGGCTACGCGCTTGCGGTTCGCGCGAATACAGACCGCACTCATCTCTTTCTATCATATAAATCGAACTACTTTTCACAGACTGGTAAAAATATAAAAACGCGCTCAAATCGTTCATAATGCGTGTGACCTTTCAAACAGGCGCATCATAGGGAGCGTAGACATTGCAGACACACCCCAAGTAACCAATACTTAGCTAATATGTCCGTCACTCAGCACTCAGCTACCTAGCAATTCTCTGATGGATACGGAATGTTAAACTACTCACTTTCCAATGTCATAACACTCTGAACATGACTAACGCAGTTCTCAAAGTTTGTTAAGTTCTTAAAATGGCTGCCATAAACCTTTCATTTATTTCTCTAGTTTACGTTGCACTTGTCAATATTAACAGTACCTTGTTCTAGAGCTGGCTTCAAGGAGAAGTAAATACGAGGTATTCATGTTCAAGTAATACTTTATATGATTGGTAAGTAACCTGGTATTAAAGTTCGTTGTTTGCCCGATCCAATTGATCGCCTGAGTGTAATATAGTGTATGCCAAAAAGTTAAAAACTGTTTTAAGGCTGAAATCGGGTAAAGCCCATTAACTTACTTATAAAATGTTTTTGGTAAGTACTGTAAACCTCATCCTAACGAATAAATAATAACGAAACGAAATATTATTAAAATAAACAAAATTAAATAGTCTTCTGGTTAAGATTTTTACTTTCAGCTTCTGATATGACAGGGCTCTCTTTTTTTCTCTGCAACTCACTGCATAAGCGAAGCTAGCGCCCTTCTTTCTATAAAACTAGTATGCTTACTAGACTTTCATTACTGCATATATTATCTACTAACAGAAATAGTTTCATAGAAGAAATTATAGGACGATTTATAAAAATTGCAGTAGTTGTTTGCATCGTAGAGATAAGGAAAGTGACTCTGAAACTTGATCGTCTTATAAACTGGAGTCGCTTAGACGCGTCAACGAGACGTGGTATTTTCTTCCTTTTTTTCAAACTGTTACGGTATACCTTCTATTACAATGCCTTTTGATTTATAATCTTTTAAAGAAATTTTCTTCTTGAAAAACAGCCGCATATGGCTTTATTTAAGGTTGAAATTGCGATAACCGGGCATTTTTCAAAGTCTATGCGTTCAGTATAGTACATTTTATATATGTCGGACGGTAAAGTTTCAGTGCATCGCCAATATAACTACAGTGAGTAATGATTTTATTGGCACTCTACGTATTATCTGCTCGTTTATTGTCTACGTTTTATATTATTTTCTCGAATGCTGTATCATAACAATCTTAATGGTCGGTGATGTTTTTCATTGAATATCTGTGTTGATTTACATGAAAATAACGGAAATAAGGAGTAACAATACGTAATAGTAATGTAAAAAGATAAATAACGCTCTGGCAAACAAAATATCCCGATAAGCGGCAATAGGCTCGCCACCTATTACGTGGGATCAAAACACTGGCGAAAAGTGGGGGTTTAATATGCCTCTGCCTACCCCTTCGGGAAAACAGGCGTGAGTCTATGTATGTATGTAAAAGATAAATAACTTTAGACATGATTCCTGAAATGTATAGGTATAAATTGGTGAAATATTTTGAAAATAATCTTTTACTCTCAAAGTGTTGACCTACCATCCACGACTAAATTCCACCACGTTACTGTAATCGTTCATATAGAACGAAATTAAAAAATAAAAAGCCGCCGTTATATTACGATGACATCACTAAGAGGTAGTATTATATACCGCCTCGCCTCTCCTACAGTAGTCAACCCTGCCTAATTTTGTTGATGTCAAGTAGTCTCACCTAGCCAAAAAACAGAGATTTTTATCCAACACCACTGAACACAGTCATCGGCGTCCAACAAATTAACTTAATCTCTCTAAAATACAAAGAACTAAACGGGTAACTTTAATTGTTTCCACGAATAAGTTTATACAACCAAAATTAAATTCTAATCTAGAAATCCTTACTTAACAATCCCTTATTGACGGCCATTGTTATCACTTGGGGGATTCAATAGTAGGTACATTAACGACTTGCCTGTATTTCCACTGCAGCTAGCGTTCTAAATTATTTTTTTGTGTACACATTTACATTTATTAACTTGCATTTAACGTGAACTCGTTCGTTTCTCATTAGCAATTTAGATCAAACCTTAATTCCAAGGACTGCGGACGCCCAACCTTTAAACACTTTCAGTAAAGAAAATATAAAAAAAATATTCTAGGCATGGTTCGGAGCTTAAAAAGGAATCATTTCAGAATATCAAAATAGAAAAGCATTTTGAAATATGGAAGAACAAAACCGTATTTTTTTTAAGGTGTCTAGGAATCCGAGCACGCAAAATTCTATAGCCAAAATGCCTGCAGATCTTGCTTAAAAACATAAGGAGAACGGGAATTCCATAATAAATAAGGTCTCAACCATTTTTTGGAGCCGGGATTGTCGTAAGCCGAAGGTGGTATGAGCAATTTACTGTCTGGAACTTGGTTGAACCCTACTCATTACGTATTCAAACACATTTCAGTTTCTGTTCGGTACACAGATGGGCTCAGGAATTCGCAAGATTTGACCCGTGTTGGGGTTTCACAGCAGTTATCAAATAAATCCGCTAGTATTGAATTCCAATTATCTGTAAATTTAGGTGTCTAACCTAACCTGAAACAATCTAAACTTCGACACAATAGTTCGAAGTTTTGTTCGATATTGATTGTAAGGTTCGCCCGCTAGCAAAAACAATTAATACAAATAGAAATGCATAGTAATGTGTTGAAAATAGTCAAAGTGCGGTGCTAACTCAGTAATTATATATTCTTCTTTCTATGGCATTTGCTTTTCAGATTAA
The DNA here is from genome assembly GCA_944739405.2 of Euclidia mi. Taxonomy (NCBI): domain Eukaryota; kingdom Metazoa; phylum Arthropoda; class Insecta; order Lepidoptera; family Erebidae; genus Euclidia; species Euclidia mi. Next base: position 34,797,633 of record OX123197.2, read on the forward strand.
ACATTTTCTTCGAATTCATCACGTTACATTTTAATCTGATAACAGTCTTATAATTAAAATGTGTCTGGAATTAAATAGCCGTTTAATACGCTGTTTTTTTACGTACCTATACTCGTCTGAAACTCGATTTCTCACTTTTGATAAATTGTTTTATATCGAGTCCACCATACCACCATTCAACTAAGAAGTGGGGCTCTTAAGCACCTACCCCTACATGCCAACCAACATGCGTACAGCTCAGGGAAATCGACGGATTCGGCTTTACATCAAGGTCGTGAACCAGATAGAAGCTTCTATACAACAAAAAAGCATCTCCCTGGGCACTTTCATCGACAAAGAAGGAGCCTTCGACAAGACAAACTTTTCCAGCATAAGCAACGCCCTAGCCAGGCATGGTGTGGATCAGATGCTCATACAGTGGATTCAAAACATGCTTAGCAAAAGGGTAGTGCGCCTGCACGGCGACACTCAGACAGCCTTGATAACTAATGGGTGCCCGCAGGGAGGTGTACTCTCCCCGCTATTGTGGAACTTAGTCATCAATGAACTCATAGACAAACTCAACGCGAGACTTCTACACAATAGGTTATGCAGATGATCTAACCATACTCACCTCAGGTAAGGTAACCAGTACAGTGTACGACCTAACCCAACAAGCGCTACGCATAGTAGAGTGGTGGTGTAATGAGTACGAGTTATCTGTAAACCCGACCAAGACCGAACTAGTTATGTTCACACACAAACGCGCGCTGGGCACTTACCGACTGCCCAGGTTATTTAATACAGAGCTTAAGCTGTCTACCGAGGTCAAGTACCTGGGTGTCACACTCGACAGCAAATTGACATGAAACAGTCACATGGAAAATAAGCTCAACAAAGCCAGCATTGTCTTCTGGCAGTGCAAGAAAATGATAGGCAAACGCTGGGGCCTATCCCCCAAAATTGTCTTATGGCTCTATAAGACAATAATACGTCCGATGATAAGCTACGGCGCAGTAGTGTGGTGGCCTCGGACCAATCTAACAACGGCCGCCAACAAGATTCAAAAGCTTCAAAGACTTGCATGCCTAGCGGCCACGGGCTGCATGAAAACTACACCTACAGCGGCACTCAAAGTGTTGCTGGACCTGCCCCCATTGCACCTGTTTATACAACAAGAAGCAATGATGTCTGCGGTCCGGCTAAGAGCTCTGAAGCTCTGGAAAGACACCAAAACACCGCACACTAGCAACTTAAATACACTCTTTAAAGAAGTTCCTCTCACACAAGCCATTGGCGACCAAATACCGAAACAATTTGTGTTCGACAAGAAATACAAAATCCAACTGTACGAGGATCTACACGAAGGAGCGGTTAATCACGACGATCTCACGATCTTCACAGATGGGTCTAAGACGGATACAGGAACGGGTTCAGGAGTATTCTCCGAGGACCTAAACATCAACATCGCAGCACCGCTGGGCTACTAGGCCGAATGTTTTGGCATAATCCTAGCTGCCACAGCAATCATGGCACGTGAGGTAAGGGAACGATCCATTAGGATCCTCTCAGATAGTAAGGCTGTCCTCTAAGCCCTCAAAAACCATACTATCACCTCGGCGCTCACGCTCGAATGTCACCGGAAACTTGTTATCGACACAAACATGTATTGATTTAATTTTCACAAATATTTCAAAAAATAGTATTATAGACACATCAGTCGAGGAACTTGGATTCTCAGATCATCACGGGACAGTAATTACCATTTCACTACCCCAACATATTACACCTTCTATTTGGTATAGCTATAAGAGAATATATAACCACACTAACATCCAACAATTTTAACAACAACTAGGCATGCATGATTGGAATAACATTTTTAAAAAATATAATGATATAGACTATAACTACAAATTATTCCATGATCTACTATTCAATATCCTAAACAAATATATACCGGTAAAAAAAATAAAATTAAAGCAAACATACAAAAAACAATGGCTTACTAAGGGAATAAAAATATCATGTAGAAACAAGAGGCTTTTAAAAATAATTTCAACTCAGGCAAGTAACCCTATTATTACAAAAGATTATAAAACATACGAAAAAATATTGAAAAATACAGTATTAACAGCAAAAAAACTACATTATATAAAAACGATGAAAAAATAAAATAAAGACCATGTGGCATATAATAAACGAAACAACTAATATAGTATCTAAAAAGGTAAAACACAATACTATACTGAAAGTAAATGATAGCGAAATTTCAGATCCAAAACAAATTGCTGACATATTCAATGACTTATTTGCTTCAATAGGTCTCATCCAAAACCAACCATTCTGCACTAACTTGAATGCCACTACATTGCTTCACCCAAATACCAACTCAATGTTTCTTCGACCAGTGGAACTATGTGAAGTTAATACCCTATTATAAAAACTAAAAAACAAGCATAGCCACGGCCACGATGAACTGCCTCCTCATTTGCTAAGGCAGTGTGCAGACGAATTGAGTTTACATATATACATAATCAATTTTAAACTTTCGCGATTTGTATACATCATACAATATTATTTAGCGGGTCTTAGTCGCGATAATTTATTTATTTCAAGGCATAAATACCTCTGTTATTCTCCTACGTTTCTACCGGCAACGTTGCAACGGTTGTGGTCGCGGCGGGACTATGAGGTATTTATGCCTTGAAATAAATAAATTATCGCGACTAAGACCCGCTAAATAATATTGTATGATGTACATATATACATGTTGATTAACCAATCTTTCGAAGAAGAAACATTTCCTAAATTACTAAAAAAAGCCATAATAAAACCAATCCACGAAAAGAACTCAAAAAAGGAATCTACCAACTACCGTCCCACAGCGCTATTGCCTACCATATCGAAAATATTTGAAAAAGCTATGTGTAATCGCGTATACTCCTACTGCGAAAAATACAATATATTCGATAATTCGCAAAATGGATTTCGTAAAAATCGCTCCACTACGTTAGCAGTCTACAAACACATACAAGAGGCCCTTAACCTAATTAATAACAGAAATTACGCAATAGGTGTTTTGTTAGACATGACAAAAGCTTACGATAAGGTTCAATACGAGATCATACTACATAAACCGCACGGGATAGGTATAAGTTAATGCATCCATTCCTCAGGGTAACGTAATCGGTAGCCTACTATTTCTTATATATATTAACGAGCTTCCAAAATGTATAGAATTCCCGTGTGTATTATTTGCGGATGATATATCGCTTCTAATATCCTGTAAAAACAACACGAACTTAGTAGACAAACTGAACAGCACATTTAACCAAACCGTTACTTGGCAAGATAATCATAATCTTGAAATAAATATAACAAAAACAAAAATAATGACTTTCCACCCTCGTCAAAAAAAACCTCTTCACATAAATTATACATATAAAAACTGTAAAGTTGAGACAGTTAATGAGTTTAGTCTTTTAGGCCTAACAATAGATACAAACATCAACTGGAAGTCACATATTCAAAAAATAAAAACAAAACTTTCGCAATTCTCCTATGCACTTAGAGAAATAAAAATACAACGAACATCCAAACGGCCCTAAACATGTACTACGCGTATGCTTATGCATGGCGTAGCTATGGTGTTACTCTATGGGGTAATGTCTATTAAGATATATAACAAATTACCAGATGCAATCAAATCAGAAAACAAAATACAAATATTTAGAAAGTTAATAACATTTTGTTGGACAAATGCTATTATTCAATCCATGTTTTTTTTTTTTAATAATAAGTAATTTATTTCTCTCTCACAAAGAAATTCTTACAAAGAGATGCCTTATAAATGTCACATACAGGTGATGTCTGTGCGAGAGACTGGTATCTGTACTAGGTAAACCTGTATGACAGATTACCAGCCTCTCCCGACTGTGTGTGTGATGATTACTTAACTGATAAGACGCTTACCATTATATAATCATAAAACAAATAGAATATAACTATAATTTACATTCTTAAAAATAGACATTACTTTTCTTCCTTTCTTCCTCTCTTCTACACTTGCTGTGCCCGACAGGGTTCACAATGATCAGAATTGTACTTTTTTACCACCTAAGTAAACATAATGAAATGCAAATAAAGTAAAGTATTGAGTAACTAACAGTGGTAGGTAAACAAAACAAATTAACACTGCAATGGATCAAGAGCCACAGTAGCTCTAGAGGGAATGACGCAGCCGACGTACTTGCCAGATGAGGGGCCACTATAGAGGTGTAGGGACCCGAGCCCATTATTCCCCTCCCTTCTGGATTTTATCGCAACCTTGTAAGAAATAGAACCAGGACCCAACACAACCAGTCCTGGATTGGTATATAAACAGGTAGGCAGGCCAAGGAGGCTCTTCCCGCAGTAGACGGTAAGATAGCTAAGCAAATCCTCCGTCTGTCCAAACAACAACTGCGGACAGTCACGGCCGCCTACACAAGACACGGATTCTTTAATAAACACCTATTTACTATAGGTATCACCGACAGCCCACTGTGCAGGGCCTATATGGCAGCAGACGAGACGGCAGCCCACCTGCTCCTCGACTGCCCTGAGGTCGCACAGTACAGGCAGCAGTACCTGACAAGACACAGCCTGAGGGAAGCAGTGGGCCACATCAAGAGTCTGCTGGCCTTCCTCGAAGAGCTGGGGTGGCTGGAATGACGACACCATTGCCACCCGCACGCAAAATACACGCCAAGACGTGGAGTTGCGGAAACAGCCCGTGCCATCAAGTATCAAGTACTTAATTAATATTTCCGTCACTTAGCACTTAGCTACCTAGCAATTCTCTGATGGATATGGAATGTTAAACTACTCACGTTCAAATGTCATAACACTCTGAACATGACTAACGCAGTTCTCAAAGTTTGTTTAGTTCTCAAAACGGCTGCCATAAACCTTTCACTTATTTCTCTAGTTTACGTTGCACTAGTCAATATTAACAGTACCTAGTTCTAGAGCTGGCTTCAAGGAGAAGTAAATACGAGGTATTTCTGTTCAAGTAATACTTTATGTGATTGTTACGGTATACCTTCTACTACAATGCATTTTGATCTATAATCTTTGAAAGAAATTTTCTTCTTGAGAAAACAGCCGTATCTGGCTTTATTTAAGATTGAAATTGCGCTAACCGGGCATTTTTTTAAAGTCTATGCGTTCAGTATAGTACATTTCATGTATGTCGGACGGTAAAGTTTCAGTGCATCGCCAATAAAACTACAGTGAGTAATGATTTTATTGGTACTCTACGTTTTATTTGCTCGTTTATTGTCTACGTTTTATATTGTTTTCTCGAATGCTGTAATTGAGTTTCAGTAGCGCTTCATAACAACATGGTCGGTGATGTTTTTCATTGAATATCTGTGATGATTTACATGAAAATAACGGAAATAATTTAATGGTATTAGTATTTCGAAACTAAACGAGGAAATAAATTGGCCTCAGCCTCTTGGAGTAAAAATACGTAATAGTAATGTAAAAAGATAAATAACTTTAGACATGATTCCAGAAATGCATAGGTATAAATTGGTGAAATATCTTGAAAATAATCTTTTACTCTCAAAGTGTTGACCTACCATCAGAACCACGACTAAATTCCACCACGTTACTGTAATCGTTCGAACGAACGTTAACGTAAACGTTAGAACGAAATTAAAGCCTGCCTAAATTTGTTTATGTCAAGAAGCCTCGCCCAACTACAAAACAGAGATTTTTATCCTACACCACTGAACAAATTCAACGGCGTCCAACAAATTAACTTGATCTCTAAAATACAAAGAACTAAACGGGTAACTGTAATTGTTTCCACGAATAAGTTTATACAACCAATATTAAATTCTAATCTAGAAATCCTTACTTAACAATCCCTTATTGACGGCCATTGTTATCACTTGGGGGATTCAATAGCAGGTAAATTAACGACTTGCCTGTATTTCCACCGCAGCTAGCGTTCTAAATTGTTTCTTTGTGTACACATTTACATTTATTAACTTGAATTTAACGTGAACTCGTTAGTTTCTCATTAGCAATTTAGATCAAACCTTAATTCCAAGGACTGCGGGCGCCCAACCTTTAAACACTTTCAGTAAAGAAAATATAAAAAAAATATTCCAGGCATGGTTCGGAGCTTAAAAAATGAACAATATCAGAATATCAAAAAAGAAAAGCATTTTAAAATATTGTAACGTATTTCCGGTACCTACCGAGTGTGCGTCATAATACCGTCCATACGCTCGGCCAATCAGAAAAGGCCATCGTCCGTGCTCGTGAAGTCTGACCATATAATATGGTAATTTACCGACACCAACTTTGATGGAGAGCTTCGGTATATAAAGGGGCCGACAGAGAGGCCGGCACCGCAATGCAATCGTACTGACCTACTACCGCTACTCTATCCGTATCCGTATACGTCGTACGTGTATCCTGGTCCCAGCTGTGGGTTCCAGGTCCACGTTGAAGCTCAGAGCTACGCTACCCTAGCTTTATACACTTCCCTGCACCGTCTTCGACGACACTGCTGTCGGACGAGTCTGCCCTGCCCTGCTCATCACACACACACCGCCGGCGCCTGCCAGCTGAAGCCAACGTCTGCAAGGATCTGCACCGCTACGCGCAGCCTTCGAGCAGCCTGCCCTGCACACTAACGGAGGGAACAGCGTGAGTCGTGTTGTTGGTCGGTCATACTCGTGCACAGAAGGCGAGGCAATTCTCGGCAATAAACGCATAGAACCTCTGCTGCGTTTTTATTCTAGAACCCATGACATTATGGAAGAACAAACAGTTTTTTTTAAAGCTGTCTAGGAATCCATGCACGCAAAATTCTTTAGCCAAAATGCCAAATAAAATCTGCAGATCTTGCTTGAAAAAAAAAAACATGAGGAGAACGGGAATTCCATAATAAATAAGGTCTCAACGATTTCTTGGAGCCGGGACTGTCGTTAGCCTATGGTGGTACGAGCAATTTACTGTCTGGAACTTGGTTGAACCCTACTCATTACGTATTCAAACATATTTCGGTTTCTATTCGGTACACAGATGGGCATAGGAATTCGCAACCTTTGACCCGTGTTGGGGTTTCACAGCAGTTATCAAATAAATCCGCTAGAATTGAATTCCAATTATCTGTAAATTTGGGTGTGTAACCTAACCCGAAACAATCTAAACTTCAACACAATAGTTCGGAGTTTTGTTCGTTGTTAATTGTACGGTTCGCCCGCTAGCAAAAACAATTAATACAAATAGAAATACATGGTAATGTGTTGAAAATAATCAAAGTGCGGAATGGTTGCCAACTCGGTAATTAAATATTCTTCTTTCTATGGCATTTGCTTATCAGATTAAACATTTTGTTTGAATACATCATGTAACATTTTAATCTGATAACAACATTTTAATTAAAATGTGTCTGGAAATAAAAAGCCGTTTAGTACGCTGTTTTTTTACGTACCTATACTAGTATAAAACCCGATTATTTGCTTATGCTGAATTGTTTGATGTCGGGTCCACCATACCACCATAAAAAACTAAAAGACACAATTCACTACACGAGTACCTAGCAAGAGAACTCGTGACTTCAAGTCTTCCAATATAAGAATGGGGTTTTAAACCGGTGTAATACGTACGTTCTCTACCGCGACCTGTGGATAACGGGTAATCAACGCGAGCTCCTCACCGCTATATAAACACAGATTTAATTTGCACTCGGACTTGTCACAAACTTCAAATATATCGGTCCTATGTAAGGTGATCACTAAAGACACAATAGAATTTTAATAATTGTGTCTGGTATTCTAACATAAACGCGGTTTATATAACTTTTCACGGTTCAAAACGAAAACTAACCATTCGCGATAGGAAAGCATATTTTTCATAGCAATTACAGGATTGGTAAATACGAATTATTTCATTGTAAAACAGGACAATATTTCGTCAAACGTCAAACTTTATATGTGCCAGACGTTTGCGAAGGTGTGTTCATAAGCATGTTTCCTCAAGTGATTAAAATTGAAGCTGTGCATTTAAGAACAACATAATTATATAACTAACTAATATTTGATGCAATATACATTAGACATCAGCAAGCATAAGACCGCAGCCCATATCAATAAAGGCCTAGGCACACACTAAGAAGCGACATTAGAGAAGAGATTGCATTATTGTCCTCGCTCTTCCAAGAAGTACCCAACTAGTTAGCGTTCAGTTCGATAGCTTTAGTCTCCCGGTAAATGCGAGAGTGCCACTCAAAGCGTATATCTATACATCCTATATACGGATATCGAAATTATAGCCTAACGGGAAAGTTTGTGTGCAGGTATGTATCTACATTTATATGGATGTTTGTTACCTTTCACACAGAAATGACTAAACAGATTTTGCAGAAGCATAGCGGGTAGTAGTTGTGTGTTTATAAATTCCCCGCGAAGGAGGCCTTATTCTTTGAGCGAGAGTTATAAAAAAATCATAGGACATTTTGATCGTGATCACAGACAAGCGCGGGCAAAAGCTAGTTTGAAAAAAAGATTATTTCAACAATTTATTCAAATTATTAAGCCGGGTACAGACTTACGAAATGTAACATAAAATGTAACACGCAATGAAAAAAAATTGCCGTCCACATTGTCGCAACATATCATTCAAGGTAACAGAATTCCCATAATGTGGACGCCTTGCGCGCACGAACCGCGCACACTAAGCGCGCGAACAGAGCGTTACAACTCATGCGCGCCGCGATCCACCATTTGTCGGATTTTTCGCCGAACACAAAGGGGCGCGTAGTGTGCACGGAGCGCCAGTGTGGACGGGTTGTGTATGTTTGTACTGCAAATGACCATGAATAATCTCATGTCGACCATCAATTGTGCACCAGCTCTCTGACTGTAGAACTCTGTGCGCCACCAACGTCGAGGTCTTTGCATGCAATTTCTGTTAATACGTCGTATTAACGCAATGATAACTATCAGTTTGCTTAAAAAATCGAGACCTAATATGTACAGAGTGGCTCATAAAAAGGATACAATCTTTACCATACATATGATGTATAAAGTTCTCGCCATATCTGTCTCTTTTCGCAATTAAGAACTATTATAAAATGATGTCTCTGTACTACCCTACAGTCAATCATAAATCAAGTGATCACCATCAACTACAAAATCAAGTTAGCATCACGATATTGCCTTCGCCCACAACTAAGTACAGTGTAACGGTCCTAGTGGATTGTTGTCTTGTTTTAAGTGCGGGAAACTTAGCCACTTTGGAATTCTCCAGCGAGTACCTATGTACCTACAACTTTGTACTGAGCAATTAATGTGATTACATTTTACAAGCAAAAGTAATTTGCTTGTGATTACAAGCAAATTACTTTTGCTTTGCAATGCTAGATCGAGTTTAATGTATGCCGGTTGGTAGTGCATTTAAGAGAACTATCAAATGTATGTACAACTGCTACACGGTTTAGATGAATAAATAGTAATATTTTCGATGTGATTTCCATTAATATTTTTCATAAAAATACATAGTACTGTTTCGGAGCGTGCAAAAAAAAAATTACTTTTTGCTTTCATTTTGATCTAGTAACAAAAAATTCATAATATTTATTGGATTCACAGAGCTAGACTGGCTTATGACGTCAATAGTAAAAGTATACAAATTATGTATTATTAGTATGGCAATCGATTGCAGTCAAATAAACTATAAAACTATTATTTATAAGTAGGAAAATAGCTTTTGCCGAGTATACATATGAATGTAAAATTATATTCGTGAACGATTTTGCATTTCTAATTGTTTATTCGGATTATTCAAGTTTATCCAAAGCTTAATTTAATGCTTACAAGTGATCTCACCGTAATGCCTAATTGATATTCATATGGTACCTACTTTGGATGTAAATTATTAAGATTAGAACATATTATTTGAATTAAAATAGCAATCTAGTTTAGTTTCTTAACATATTGGGGATTGGCTGAGACGTTCAATGGTGCATAATATATAATAAACGCTCCTGAACAGTAAGTTGAAAATTTATTCCAAGATATATACCACGCACCTTTATCTTTTAAGCCTTTCAATTTAAATCAAAATCATTTTCACGGACGTACTTTGTAAATACGGTGCATCAAAGGGGTATCACACAATATTATTGTCATTGTAATTCGGTAACAAATTGCACTGTTAAAACTATTGCAACAAGTAACCACATTATTTAAGAGTAGTCGTTGCCAATACATGGTCCTTCGAGCCGAAGTATTCCGATATTAAACTTATACTAATGTAATAAAGCTGAAGTATTTGTTGTTTCTTTGACCGTGCCAATCTCTGGCCCTACCACACATATTTGAAAAACCGTGTCTTTTTATATATTGACACGACTCAAGAAGACTGTGATGCGATGAAAAGATGCGATAAGATGCTTCAACGGGCGAACAGTGGCAAGGGAAACTGAGATGCACGTTAAGTTTAAAACGAAAGTGTCTACGGCTCGTTCATTGGGCATGATGTGACTAAACAACCCTCTTTAGTGTCTGTCTAATATCGACAACCGATCAATGATACACCCCGATATTATTTTCACCCAATTCTGGATCAATCTGATTTCAATACCGATCCACCATGTTAACTTAATGTTCTCTCCAAGTGCCATTTTATATCTAAGCGAGTCTGAGACAGTTATTATCACTTTAATAGCGTTAGAAATTGAAACCATTTTCCACAAACACATTACGTGGAATGGGTTGCTGATGTGGTCAAGCAATATCACTTATCCGTTAAGTAAATTATAGTATTTACAACTTTCTATCATATGGGACACCTGAACGATTATTGCTTGCAATTTTGTGATAATCTATTCGAATACATTATTTTGACCATTCTACAAAAATACAAACAAGCAAACTGTTACTGCTATATTTTCTCTTCATAGGATATGTAGCCCTCTAAACGTGGATAATGTGGAAAGGAAATAAACGTTTGCAAAGGTCGCTTAACTTGAACGTGCTTCGAAATATATAGATAGAGCTATTGGTGAAAATACTGATCTCAGAATAACATTTGCATTTCAGCAATATCGAAATTCATCGATTGGTCAAAAAAACTGACACATACATGGGCTCACACTTTCACGAAAAGAAAAGTTCTTTATTCCATATAATTTGAATCGTTACTTATCTAGTCAGGCGCCATGAAATGTGCAAGGTAACTACAAATATACTGCATCGTAAATCTTCGTTTAAACGACACGACTAGACAGTCTTCTATAGCAACATTTTAAATTCACTTTTACGCTACAAGATTGATTGTGCAGCTGTATATATTTATCTATTTATCTATCTATCTATACAGGTACATTTATAAGCCTGATGTGGCAATAATGGGACCTACTATAATTTTATTGAGTACTATTTTATTTTCAGTTAAGCGATATTAGGTTTTTAAAAGCCAAATAGCTGTACCATGTTTCTAAAAGCTATATTATATTTTAAAAGCTATTTTGTAATGCAACTATACTGTGCCTTTACCAGGTAGTAGAGCCTTGCTGATTTCAGCATGAATGGGCCGGCTCGACCGGCGAAGTACTACCCTCTCACAGAAAATCGACGTAAAGTAACAGTACCTAAACTGTTGCGTTTCGTTCGGTGAGATGTATGTATGTGATGTATGTATATATTTTTTAAAACTTCATGGACCAGAAAATTGAGAGACTGGTTGAAGGCAGAGACTACAGAGATACTAATTCGCATAACGGAAGAGAGCACAATATATGGACAACTGGTCGCCTACCTCCGGGATGGACATGGCACATGAAGAAGAAGATAGACAAAAGCAGTGTACAGGGTCTGATTTTATTTTTAATAGTAGTATCAGATTATCTTACTATACATATAAAATCCTTGCGTTACTGACTGACTGATAGACACAGCCTAATTTATTAGACGTAGGAAGCTGATATTGCGGGCTGCGGGCGTCCTCTTGTAATAATATAATTATAATATTCACACAAAACCATCTAGTCCCAAACTAAGCAGAAGCTTGTACTATGGGTACTAGACAATGGATAAACTTATATACACTTTTTTTTGTAAATACATACATATTATTATACGTAGAAACACCCAGACCAAGACAAACATCCATGTTCATGCACACAAAGGTATGACTTGAGCGGGAATCGAACCCGCACCCTTCGGCGTGGCAGTCGTGTAAACGACTCCCGCTACGCCACCTGGTCGTCGATTGATTTACATTAGTTACTTAAATTTAAACAAGTCTATAATATGTTTAAGTAAAACACCTATATTATTTCATATTGATGCTTCAGTAACTTCATCGCTACTAGTAAACACGTCATTGGCCCACCTGATGATTGTGATGGTGAGCGCTGCTTTATAAAAACAACAAATTGGGATAACTTTGTATGAGGTAGTTACCAACCAATTTGGACTAGCTACAATTGTTTCTTCCGTCCAATATTTGCTCCGGAACGGGTTGTATTAGCACACTCATTAACAGTAAACGAACTATACTATACGGCGGGTAGCGCCATTTGCAGACTGCTTATGTGCACATAGGGTGGTAGTAGTGAAACGTGGTGCCTTAGCTAAGGTACTACTCTATACACAACTTTTGCATACAAAAGTTAAAGCTATAACTCAATTTACATACATATTTATTAGTGTTTCGCCGCGGTCTCAAAATATTGTTATACCTGTCCGGTTCCAATTTTAACAATTTCATCGCTGTATTGCAGTTCCAAAAAAAGAAATGTTTTGACACGCCAAGCAAAACTAAAACTGATTTTGTAAGCTTTCTTTGACCAGGTAGCAACTGAGATAAGACTAAGACATGAAGCGTACATGCTCTTCTAACGCATGCGCATTTATTTGTTATCTTGTCTGCTATTTAGCAGTATTTTGAAGACACTTTTATTTATTTCAGACTACAATGAAGTTTCACGAGAACTCTACAGACCCCTACAGTTACAAAACTGCATAAATATATAGCAATAAATAAATTTTGTTAATGCCGTATTCATATTTGGCTCTATCAGAATTTTTTACTAAAGGACGCGAAGCTATCTTCTATTTACCCTGCTGTTTCGGTTTCGGCATGGTTACACAAGCCGCGGTCAGTCAACCCCTTGCTAAGAATACTTACACATATTTCAGCCAGGTCATGTGGCATTAATTTACTATATTAAAGCCTTTGAATCTTTTTTTACATTTATCTGAAAGAGCACCGCCTACATAAATTAAAATTGTTTTTAAGCCATGAAATTACCGCAATTTTAATCTTTATAATTTGAACCTCGTACTTCCTACGAGTGACTTTTAAAATGTCAATATGCCTATTTCTTTACTGGCAACTTATTTAAAAATGACCTTCACATAAGGTTACATGGCATATTAAATTATGGTGTTTGGCCTCAAACCCTGTTATAAATTTATAAGAAAGTGCTATGGTGATCAGGGTGGGTTGTAAACCGTGGGTTTTAACCATATAATTCATCCTACGGCTGAATAGGCCACATTTGTTGCCGTAAAGAAAGGGTTAACAACTTAGGTTGCACCTTCCCCTCGGCAAGGACGGGTCATGCTCTGGGGTATTCAAAATATTATTGCGTACATTTTAGTATTTTTATGAACTCGTTTACATATTCAGTCCGTAACCGGACTGCGGAAAGTACAGTCTTAATGGCCCAGCCTAACTGCTGTCAGGCTTTTGGAACGGAAGAATATTACCCAATTTTTAAACGGAGGCCAACGGCACACACTCTTTTACCTAGTGCAATAAAAGATCATTCATGGCTTAACGTGCTCGCCAAGGGACGGGGCAAAGGATTATTAACAAATTAGGCAGATAGTGTGAAGTATTATTGACCTTTGAGAATCTTCGTTGAAGCTGCATCAGTGCCCTGTTAAATAAAAAATGCAGCTAATTAAAAAAAATAGAATGTCTTATCATATTCCCGTTAAAAGGAACGGAACATTACCTCCGTTATCTTAGACCTCTAATCATTACCATAACCAGCACTGCTTTTCGCGACGTGATCGTTTCGACTTGCACTTCGCTTAAAAGCTTAAGTATAGCTTTTCGGTATACCTGTAACATAAGCATAATATTTCACTTCCATTAGCGAGTGTGCAAGCAGTACAAATATTAGACGCCCAGACGGCCTATTTTAAGCGACTGACTTTTAAGCGTTTATGTTCAGAGATTAGGTAAATTACTTGTCTCTAGTACAATAATTGTTTTTAACGAGCGCTATCCTCGCCAATCTCACCCCTTATATTGGGATGTCACCTGGCATAAATATATTGCGTCTTTATAGAGACTTATATAGATTACAAAGAAATATAAATCAGAAAAAAACTGACTGATTTGAAGGTGTCGATACAGTGAAATGACTGTCATATCTTCAGGAAGCACAGATCTATAATTTAACGTGCATATGGTGAGGTCTCAGTATGGGTATAAAGTGTATTATGTATACTCCGTAGACGGCGAGCACCAATGACTTTTCGGAGTTATGTGCGTATTGAATTGTTAATTATCGTTTGACTCGTGCTTCGGAGAGCACGTTAAGCCGTCGGTCCTGGCTGTCATGAAGATCTTTGACAGTCGTTACAGGGCGTCAGTACCTTCTAAGTAAACTGGCACTAGTCGAAACCATGGAATATCGCTATCCCTTCGGGTTGCGGAGGTCAGACAGGCAGTCGCTCTGTGGAAAAGCTAATATTCAGCCAAATCCGGTTAGACTAGTAAGCAAACCCCAGATTGAAACTGGGATAACGCTAAGAGAAAGAGGAGATGTTTGCGAAATGAAAATTTTTCAAACGTTCTTTGTAAAATGTCAAATGATTAGTTTTTCAAACGTTGTTTGTGAAATTATCTTTAGTCATACGTTTTTTGTTAAACGAAACCTTTTTGCTTTTAGGTTTTATTGTAAACATTACACAAACTACATAACATTACAACTATCAATCAATATAAAGTTTTATGAAATACTAGAGGACGCCAGCAGCTACGCCTGCATTTTTTTTAAATTTACCCGTTTTGGCCGATTCCGTGGGCATTTCGGGAAATCCCTTCTTAGTGCACCCTTACTGTCCCCAAGGAACATACATGCTAAATTTCAGCTTCCTGCACCCAATAGTTTCGGCTGTAGCGTGTCTGTCAGTCAGTCAGTAACGCAAGGATTTTATATATTAAGATTGCACAGACAGCACCGCGCCGAACTATTGAAAAATAAATAAGTCTATTTGTTCATAAATTCTGTTCGAATGGAATTGAATACACCATGAATATTCACGACTACGATAGACTGTACGAGCTAAAACTCGAAGCGCTGGTCGGTATTTCTCACAATCATTTGAAATAGGTTGGCGTCGAAACGAAGCAAATGCGCGCCAAACTGAACGATTACACTTCAATACGCACCAATTGACTTACCATTTTGTTTAATTACTGTCCTTCGGCGTTATATTTTTAACACATTTTTATATCGTATGTCTATTTTCTATGCCTAAAATAATGTAATAAAAGCTATGAAGCTGAATCTCATCCACTGCTACTCACTCTGTCATAATGAAGCATGACTGTTATTATATGGAGATTAGGTGATAATACCTACAATAATATCGTATCACTGAGCTAATCTGATGATGCTCAAAGGAAGGAGGTAAATTACTGGAATGTCTAACTACTAGTAAACCCCTCGATTCATTTCGCAGACGTAAAGTGTTTTCTTTTTACACCTTCAAGCAATTTACTTATTATGAATATTTAAATGACTTCTACTATCGTGACCTTTATTATATTATAGGGATCTATAAAATTAGGCAGACGCGATTATTTGGAATTTTGGAGCGTTTTAATTATTATTGAAGTCAGGTGTCATGACACTCCCTGCCAAATTCGGGAGGATTTATGATGTAAGTGATTAATAACTTGCCATGCCTTTGAAGGTCGGACAGCTGACGCAGTTGTATGTTGTAGGCTTTGTTCTTATTCTATAAGGGAGCAAACAACTAAGGTCTGCCTTATGGTAGGTGGCTAACCATAACTCAAATATATCAATGATCAGGAACGGAGCATCACTCGCGGTAAAAAAAACTTAGAAATTGTTTAAGAGAGCGAGACGAAGAAGCTTTGCCTTCCTATCCCTCGCATAAACATACTCCTCATTTGCTCTCTCAAATTTCTAGAAACCGATGAGAGAACATGATGGAAGAATTGGATTTCCAGCACTATTACGCACTGTGCAAAAGGCAACAATAGTAGTAGTGCTACGTTGCGTCGCACTTTTGTGGATCGATTAGACCTCTTCACGCGGTAACCAGAGTGGCTCTACCAGATATTTGTTTTTAACCAATCTTAGCTAGAAAATTTTCGCCCAAATGGACCGAAGCAGGCCAAGGTCTTTGAAAACACAGCCTAGGCCAACCGATATTCTCTCTCAAATAGCGATGAGGATGTAACACCGCATTCATGTAAAACGCCTTAAAAAGCTGGCGATCTACATGGCAATCAACTTATTTGGCTACTTCCGCGACCACTTTATCTATGATATTGTATGATGTAATCGCAATTTAAAAACTGTAGTTTTCGATCTCTTAT
Source organism: Euclidia mi (assembly GCA_944739405.2). Taxonomy (NCBI): domain Eukaryota; kingdom Metazoa; phylum Arthropoda; class Insecta; order Lepidoptera; family Erebidae; genus Euclidia; species Euclidia mi. Next base: position 34,814,277 of record OX123197.2, read on the forward strand.
ATAGATTTCATCATAAAACTCGGATACTTTAGAAGGGCATACTTAACCCTTCAGCAGTAGATCTTTTATAAGTCTAAAGACTAAAGTCTTACTATCTTAAGGCACTTAGTAGACTTAGCCAAAATTTATAAATTGCTGAAGTTTCATATTTTATACTTACTGAACTACTCACTCCAAAGTTGCGGTTACTTAGTGACTGATCATCAATTTTCAAAAGTACTCAAGAAACTTGATATTTGGTGTCTAAATCATATTTTAACCTTCATTGAAAGTTTGATTAAGACTTTTGATTTTAACTACTATTATGAGGATATTCCACATGACTTGTTGAATATTGAACATCATGAATTGAATGTTTCTTTGAATAACAAGTGAATCTAAGAAGTCCGGTCAAGTTCGTATCAGGCCACAAACAATGGCAGTTTCTGAAAAAAGAGTGACATTATATGGTTAGCCGTTTAGTTTACTTTTTTTTCTATTAAAAATACCTGTCAAATTGACTTCACACTGCCTGATGATAAGCTGACAGTGAAGTCCTATTGTGAAGGCCACCATTCCCAATTGCTGGTTAAGCAATGTGACAAGGCGGCCCTCACTTTGACGGCCTTGAGAGATGCTTTTTCACGCCCCGCTTAAAGGACCCAGGATCAAGAGAGGAAGGAAACACGTGAGCTGGCAGTGAGTTCCACATCTTTATGGTACGGCAAAGATAAGATGTACCGAACCTTTTCGTACGTGACGGTATCTGTTCTACCGTGTAAGCGTGGCACCTTAATCCGGCACGTGTTGTTCGGGATCGGAAAGGAGAGGGTGGGATAAGTTGAAAGAGTTCTTCTGAGCTCTCACTGTGATGCAATCGGTAAAAGACAGCCATTAAGGCTACGTCCCTGCGTAATTGCAGGGATTCAAGGGTCTTAGTAGCCTCAAGGTCACTTAGGAATCACCTATATCGTGGACAACATTACCTCCAGATCGATGGAGTGGCTATGGGTAGCCCTATAGCACCGGTAATGGCCAACATCTGGATGGAGCACTTTGAGGAATCCATAGACATGCAGGCGTCAAATGTGAAACTATGGAAAAGGTATCTCGACGATATCTTCTGCGTCATGAAGGACAACAAGCAGGACGTAGAATAATTCGCAGACAAATTAAACTCCATACATCCGAACATCCGGTTTACTTTTGAAATGGAGGTAGATGAATCGTTACCCTTTCTCGACGTTAAAGTGACAGTGAGAGATAATGGTACCCTTGGACACACTGTGTATAGGAAACCGACACACATTGACAGGTATCTCAACGCGAACTCGCACCACCATCCGCGGCACTTGGATTCCGTTGTGTCCTCGTTAGTGAACAGAGCGTATGACCTATGTGACCCTGAACAATTAAATAGTGAGCTGTCACATGTTCGGGAGGTACTTAGGCGCAACGGATACAAGAAAAACATACTCCGTCGGAAGAGGAACGAGCGTAAACCTGAAGTAAGCAGAGTGCCCGCTTACATGCCTTATCTAAAGGGCGTGAAGGGAGTGAGGGACAAAGTTGGAAAAGTACTCAAGAAATACTCCATCAAGACTGTATACAGTCCGCTCTTTAAGATAGCACACAATCTGCGTACCCCAAAGGATGTCATTCCTCTCTAAACACCTGGCGTCTAGAAAGTCGATTGCAGCTGTGGTAGTTCATACATCGAGCAGACTAAGCGTACAATCGCTGAAAGAGTAAAAGAACATATCGCAGCTATAAAAACCGAAATCCAAAAAATGCTCAGCTATCGCTGACTTATTAAGTATTTTTTGGATTCTGGACCAAACCACTGGATCGAACTGCATCAACCACAAGTCTTATCCACCGATCGTCACTATTACTCCAGGATAGTATGTGAAGCGGTAGAAAGCAAGAAATATAACGATTTCAACTGGGAGGATGGATAAAGATTATCGGCTACTTGGAATCCAGTCATCAGCAAATGTAAAAACCGCCGTTGTGATGAATCTCAACAGTGTAGAGACGTCATTAGTGTAGTGTGTCGGAGTACCGACATTGCGAACTTAAATAAAGACCAAGTGAGGGTAGGTGCCGAAACCCGCACTTCCACAATACGGCGCTGAGCTCTCAACAGTCTCTCCGCGACCACGCTCGGTGCAAGACGAGCGAAACGTCGGAAACAAATAGGTATTTATAGCTTAAATAAGTTAAGTTAACGCGATTAAGACCCGCTAAATTATTTTGTATTCCACTTCTAGTACGTAAGTAATCAACCTATCACTTGCTACGACACCACTAATCAAAGAATTTGTACCTAAAGGTTAAATCCGGTCCTTACTGAGATCCATTTACGTCAGAGGTGTTCATTAATCTAACTAGTTTGTTTTATTCGATAATAGACTTTCATGAAAATGTATTTTGAGAAAATAACAAACAGTTGATAACAAAAAGTGGAACTAGATAATAATTGTGGCACAACGTGTTACTTAAGCATAAAATCCTTTCAGAAATCTTTTGTAAACAGTAAAACAATAGAAAATGCCTGAATGTTCCCATTTTGTATCCGATACACAAAGGGTTTGTTGTATTCAGTCATGTCTTTATGTTTTCAATGGTTTTTCAAGACGGCGTTATTTTAGCGTTTATCCATTCATCCGTAAAACAGACTCAGACCGCATCCTAATGTACTTTAATGAGGTCTCTTACCTGTGTAATACAAAGCCTGTTAAACTCGCATAAACATTATACTTTACTACTTAATCCTAATATATAAAATCCTTGCGTTACTGACTCACTTACAGACACGCTACAGCCGAAACTATTGGGCGCAGGAAGCTAAAATTTGGCATGCATGTTTCTTGGAGACCGTAGGGGTGCACTTAGAAGAGATTGCCCGAAATTCCCACGGGATCGGCCAAAACGGGTAAATTTAAAAAAATGCAGGCTTAGCTGCTGGCTTCCTCTAGTTTATACTAAACACAATGTTTCAAAGCGTTTAAAACGTATGAAACAACTTACCGAGTACATCAAAATATAACGACTTTATTACCTAAGCAATAATGTGTAGCAGATTTTTAAGAAGAATTTCTTATAACTATACAATAACGTAGGTAATGGAATGCCTGTTGTTAAAAATCTACAAGTAGCTCAATCTGGATAATCATTCTTGGTCCAATGCTCACCAAAATGAATCGATGTTTCCCTAACTGTTTTGTTATCAATGATATTGAATTACGGTTTTATTATCATAGTTTCAAAATAACAAAAGTAGTTCAATAATTTTTGAATATTTTATATTTACCAATATTTATTTAAGCAATATGAAGCAGCGATAGCCGAATGGAGAGACCGACGGACTGCTACGCAGAGGGTCTAAGGTTCGAATCCACGGCACGATGATTTTTCGAAGTTAAGTGCGTATTACATTGTTAATTATCAATTGCTTAGCGGTGAAGGAAAACATCGTGAGGAAACCTGCATTTCTGAGAGTTCTCAATAAAGTTCTCGAAAGACATGTGAAGTCTGCCAACCCACACTTGGTCATCGTGGTAGACTATGGCCTTACCCTTTTCATAGTTAGAAGAGGCCCGTGCCCAGCAGTGGGACAATGTATAGGGCTGATGATGATGAAAATTTATTTTCCTGTTCGAGTGAGTGTGGGACCAACTTTGGTGTCGTCGTTTTCAGACTACCTGAAGGCCTCCGACATGGCTAACGATTCTTGTCCTGAGACACGAACTGGAACCGACAGCTTTACGTGCCCTTCGAAGCACGGCAGCGCTGATGTAAGTGCCACATGCGGTCTTCCGAGTACGGAGCCGTGCAACTGTTGCTTAAATATCCAAGTCACGCTATGAGCACCCAGTAATAAATTTTGTTCATTCAAAGTGAACAATTTACTACACTGCGCCGTAGCCCAATACAAAGCCACAATTCACAATCAATACAGGATTAAAGATCCCATTAATATCCTTCAGCAGGATTAAGTGAACTCGAATTTATTTAAACAATGTTTTATTTACACTGTACTTTAAATCCGTTCAGAAGAATGCTCCTTATTTTAATGGCGATCAGACTTATCCAGAAATACCTATATATTTTGTATTGAAATTATTATAAAGACAAAGCAAGCCCTTGACGCTACGTTTCGTATGATTGCCTGAAATAATATTAAATAAAACGTCAAAAGTGTTACTGAGAATTTGGAAAATGCCAGTAACACTTTTGCCCGACCCGGGAATCGAACCCCGGGACCGATCAACAGCCGCATACGATATCCACTGGACCAGGGAGGCAGACACTCACCTTTATCAATTGCAATAGCTAAAAGCCACCACGATTATTTCAGCTTCGTTACTAACTGACTGAAAGACAGTCCTCAGCCGAAACTCCTGGGGGCAACAAGCTGAAACATGGCATGTGTGTTACTTGGGGAGCGTAGCGATGCACTAAGAACGATGGATTTCCTGACATTCCTACGGGATAAGGTTCACTAAAAAAATGTGCGAGTGAAGCTGCAGGCATCCTCTAGTAGATAATAATCACATCACAATCGGTCTATTCATTTAGAAGTTATGACGACACACACAGACACAAAGACACTTAAAAGTTGTAATACACGTCTTATTGCGTCGCAGTTTAAGAAGCATATTTAGACTTTAGAACATACTGTGTGTATATCTTAATATATCAAAGTTTAATATAATTGTGATAATCATTGAAGCTACCTCAATGAATTGATTATAGCAACAACGCAACATAATATGTTTGCTGTTTTACATTAATTATCTGGAAACATCTTCAGCAAGCAAACCTCATTCATGTCCATCAAAACCACAATTCAGTATGAAAACAGTAGCGGTCGAAATATCAAATATATTCGTAGTAGTTTACCATTATCTATGTATCAGCTTTGTTTTTGGAATATAACTACAATTTTGCCTCACCACAACGGATGGGTGTTACATTAATTGGCAGTGCTGACTTGACGTTTGCTCCTGATGAGTTCATAACGCAATGCTGTTTTCCAAATGTCAGACAGTTCTACATTCAAAGTGCCAGCAGAGGGATGAAAAGGTTTAGTTCACCACACATGCGTACTGACAGAACACACACACCAGAACATCTGTCAACTTGGAGCTGAACAGTGCCGAAATATTGCATAATAAAACAAAGGTTTTTGGTATATGGTCGTTGTGGAGCGACAACTCACTCTAACAAAAAAGAAACTGAGATAATTGCTTCTAAAATATTTTGAAGCTTAGAACTTAAATAACTCTTAAATGGTTAGGATTAGGAAGATGATGTCTATGACCAAATATGTAATATATGTAAATACATTTAAATAAATAATTTAAAATGTTTAAATTTTACATCTGCTTTAGTAATTCGATTATATTTGAATCAATGATTTTTCACATAAGTAAAAAAAAACTTTTTTGGTTTCTAGTAATGTATTCACGTAATTTAGTTATTTTTTAAGCTGGAAACATATTTTTTTGCTACTTAATTATTAAAATTTTGTTATTATGTTTAATTAAGGATTTTTAAACATACATTTTTGTAACTTAGTGATTATTCAGTTTATTTTATCAAGAAACTAAAAAGGGAGTATAATAAAACCGCAATTTTATAATAATAATTAAACGTTTAGTCAAAACATGTTCCAACAATAAGTAATTAAGTACGTTTAGTGACATTGCAAATAAAATATTGGTACTAGTTTGCCTAAACGATCTAATATGAGATTTAACCAAGTCTTTTAATTAATTTTCGTGTAGATTGTTCCCATTGATTGAGTAGTTAGGTAGTTATCGCATTTTTATAACTCCGAAATTATTAATAAAACAGCCTTTAATATGAATTCAGAAGGTAGATAATGTACTTCTAGACAGCTTGACATCAATAACTGATTTTCACCAATAATGTTACTAGTGATGTGCCGTGTGATTGACGGCATAGAATACAAGTGTCACCAACCCCTATCTTCCCGTGGGTGTCGTAAGAGGCGACTTAGGGATAACACGATGCAAATACCATCTTTGCGTAGAGACGGAAAACTCGACATCAAACCCTATACGACTGCCTCGTTGGTCTCACGGCATAAATGTGCGCGTGGGATCGGGAGGTCCCGGGTTCGATTCCTGGGACGGGCAGTGTTATTGGGTTTTTCTGTCACGAAATTCTCAGTAGCAGCACGGAGTCTGGAAATGTGCCCGGTACGGCAATAGGCTCGCCCCTTATTACGTGGGACTAAAGTATATCTGGCGAAAAGTGGGTGTAGAAATACACCTCTGCCTACCCCTTCGGGGATAAAAGGCGTGACGATATGTATGTTACTAGTGAGTTTTCGCTCCACAACGACGATATATTCCGAAAGGCAATGCATTGGTAACTAGAATAATTTTTGCTGCCTCCTTCCTACACATACGAAAGACATCTGATACTGTTATGCAAATTTCTTGCCATTGCTCGTAAACCCGCATGCTTATAACTTTTAAATAACAAAGAAATTAACGAACGAATAAGTCGCAAAGATATGTACCTACTCATGATTAAATTTATATTTATCTGTGGTATGGCGTGGTGCCGAAACCGATTAGGTTCTAGGCGACTTGGAGAAGGAAATGGACTGTATACAAAGGATAGCTGGTTTAGCCGCCTAGGAGGGAATAAGGGAAGAGGAGATGGATACGGGAGGAGGTGATTGAGTGGGTATAGGATATTTCCAGGATGGAAGGCACTTACCTTATAGCCTTCTTCGTTTCTTTTCCTCCTGGTGTTTTCGTGATGTAGCTGCTTGTTTTCACTTCACTCACGAGCGGGTTTTCCTTGGTGGAAGCGGCAAAATCACATACAGCGGCGCGGCGCGGAGCGGTATCGAGACGGCGTTCTCAGCGAGCGGAATGTTCGAGACTGTCCGTCGCGTTCACGATCGCGGCGACGAAATCAGGCGCAAGGCAGTGCCTCTTCCAGGGAGAGGGAAAGAGAGGGACGGAAATATGATATCGCTCGCACTAGACAAGCGTGGAACGATTCATGTTGATGCGATTAGTTATATATAGGAAGGTAGATGGCGCTACCATATCCCCCCGGCCCTAAAGGGTTGCCTTTAAAATAAAAATAGAATTGAACTTAGCTATGTTGGGTGTACTACCGCATAACCCTGTATAGGCTAAGACAGCGATATGACAATAAAATTAATCTAAACTAACTTTAGCGAAAACTACAAACGCAATAATAGCGAAAACTACTAACTAAATACTTAAACTAAGAGGTAAGTCCAACTTCAGGCTAGATCTCACTGAGTTGGAAGCGGACAGAGACGTACAACAGGGCGCACGTAACTCCCTTTGGCGGTTTTCACGGTAACAACGCGAGTTGTACCGTCCTTGGAAGTATGCAATTTCTCTACGATGGCTAACGGCCATGAAAGCGGCGGAGCATTATCATGTATTATGACGACCAACGTACCCGCCTGTATAGGGGATGCAGGACTATTCCACTTGGATCTAGCCTGAAGCTGGTGTAGATATTCCGCACGCCAGCGCCGCCAGAACGACTGCACGAGTTTATCCAGCAGAGTATGTCTCTGGAGCAAGCTTGAAGAGTCTGCTTCAGGAGCCGGAAATGACGATAATGGCACTGTGTTCAGAAAATGTGCAGGGCTTAACGCGGATGGTTCTGCAGGGTCACTACTCAATGCCGTGAGCGGACGCGAGTTGATCAGTGCCTCGACTTGTGCAAGGACAGTTAAAAGCTCTTCGTAAGAGAGGATCTGTTGACCTATAACCTTGAAGAGATGCGTTTTAATTACTTTGACCATGCTTTCCCAACATCCACCGAAATGCGGTGATGCTGGTGGAATAAACTTCCAGTCGATATGATTTATGGAAAGTTCCTCCTGAAGACGAGTACGATATTCTTCCCTGAGAAACTTATAAAGGTCGCGTAAATAAGAGCTTGCGCCCACAAAACAAGTGCCGTTATCCGTGTACAAACACTGTATAGGGCCGCGCCGTGAGAGAAATCGTTTAAGGGCTGCCAGGAATGACACCGTGCTTAAATCTGTCGCAACTTCAATATGCGTAGCGCGCGTCGTTAAGCATGTAAAAATACATAGCCAGGCTTTACGGCTTTTAACACCTCGACCACGCACTGGCGTATACTGCAGTGGTCCTGCGTAATCACAACCAGTGTGTGTAAACGCTTTAGCAACCTGGTTGACGCGCTGGCTAGGGAGATCGGCCATGGGAGGGAAAGTCGGACGCGGACGAAATTTGAAACAGACGTTACATTTATGTATTCTGTGACGACTTATTCGTCGAGCGGCTAAAATCCAATACTTATGCCTAAGTAAGGACATAAGCAACTCCGGACCGGCATGGAGGTGCTTCTTGTGATAAAAAACAACAAGAAGGTCGACAACATGATCATGTCGCGGCAGAATACAAGGATGTTTGTAGTTATAAGGTTCATCCGAATTTGACAGACGACTCCCAACGCGTATGACGCCATGTTCATCGAGAAACGGCTTGAGTCTAAGGATAGCGGGAGAACAAGGTACATTGTCCTTTAAATTTTGAATGTCGTTACTAAAATGAACAGCTTGTACAGCTCGTAGTAACTTACATTCTGCGAATTTCAGATCAGTACTTGATACAAAAGTCTCATTAGGTAGGTGCCTAAGAAACCTATAGACATAAACGATGGCGCGGAGTAACTTAGACCACGATGACATGCGTAGTGCGAGTGCATAGATGGGAGACTCCGCAACCTCAGCAATCACGGGATAAGAAACAGACTTCCGCTCGGGTACATCTTCGTCTTCTGCACTGTGGTCAAAGGGTTGCATGGGCCATTCTGACGGATCATGGGAGATCCAAGAAGGTCCACGACGCCACAATGGATGATGCAGAAGATTAAGTGGAGTGACACCACGAGACAAGCAATCTGCGGGGTTCTCAATACCCGCGACGTGATTGAAACAAGTAGCAGGAACCAGTTCAATCAATTTGCTAACGCGGTTGGCGACAAAAGTCTGCCAGCGATGAGGAGAAGAATGAATCCAAGCGAGCACTACTTTGGAGTCGGAGAATGCGTATAATTTATTAATGGGGTAATGGGGCAAAACTGTGTCTTGAACCTTGCGGAGCAACTGAGACAGCAGAAGGGCCGCGCACAACTCCAGTCTCGCAACTGAAACGGCTTTAACAGGCGAGACCTTAGACTTGGCACAAACTAACTGCACCGAGTAGTTAGAACCAATGCGGACTTGCAGATATACGACTCCGCCGTAAGCACGCTCGCTGGCGTCAGCGAAACCTATCAAGTTGATGGTACATCCATCTACCAACCCAAGATGACGCGGAATAGTAACTTGATTGAGCGCGGTAAGCTCAATACAAAACTGGCCCCAAGCGGCGACAATATGGTCAGGGGGTGTTTCATCTCACTCACACTTTGATAGGCAAAGCTCTTTGATCAAGAGCTTGGCGTACAAAATTGTGGGAGCCACAAAACCCATTATGTCCCATAGTCGAGCCACTGTGGACAGCATAGTGCGTTTGGTGCACTTATCATCTGGTGGTGAGACGTCAAACCGAAAACTATCGCAGGATTTGTCCCAGCGTAAACCGAGAACCTTATGCGGTACAGACTTCTCAAACTCAATGTCTGGAGAAGCCTTATGAGAATCTGGTATGCGTGCGAGAACCTCCTTAAAGTTGCTTGTCCATTTGACAAGATCAAACTGGCCTCGCTTGAAAAGCTGAATAAGCTCTTCACAAAGCGAAATTGCTAGCGGAGCGGATATGACACTACAGGCAATGTCATCCATGTACAAAGCGGAAGTGGCAACAGCCGCTGCGGCGGGAAAGTGATCGCCTTCATCAGCGATCAACTGGCGAACAACTCGTAACACGTGATATGGGCTAGACTTGAGTCCAAAGCAAACACGATTGAACTGATACACAGATAAAGGTTCTTTCTTGTCAAAACGATAAAAGACCCGTTGAAATCTACGGTCAGATTCGCGAACGCCGATATTGAGGAACATTTGGCGGCAATCAGCTGACAGAGCGATTTGGAAAAGACAAAACTTTATTATGATGTTAAATAAATCACCCTGTAGATTGGGGCCGGCATGCAAAATGTCATTAATCGACTGACCCGATGTAGTCTTACAACTAGCGTCTAAAACCACACGAAGTTTGGTAGAGGTTTTATCTTCGCGAACTACGCCGTGATGCGGGATATAATATGAGGGCAGAGAATTGCCCTCGTTGTTTAGAACTACACTCAAAAAACCTTTATCTATGTAGTCACGAATGACGTCATTATAGGCGCTGCGTAACTTAGGTGAAGCATCAAGTTTACGTTCCAAACAATGGAAACGTCTGAGCGCAGCAGCGTACGAGTCACCTAACGAATAAGGGTCACCACAGAATGGCAACGCCACAACGTATCTGCCACTGTCGTCACGAACAGTGGTAGCGCGGAAATGTTCTTCACACTCGAGATCTTTATGGCTCATCGAGGGCGGTGCGGTAACCTCTTCAAGCTCCCAAAATCACTTGAGAAGAGAGTCAATATTGTTTTCTTGAAGAACAGAACAACAGCAAGACGTAACGTATTGAGAAGTATGTAATGTAGGTACGGTACCCATAATTACATACCCGAATACCGTCTCAATAGCGGGCGGTAAGTTATTTTGCTCACTACGTACCACTTTAATAAGTAGCAAGTGCGGGAATATTGCGGCTCCGATCAAAACATCAATGTCTGCCGGATTCGCAAACTCCGAATCCGCTAGTGGTAGTGACTCAAGATGTGTGAGGAGCGACACGTCCACATTAGCGTTTGGCAACGTGTCTGTAATACGTTCCACGATAAGCGAAGAAATGTTAAAATTAATGTCCCTATTAAAACGCGAATGTATTTTAATATCTACGGAACCTTTGCAATGTTTTTCTGATCCGCCTATCCCTCGGATTATTGAGTTCGTGTTTTTAAAGTTATTCCATAATCCGAGGCGTTTGAACAATTCTAACGTTATTAAATTGGTCTGAGATGCGCTATCTAGCAGACAACGTACCATGTGCGGCGACCCATTGACATCATATATGATAACTTGCGCTGTCGCTAACAGAACAGTCTTAGACGCCATACATGGCGGCCTAGCACTGCTCTGATCACTACAAGCGCGCGAAGGCCGTCCGCGCGTGCGTGCCGCCCGCGCAATGGATGTCGTACACAACGATACTTCGCCCTCAGACGCGGAAGGCGCAGCTACCGTGGTCTGCTGCACCTGCGGCGTACTCGTAAGTGTGTCAAGGCTAGCGGCTTGACTTGACAACCGGTTATCAAAATGTAACAGTGTATGATGTTTTTGTTTACACGTGCGACATCTCGTTCTACTGGAACAATTACTCGTTTTATGTTTTATGCTTAAGCAATTAATGCAAGCTTTGTTATCTTTTACGCTTTTGAAACGAGCAATTGGATTTAAATCATTAAAGGTAGGACACTTATAGTAATGGTCGTGCACTATATTACTGCACAGACACTTCTGTGAATTATTACTATTAGATTCCGAACATGTTACGTAAGATTGTGGATTAGGGACTGAGTTATTATTACTATTTCGCGATTTATTCAACCTTTGTTTGTTGTTGTTAGTGTTAGACGGGCCAGGTGAACCAGACTGCGTATTATGAAATATTCGACACTGATCTTTGATGAACGAAATAAAACTATCTAGTGTAGGTATTTTATTATTGCGTTCCGTCATCTCGAATGCGCGAATTGTATCAGTGTCAAACTTTTTTAAAGCGAGTTGAAGCAACATAAAGTCGGAAAGATCTTCTAATTTTAAATTCCTAAGAGAATTAACCGCGGTTACGAAGTTATCAATAAACAGCTGGAAATTCGAGACAGACGCGTTGCTGGACAGTTTGAGATTTAAAGCTTGGTCAAAGTACGTAGACGCTAGGACGCGCGTGTCTTGATATCTGTCAAGTAGTGACTGAAATATGACCTGATAATTCTCAGCACTGGGTGTGACACCTGCAAATACGGACTGGGCCTTCGGTGACAGTTTACTTATTAAATAGTACAACCTGTCAGCATCTGTCAGAGAACCATTATCGTGCACTGTAGACTTAAAACTTGCATAGAATAACGGCCAATTTCGTATATCTCCGTCAAACGACATAATCTCGATTGGCGGTAATCTCGGTTTGCGGGCAACGGGCTCTGCTGAACATTTACCCTCCAATTGCGATTGTATACGCTTAATAATACAATAAAGATCTTCGAATGAGGTATACGCCTGATAGTTCGGTTTTTCATCAGGATTGATAGAAAGTAATCTTGCGTTATAATCGTCTAACAACTTATGAAAATCTGTTCGAATACTATCTACTGTTGTACAATAACTGAGGAATGCTTCGCTATTGCTGTCAGACATCGATGCGGTTTTTGATCTTTCATAGATGTTTTGAATGCGCTCAAATAAAATATTGCGTTTTGCTTCTAAGATTGTCATCTCTTTGTCTTCCGACACGCGTGACTTCTTTTGTTGTGACATGCTTACGTAAGTATAAGCTAATGAGAACGAAACAAAATAAGAATATCTAATGTATCTATTATTTTACCTAAGTAGGCTAATTAGGCAACACTTTAGAGCTGAGGAAATAAAAGTTGATTGAAATATGAGATTTATAAGACAACTATGATAGTTGCAGAAATAATAATTTAATAAGTAGGTAGCTACATAAAAGTTTACCTACTAATGCGGGCGGAAATAACCATGTGACGGTTATATGAATATGTTAGGAGTATAGCTAGGTGCTATAACTGCCTAGGTATAGCGGTATAACGTATAAAACGTAAATGAATCCGACTCGTATGGATAAAAAAAAATGGTATGGCGTGGTGCCGAAACCGATTAGGTTCTAGGCGACTTGGAGAAGAAAATGGACTGTATACAAAGGATAGCTGGTTTAGCCGCCTAGGAGGGAATAAGGGAAGAGGAGATGGATACGGGAGGAGGTGATTGAGTGGGTATAGGATATTTCCAGGATGGAAGGCACTTACCTTATAACCTTCTTCGTTTCTTTTCCTCCTGGTGTTTTCGTGATGTAGCTGCTTGTTTTCACTTCACTCACGAGCGGGTTTTCCTTGGTGGAAGCGGCAAAATCACATACAGCGGCGCGGCGCGGAGCGGTATCGAGACGGCGTTCTCAGCGAGCGGAATGTTCGAGACTGTCCGTCGCGTTCACGATCGCGGCGACGAAATCAGGCGCAAGGCAGTGCCTCTTCCAGGGAGAGGGAAAGAGAGGGACGGAAATATGATATCGCTCGCACTAGACAAGCGTGGAACGATTCATGTTGATGCGATTAGTTATATATAGGAAGGTAGATGGCGCTACCAATCTGCATTCAGTTTTATAGTATAATGCACATGCCACAATAAACGATACTCGCAGATGTTTAGTACTGGTAAGCGTATTGTTGACTTGAAAATTCTGAAGGATGTTTAAACTCACTCAAAGCGCACTAGGTCATTGTAGTCCCTTTTATGTAGAGCTCAGGTCTTACACACAATTTTTACGGTTCACAAACAAGGCATTTTAGCTTCATCATCATCATCATCCTAGCGCTATCCCGGTTGTGATCCTAAATCTACAAATTTAAGAACGGTAATAAAGCCTTGCTGATTTCAGCATAATTGGGCCGGTTTGAGCGGGGAAGTACTATCCTCTCACAGAAAATCGACGTAAAGTAACAGTACCTAAACTATTGCGTTTCGTTCGGTGAGTGAGAGTGCCGGATGCCCTATCCCCTATTCCTCCTTTCCTCATCCCACTCCTAATCCTATCCCTTTTCCCAACCCCAATGGCTGCCAACGCATTTGTAACTCCTGTGGTGTTACTTGTGTCCATGGGCAGCGGTAATTGCTTACCATCAGGCGATCCGTCTGCTAGTTTGCCGCCTATTATTATAAAAAAAACCGGCCAATTGCGTGTCGGGCCACGCGCAATGTAGGGTTCCTTAGTTGCCCAAAATGACTTGCTGCAAAGGGTATTAATGTAAAACAAATCCGACTGTTTATTTTGCTGAAAAAATAATTTTAATAACACTATTATAAGAACCTAAGTTTTGTTTAGAAAAATACTAGGTATGTATCCAGTTATGTATTGTAAACATAAAATGTGGTTTCCAAGATATACTACTACTATACATACGTAGTACCGTAGTACATTACATACCAAAGTACGTATATCTTTAAGATTAAGCCAGCGCGCCCAATGTAAACTCACAGAAATAGGTATTTATAAGTTAACCGACGATTACTCGTAAACTAGTGATATCTACTTAGCCGTGATAGTTTTCCTTTTAAATTCGTTATATGTACTACATTAGTGATTTTTTTCACCTCGTCCAAATTAATAGTTTAGCCGGCAGAGGGGGTGGGGGGGACACTTGAGTCTAACAATTTTTTTCACTTCAAAGCTTGATATTTGACAAATCAATCACTTGATCGAAAAATGATTTGAGCAAACTAATAATATTTTTTTATATATTAATATAGATCCTAACGTGTGAAACATTTCTTTAGCATAGACATAGTATAACGGAACTTCGTTTGTACCTAAAACAGATCGATTGAAGAAGGCATTCTATTTACAAAAAGCTATCCATCGTTCATTGTGAGCACTAATGTTTTTGAATACTTAATTTCATTACAAACTATTTATTATGTAATGTTGTCTTCAATTCTTGAAATTGTATTAGACGCTCATAAAGATTTGTTTACCTATCTGACAACTGATTTCTTCGTAAAGTGAGAAGTTACAGCCTAGGTTGTAAGTCACTTCATACTAACGACTACGGCCTTTTCAATATTCGATCCATACATGGATTTTGAGATTCGAGATTCGTGTTTGACATATTTTATATGGAGCATATGTCAAAAACTAATCTAAAATCTACAGATCTATCTATATATCGTGTATTGAATTCCGTAGTAGGTCGTATGAACTGTTTACAATAGATCAAGACTTTGATTAACTTGCTACGTACATAACCAATCAAATGCTAATGACTATACCGGGTGTAAGGGACGGTGTACCGAAAACTGATACCAGTGATTCAGTACTTTGAGACCCTTGGCGGCCGAATTTTCCGGAAATAATCTAAAAACTCGTCAATTTTCCAAAAAAATGCGATGTAAATAGGAACACGCAAACTCGTACTATCAGCTGTTACGGCCCAACAGCAGCGGCGGGTGGCAGCGGCAGTGATAACGATGTACTGGTGCGCTTACTGTGCTGCGGCCGCGCGCCCCGGCCAATGTCACTTCAGAGTAAACATGTACATGAGTGTACATGTTTAATTCTTAGAATTTAACAAAAATATTAATGCGGGTCGACTATATTTACTATTTCATTAGCTTCATCATCATCAGCTTTTAACAGTCTACTGCTGGACTAGGCCTCTCCTTTGAAAGGAGGAATTGGCCTACTATACCACGCTGGCCAAACGGGTTGGTATAGGGTTTGTATCAAGTTTTGCCTTCTCTTACAGTGCTGTTCTTTGCTTAATATGCTCCCTCTGTCGGCTCTTACGACACCCATGGGATGATATGGGGTGGTGACAATCCGTATTCTTAATCCGTCACCACACGGACAATTTCATTAGCTTACATGGCAAAAAATGCAAAAAAAAAAAACGGTAATATCATGAAAATTCTCCGGAAGATTCGACCGCCAATGGCCTCAGTATCATGTACTGAATCACTGGTATCGGTTTTCGGTACACCATTCCTTACACCTTGTATAAATATTGTTTCCCATTATCAAATTGTCGTTTTAAAATGACTGTATAATTTAAATCACTTATTCATCTAGGTCACAAGGTGACGCTTATGAACGTATTTTTCTTCAGTAAATTACTTAATGCTTCTATATTTACATTTACTACCTGAGACAGATATCAGAATCGTTGCAAAAGGCCGTTGCCTACTCCTTCAGAAACAGGTAGTCTATATACATATGTATGTGGCTATATATTTTATGGTCAAAAACTAACGTTTGTTTTGTTATTACTTTGATCATATTTCGATTTCTCTTTTGAACATAATACAATGTACAAGTTTTAATAATATACAATTTAAAATACATTAATACCTTTTATTCGCTCATTTATACAATATTCAGCCCATAACTGTCCACTTTTCATCATGCCTACACTTATATTTCAGCTAATGAGGTATAACCAAAACTTATCATTAAGTATACACACGTCGCGCGTCGTTAGGCCAAGCAACTTACCAAACTACAAAATAACATAGATAGAATTACCTCTAGTTTCCTAGGAATAAGACCTAAATAGAAAGATTTATGTGTGTGTATATTTGCGATACACAAAAGACTAACAACACAAGTATGAACAACAAACGTTCAGGATAATAAATAACATCCATTGTTATTTACTACCAAACACTAAACTACTTCTATGGTAGGTATACGTTCCTCTTTATAAACGCAAGTCTTTCAAGTTTAACCGTTCGTGTTCGTCGTATCAATCAAGTCTTGGACCGACTACGAAATCAACCAACGGTCCATCAATCTCGAAAGACAAATTGGAATGTAGCCCTCCTAGTAAAACGTAGTGTGATAGAATCCGTCTTTTAGGCGTATTTCTTTCCTTGAATCTGTTAAAATTGTTAAATGTCATTTTGTTCGTCTATACGGAATTTCGCTGTTATGTAGTCGTTTGAAGATTTTGAAAAGTGATTCTTATACTGATTTAAGTTATATTCAACATATTATTAAATGAGAGTGGTCAACGTTGGTTTGTTTATAATTTTTACTCGAGTCAAACGAATATAATTAAAAATAATTGATAGGAAGTCTCTCGTATACTTTGAAAAAAATCTAGTTTCTTTGAAGCGCAATTACTGGAATAACATTGGATAAAAAAGTGAAAACGAGTCTCATTTTCTGTGTTGAGTACACAGGAAATGAGACTCGTTTTCACTTGAAACAACATTTAGCTAGCTTCACATCCTATAACATCGCCATAGGGATATGAGTAGAAACCAAAACATAAGTTTACTTCCGGAAAATCTTATTAAGAAACCGTACGTGTCGCTTTTAAGTATTATAGAAGCAGCACAGAGTAAAAGTCTTTTAAAGTAATTTGGAAGAAAACATATAGGGCTGTGTCAAATTAAACGATTAGTTTGCTATATAAATTATAATTTTGTTTGCCTAATGCATATATTGATAAATTGTAGGCGATTCTCAATTCGATTGTATATTATTACTTTTCTTTTGCTTATGCGCACATTTATTTAAAATATTATTTGTTGAATAATTGATACTTTGAGGATGCTAACAAATAAACCTTATAGGGAATTAAATACCGCTGATCACAGAGAAAATTATAATGCAGACGTTTTAATAGAAAATTAATCGACAAGAAAATTAATAGTTTCTTCTAAATAACCAAGTTATTAATAATACCATTACGAGCTGATATTGAGTCAGTGCCAAACAAACTCTTTTTACTTTTTGAATCTTTTGTGAAAAATGTAACAAATTACAATTATTACTGAAACGAATCGAGATTTGTTAACTTAAAAACTTATACCACATTTTATTTCATTAAATATCTCAATCTCGTAGAAGGAATTTCATTTGAAAATGGAGATAAATAATACTCAGCTCGTAAATCTCTCTGTCTCATAATAACCGCTAACTGCCTAGTAATATAATTTAATTGGACTGAATTAATAGAGATATCCAAGAAAGCTGGGTTCACGATAAGCACGATGGCTATATTTTAACTTTTCTTGATCTTTATAGTAATGTCAGCCCTGTTTCTAAAGTGTGTTACTGTTGCACGACTGTCTCGCTGCTCTCTCACTATGAAAAGGGTTAGGCCATAGTCCAACATAGTGAACAAATGGGTTGGTAGACTTCACATGTCATACGATAATATTATGGAGAACTCTCTGACATGCATGTTTTCTAAAGTTTTCATTCACAGTTAAGGTTGCGATAGTTAACAATTTAATACGATACGCACATGACTTCGAAACGCCGTGTATGCTTTGGGTATGAACCCGAGCCCCTATGCGTATCATAGCAGTCTTTTAGTCTCCCTACTAGGCTATCGCTGCCTTGAAATCATGAGCTACGAATCTGTATCCTTATTTTACACTTCATAGGCATGCCTAAGAGTATAACTGATGTAGATATTAATCAAGCGTGGTGGTTGGAGCTGCGCCTGTTTCACATTGTAGACATCTACTAGTAATATTTAGTAACTATTGATATCATACTCAAGCAGTAAATGATGTTCATATGGTAAGCCTCCCAAAGTAAATCTGGTGAAACAAGAGCATCCACGAGTTGGTATTTTATTGTATATGCGAATACTGAGCCCAATAAGAGAGCTATGCGTTTTGTGCAAACGAAAATACGGAACACACAATTTATGTCTATTTCTAGTATTAATATTGTGTATGGCACTGTTTATTTTATAATAATTTATATTTAGTCTTACATGCATAACACTGACATAAATATATTGTGACGCTACAGTAAGAATACCAATGGCTTTAAATTTTTCTTTGAGTGAGACTCTTGTCTTTAACTGGTAAATGGCCCTAACCGCCCGTTTTTGCAATATAAAAATATTTTCGATATCAGCAGCTCTACCCCGTAACAATATGCCATATGACATAACACTATGAAAATAACTAAAATAAACCAACCTAGCCGTATCGACATCGGTCAATCTACGAACCTTCTTAACGTCATAAGCAGCTGAACTAAGTTTCCCTGAGAGATATGTAACATGCGCACTCCATTGTAACTTCGAATCGAGTGTTAATCATAGGAATAATGTGGATTCAGTTGTTTCGAGTACATCGTCATTTAAAACTATGCTAGGACCAAGGTTTCTGACATTAGGCAGAGCAAACTTAACACATTTTGTTTTTTTGGCGTTCAGTACTAGATTGTTTACATTAAACCATTTAGTCACTTGAATGAGTGCACTGTTTTTTTCTTTGAAGTGTTCCTTATTTCTATCTTCTTTAAAAATCAAAGAAGTATTGTCAGCAAACAGAACAACGTCACAAATGTACGACTCAATGACATCCAATGCTTTAGTCTGGACGCCGTAACGTCTAAGCTTGCAAAAGAGCGTCTCATGGCAGACACAATCGAATGCTTTCGAAAGGTCGCAAAACACACCAACAGCATTTTGGGAATTCTCCCAAGCACTGTAGATATGTTTGCGCAACGCTACTGCTGCATCTGTTGTCGAGAGACCCTTGGTAAAACCATATTGCTCACTATGAAGGAGGCTGTTTTGATTAAAATGTCTAAGTAGTTGCTTGAGTATTATCTTTTCAAAAATCTAACTAAAAGCAGGTAGTATAGATATTGGCCTATAATTACTAGGATCAGTCTTACTGCCGGATTTGAACAGAGGTATTATTCTACTATGTTTTATAAGATCTGGAAAACTGCCAGATTTAATACACTTATTGAATAAGTTGCTTAAATAAGGAGCCACTACATCAAATATACTTGTCAAACCTTAACAGAAATGCCTCAAAAATCACCTGTATTTTCAGACTCTAGAGACTTAAAAGTATTTATAATATCGGTAGAACTAATACAATGGAATTTAAATATTACTTCACAATTTCCTTCACTAGACTCTAATAGGTTTTCTGCGACTATAGCTGATGATTTTAATTCTCTAGTATTAGTAAGTGGTATGCTAGCAAAAAAGTTATTAAATGTGTGTGCGACTTCTTCATCATTATGAATTAATTTATCATTATCAAGAAGACTCAAACTATTACTTCTTAATGTTGTCTTACCTGTTGCTTAAATAATAGCTCGCCAGGTTGCCTTAACTTTATTCGAAGACTGATTAATTTTATTTCTAACGAATATAGCTTTAGCTGTATTGCACACTCTTTTAAATAATTAAGAATAATTCCTAACATACTCAGTAAAGTTTTAATCAGAATTGTATTTTTTCATACCGTACAACTCGTATATTTTTGCTCAGCTTTTGTAAATACCTGCAGTAGCCCACTCATAAAAACTCGAGATTCCTTAATTACTTTCTTCTTCGTCATAAAAGTATTCTGAAATGTGTTGTTAATTATATTAAGTAAATTGTTAAATTAATGTTAAATTATTATTTGGCGAAACTATTTCTATTAAGTCAGAATTCATAGTACTCATTCCAATCAATATTTTATTCCGGAATTCATTGAACTTATGCCTAGGTAATGGCCTAACCAACACTCTCTGTACTATACTATCATTGTAATATGGAAACCTAGCCAATTGACCACAGTGATCTAAAGTTAATTCAGAAGTAACAACTCGATCTGAAACAATACAATTATCAAGACAGGTGAAAGATGTTGCCGTGATTCTAGTTGTTTCAAGAAATATTTTTTTTTAATTAAATGATTTAAATGTATTTGTTTTTAAACTACAGTTTACGGATTTTATCGCGTTATATTACTTTCACTGGTTATTTTTCATTACATTTAAACCGAAAGATGTAGAAACTACATTTTTATTACTAGCCGACGTTTCGAATTCTTTACAGGATTCATTTTCACGGCAGACTGAGGTAATATTTGTCTTTGTCTTGAATTTAAAAGTTATCTCAAAGTACCCGAACATTTTTCAACTATTGGTGTTACTATCTACGCAGAATGTGCTCGCTGTGTCTTGATGTCGTCTGGTGACTTTGTCCTTTTTGGGTTTCATTAGCCTGATAACAGGGTCCCAAGCTGGAGGTACATTCCAACCATCTTCCCTATTGAAATTAGGATGTTTTTTAATTTCAATAGCTTCAGGAATCATTCTTGGAATAAAGCGGTGTTCTTTTGCGAGTATCTGTGGTTTATCAAATCGCAGGTAATGGTTGGTTCCTTGTTCTACATGTTCACACACAGCAGACTTCGTCGAGCGTTTGTGTTTAATGTCAGCTATATGTTCCTTTAGTCGAATGTCTATGCTTCTCTTGGTTTGTCCAACGTATGAGAGCCCACACTCACAGTCTATCTTGTAAACCCCGGCCTCTTGTAAGGGTAACTGGCACTTGACAGATAGTAATAATTGGCTTATCTTCGTTGGCTGCTTGTGGCAAGTTTTATTGTAGTTTAATTTCAATGTGTAACATTCGCGTAAACCCAAAAAAATATTATGATTTAAATGGTTTAAAATCGTCAAGTCATTACTGAATTTTCAAGAATGTTAACATTAAAATCACCACACACTATAATCCCTTTCTTATTGCTCCTAATTTTACTAATTGCATCTCCCATAACTGATTCAAACAAATTAAAGTCACATCATAGGCATATATGACTCCCTTTGCCTCGACGCGGCGTAGTTTAATCGACAGATATCGCGGTGATTGTAGTATATAGGTCCCGAACTGCAGGGAAGAGCCAACTTATGCACTTCCTTTACCTGTCAAATAGGCAGGGTAAGGGATAAAACCAGAATTTAAGATTACGTCGTGAAAAAAGGAACATCTATACAACATGTACATATCTTGATATAGCCGGCAATCCTTTTCATCAGTCTATGTATATTTGGTCACCAAATAGCTTTTTGTTTATTACCCGACATTATTATGAACAAACATTGCAATAGTCATTTAAACATAATAACCGTGGCACATTAATTTTATTTATTCAGAACTGTGGTACACATCGAATTAAATTTTGGTGACACAAATAGAAATTGTTTTCTTTATAATTTGATCATAATTGAATTTATTTCAGTGTAGGTGTTCATAATTAAAATTATGTATTTACCGTATTTAACACACATATTATT
The DNA here is from genome assembly GCA_944739405.2 of Euclidia mi. Taxonomy (NCBI): domain Eukaryota; kingdom Metazoa; phylum Arthropoda; class Insecta; order Lepidoptera; family Erebidae; genus Euclidia; species Euclidia mi. The sequence goes on from OX123197.2 coordinate 34,836,176, forward strand.
ATAGTGTAAACAAAATCTTTTTTATTATTATACATATCATAAAATTATTGTATGTAAGGTTAGTATTTTTACCTGCTAAGAAATGATTTATTATATTACATATAGAAGCAAACATTTAATAAGAGGAACTAATTTTTTGAGCTGTTGTTTAAATATTCGAGATGTTATTATGATCAGTTGGAAAACATATTGAGCAGTTGGTTAATTTAATGGCGGCTGATTAATTATTGCGACAGTAAAACATGGACAGTAATAAAAAATCAATTAGTCGGTTATTTTATCATACAATGTCAATTCTAAAAATAATTGAGCAGTCCAATAACTGAATGAGCGGTAAAAATGATGGAATGAAAGATAATGTCAAATTTGTGCGTCCTTTGCTTTCGAGTGCCTATAGTTAGGTGCGACTGTAATTCAAGTAACTAAATAGGTTATGTTAGGTTCTCTTTTGACCCTTAATCCGAAAAAAGGAGCGCTGCGAAACAGGGCTCCGTCAACCTCAGTTTATTAAACCACCTCATTGTTTATAAAATTGCTTAGAATGAGATTTCTTACCGACAAATTCTGATTTATTACTGCCTACACGTAACCGCTCGTTCAATATTTTTTACCGCTCATTTATTTATTTTCCTGATCAATATTAATACTGAAATGGATAATATATTATATATTCACTGATCCATTTCATTATTTATCATTACTCATTTAACTTTAGTGCCTAGTTTTAACTGCTGAACTAGTTATTAAACGTGCCATTTATAATTTTTAACTTACCAAAACTGCTATTTACAACAGCCTCTTTAAATCAATGCCTTTAATAAGAATAATATTTCTTGTTGGACTAGCTGGACTTTATTTTCTATTGAAATCACGATCCTTGGTTTTCTGATATTGCGTTTCAAAACAAAATAAACCGTCAACTCCATTTTATATTATATCGTCACGCCTCCCATTGGGGTAGGCAGAGACTATGGAATGCCACATGCTTCGGTTCAAACATACCTCTTTCGCTTCCTCGACATTCATTAACCTCATCATACATGCTCGCCGGTTATGGGTACTTTTAATTTGGCCCTTTTTTAGTACGTCACCTATTTGGTAGGCGTACGTCCGTCTTGGGCGTCCCCTATCGACATCTCCATTAATTCTTACACGATACACTTCTTTTGTATTTCTTCTTTCATCCATCCGTTCCAAATGTCCAAACCATCGCAACATTCCTTTTTCAATCTTTATCACTACGTCATCTTCTTTTAGACCACACTTCTCTCGTATCACACTGTTTTTCACTTTATCTATCAGCCTTACTCCGCACATACTCCTCAAAGCTCTCATCTCTACAGCTTTGATTCTACTTTCATGCTTCTTCTGCTATATTCATGATTCGCTACCATACATCAGCGTTGGCGCCAAAACTCCCTGCAGTACAGCAAGGCGAGCCTTACTTGGGATAATTTCATTACTGATGATGGACTGTAAGGCGCCATTCACACTTTTTCCTGCTTTCACTCTCCTTTCAACATCTCACTCAAATTTTCCATTTTCTCGTAAACAAAGAGCCTAAATACACAAACTCATTCACTTGTTCCACTTTTTCATCTCCTATCATTATGATACATTCAGTTATATTGTTTTCCCTCTCTATGACCATGACCTTAGTCTTGCTTACATTCAGTTTCATGCACTTCATCTTATCGCCTCATTCATTACGGTACCTTAATCCACAAGGTATTCTTAAGCCACATTCAGACCCTTTCAGATCGGTCAAACAACTGTCCATGAATAGATTGAACAGCCAAGGAGACGCTACATATCCCTATCTAATACCACGATCAATGTTAAACCAGTCCGTGTAGGCCCCGTTTACTCTGACACAGGCACTTGAATCCCTATATACCTAAGGATTCAAGTGCCCGTATCAGATTGCTGTCCACTCCATACACAGAAAGTGTTGACCAAAGTTTATCCCTCACCACTCGATCGCAAGCCTTTTCCAGGTCAATAAAGGCGCAGAAAACCTTCTGGTGTTTACTTAAGGTTTTTTCTGAAATGCACCTTAAGGAAAAGACTTGATCCGTACATCCCATTCCTTTTCTGAATCCCGCTTGCACATCCCAAATTTTACTGTCCGTTTCAGAGATCAGTATATTTGCATACAATTTGCCAACAATCCTCCTTTTTTTTTCGTCTTTAAACTTTTTCTTCGTCATCCTTTTTTTGTTTTTCTCGCTGTGGAAATGCATTTACGCATACCCCCGCAGGATGAAAAGCGGGGGGTGTGTGGGACTCGACGGCTGGAGTGCAAGGCTGTAATACCCACTTAAACCAAAGCGGTTACTTCCACGCCATTTTGAGGCGCCAGGGGGTCGCGTTTGCATTCTACCCTGGCACTCCGGCGGATAGTCTGAAGTCTACAACCTCCTTGGCGGCGAATGAGGGTGTTGGGTTGGTTGGTGGGTCACCAATGCTGCGCTACGGGGTACGCTGTAATTATGGGTCTTTAGACTTCATTTAGCAGACACATAATTTTTTTCACTTTACGGTTTCTGACCAGCGTATGTCAAAAATACTATGCTGATCAAATATATGCAACGAAGTAAGAAATCTAACTATTGTAATCAACTACGAAATATTAGGATGCAAGAAAGTACTGACTTTTCATAATCATCTTCAGCAATCAAAAAATTTACATAGGACTTTTTAACATAGGACAACATAGGACTTTAAAATCGTTCCAAATTTAATAAAAGTTATGATTCACATCAAGAATTGGTTTGTTTTAAATTCTGAACTAAACATAAGTTTCATACTTATACGTGTATAAATACCTAATATTATGAAAATTTGTCTTTAGATTTGTCGCCTCCAAAAGCAGGTTGTCCAGTTTCATCAAAGTTTTTCAACTATATTCGTACCGCAGACCAACACCAACCGCGTGCAGTATTTTCCTAAAAGCATAAAGACAACGGGCCCTAGTATTTCTTATTCGTATTCATACCATACATATACAAGCGAACGTCTTAGATTTACAAACATACGTAATAAAAAACCAACGGCAGACGTTAGGCGAACACTTTCTGATAACACGTTAGACTTATACGTCGTACATAAAACCAATCCCAACACTAGTTATGAATTATGACGTACCGCAAATTTGAGCAGGCCAATAAGAATGCATTTTTGTAGCCCCTTCATCCCACATATCTCACCACTTTGATTTGTTTGTTGAAATGAAAACATTAGGTGTCTTGTAGGCTGGGTTGTCGTTTTAAGAAACACACTACTTAGAATTGGCAACCTAACTTCCATCTTGTCAGACCTTTCTCAAGCGACCTTTCTTTTCGATATATTCATGACATACGAAACTCGAACCGAATTCGCGATTAACATCTAATATAACGACAGTCGTAGTCACAATTTATTCAAAATCGGTCGCAAATTAGCAAAACCCAATATACAATACTTCTATTCTGATAAGTAGTGCTAACCTTTCATAGTTATGACGTAATAACTAAGGAAAACGATCGTGTTTTCGAACTACCTGCTCTTGCGTCGATTAGCAAACAATCGGGTATATACGTAAATAGCCGAACTAGTGTTGTGAATAGAAATAACCACATTTACAAAACAATGGAAACTAAGGACAAACTTCTACAGAAACTGTTATTGAAACGAATATTATCTTTACACGCAAGGAAACGAAACTTTGACCTCGATACATTTCGTTATTGTTTTCTATTAGTACCTTCCTTATACTCGATCCATTTAGTGCAAATAGAAATAGCCTTTGTATCGGGTTTTTGCCTAGACCAAGGCTTTTTTTTTTGACTTGCAAACATTTTACGAATAAAGTTTTCGTTCTGAACCATTTACGAAATGAGTTTCTAGTAAACTACATATTTATTAGTGTCATTCTCTATATTCACCAAGTATACAAATCGGAAATCAAATACAATGTAAACATTGCATTGCGGTTTATGTTTAAGTGCTTTAGCGTTATAATGATTAATGATCATTTATCAACATCAAAGGAGATGTACCATTTGGCCATACATTATGGGCCTGGCACGGCCAAACACAACACCATGTGTGTTTTGAAGATAAATGACTACTCTATTAACCTGTATAATTTCTTTTTAAATAACTTTTGGTGGAAATAAGATACGAGATATTTGAAATGGGAATTATTCCGCAACTAAATATACCTCAAAATTGAATTTTAACATAAATATAATACCTAAATGTAAATAAAAGTATGTCTTTGCGTCTTAAAGAACAAAAACTACATAAAGAGTGGCCAATAATAATGAATAATCACCTGTGTACTAGGGAACCTCGTACTATGTATACTCGTCCAAAAAAGCTAACCACAATCACAAACACCGCTGCATATTCTTAGCATGGGTAGAAGGTACTGATCATTATTATTGAATTTATATTCAATTACATTACATTAAAACCGTACGAAAACACCAATAAATCACAGCAAAATATTTACGATACACAGTAGCAACACGAATGACATAACAGATAAAAAAGTGTTGCAAATGGTTTGAAAAAATATTTCTACTATCGATTAAAAAACAAAACGATTTTTACCGATTAATAATTATGGAATGTATAATAAATTATATATTTCCTGATTCTTTTTACAAATATACTTATAAAGTAAATAAAATATATTGTTTTCTAATATAGTAATAAAAATATTATTTCCTTAAAACAATTTCTGCCTACAATACTTCATTTTATTTTTAATGCTGGCAACATAAGACATTCATCCGCTATTACCATAGCTTATTCAAAATAATTAATCTTTAAAAACTAAATTCTTTCACCGATACTCTATCAAGAAACGAAAACGATGTAAAATTTTTAAAAATTATATGTTTAATTTCAACGATTCACAACTTTCTGGCCGCTACAGGCCGTATTTGGTCTTTCTCCATAATATAAATGCATTATCAGTTTTGTGTTGTAACGTTGGACGCCACTGTCACACAAACAAACACTATTTGGTTAAATAAAAATATATTTCGGTTACAAACAAAATTTTGTATATTTCCGTAAAATATTCTATACAGCTTTTAGCAAGGAAATTCAATGGAAAATAGTGATTCTAAACAATTTGACTAGTTACAAAGATAGAACCAGGGTTTTTAAATTGCATAGAATCAAGACGAAGAAAAGAGTGGCCCGGAGTTTCTTGCCTGATTCTTCTCACGAGGCTCTACTTTTTGAACAGGCATTTTTTTTCAATGCTCAATTATGTTAATATGCATTTGTCACCACATTTACTTTGGGAGGCTGACCAAATGAACATCATTTATTGCTTGAGTACGATATCAATAACTATTAAAATTTTGTTAGAAAGAGTGGCCACGAGTTTTATTGCCCGTTCTTTCTCGTGGTTCAACCTATTGCATTGCGAACGTGGCAGTAAATGTAAATGTAGAATCATCTAGTAATTAACTTAAAATTTGGACGTTCATAAGCGTCACTTTGTGGCCTAAATGAATAAATAATTTTGATTTTTTGTTTTTTTTTTTATTTAAAGTTATATTATAAAAAATTTAAACATTTTGATGGAAATAAACATATTTGAGTTTGAGTTTGAGGGTCGCTTGATTCGGTGTAGACCTTTGGGAATGCGTCTCCAGCGTGGCTCAGGGAAGAAAAGAAGACTTAGCTTGGTCGCCGCACAGCCAGTGAAAACGGGCGGGTCACTCCGCGCCAGGGTATATATAGCCCGTTGGGGTGCGCAGGAGGTGAAGACGGCCGTCCGAGATGTGCCACGACGATTGACGTCACACACTCCCCCCATTAGGGCCAGAATTTTCCGGAAAGGAAAATTCTGTGGCTGATAGGCGGCAACTGCATTCTTCTTCTTCTTCTTTCGTGTCAATGACGAGTCTCAAGTTTTAATGCATCAAATTTTGTTTGCCCAGTACGCAGCCACCCTTACTGCATTTTCGGAGGCGTTCATTACGTCTTGAAGCGAACATGTGTCTGGCAGTTAGGGCACGATAGTAGATGGAACATTGACTATATGCTAGTGTCACACTCACACATGGTTTCGGATTCTTCCGGAACTACATTCGATTACTGCATTCCGGAACCCTGAAACAGATGATCATAAGATTAAAAACAATATTTATATTTATTTCATAATATAATGTAAACGATTTCGTGTATAAAATTTTCCAATAAGCTTTGTTATTTTGTCGAACTTAATTAATAAATTAAGTATATTTTAGCAGATTATTTACATGAATTTAATAATATACTTTGGATTTTAAAATAAGTCTCATTTTATTGCATATTGTTACAAAACATATTAAATGTGTAATATAATTATCATATACCTAATTCATTAACGTCTTTGCAAATCAACAAAAATAATTTAGTCTGCGTCACTTATTCTACACAAAACACAGTGCGCGGCCAGAAACAAAACGAGTAATTTGAGAATACATATCTAAAGAATATTTTCTATTGCAGGGTTTTACAGTAGAGTTGTTCTACTGTTTCATGAACACTGAAGTACGCCACGCGATAAGATACCATTTGGAGAGGTGGAAGACTGGCAGGACTATTGGAGAGGGGAAACGAAGGGGAGCCTCTTACTCCAAAGACTGTTGTCCAAGATCTAGAATAGACAGCATACGGTAAGGGATGCCTCAAGTAAAGTATGTGCCACTAATAATAATTATACTCTAAGTAATAGAACCGTGGGGGTGTTGTTCGTGACAATTGCTCGCTGCAGTGGATAAGCGCGCTTTTAACGTAGTTTACCAATGAGATTCATGACACTAAAAAGCATGTAACGCGAGGTAGACTTTACATACATATCACAGCTAAAGGTTTAATCGTTTAAGTTGGGAGTAATCACGCCTTAATTGCCTTCTTCGAAATCAATAATCTTTTTAAAGTCTTTACTTGGAAAATTGCACTTTTTTGGTGGGTGACTAACTTACTTACAAATACGCTACACAACAATCCACAATTACCGCAGGTTTGTTTGACGAGACCAATTTAGGGTTCCGTAAACTATTTAAGCAATGTTTATATCCAGGTTTTCATCAATTTTCTTCTGCAAATGCGGCGTCTTACTAGTACGACGAAGAAGGAATTCCATTTAGTTTTGATAATTCATCAAGATTGTGAGGTTGTGTTACGAGGCATATATGTAGAGTACCACAGTGGTGTCACAGCGGTTGATGAAGTGACGTCATATTCCGAGCTTCTACAAGTCCACATTCGTATTTAGTAGGTACGGGTATTTCGCAACGTGACAACATTTTGCGTGAGGAATGAATTGTCAAGACGAACATTTCAGGCACAATAACGAGACCCAACTTACGACTATTTCGTTAACAGAATTAGCTAAGTGTTGAAAGAGGTAGTTTGAACTTTCCTTACCCTGCAAAAGCTGCCAAAATTCAGCAGTATTATTATATATGACCAAAACAAAAACGATTAAGTATCTGCGACTATTTATTGGAAGGGTTAAAGTTCGAACGGTACCCTCGTAAGTAACTGATGTGTCATTGTGGTCTCATAATTAAGTACTTACTGACTTGCAGAATACACAGTAACCTCGTTTCCTAAAGCTTTGTTACAGTCACTGATCAATAATAAAACAGGTACAGGAAAACAGGTACTATCTAGAAAAAAGAATGTTTATTTTCTAGTATAGGTTCTTCTAGTTAAGTTAAGTTCCTTCCGTAAGAGGAGATAAGCAATTTGAACAAATAACTAAGACTAAATTGACACACAACTTGTCTTCTACTTGCTTTTACTTTGTCTACTAACTTTCTAAAAATTGTACACAATATAACAAAGAAATTAATGAAGATTCTTTTACGAAAATCATTCAATAAGAGCAGGTACCCTATTTCATACTTTATATTCAAAAGTTTCGTAACATATTTGTGCTTAATACTTCATTAGACACTAATTGTTCAATATGCAAAATGCTATTAAAATTTCCGTTTGCACTTTTCAGAAGCCAGGTCCGACTAATTGCTCTATAATATTCATAAAGCTGGGTTCTTGTAGAACTTTACTGCACACTTGTGGTCCCGCCACGCCACAAAAGTTTATGCATATTTCAATCACAAGTTACAGTTTTCCAAATCCATATTTGATCAAGTTTATTTTTTTTTCCAATAGGCTCACGGCTTGAAGAGGCTCGGGGACTAGAATCTGGACATTCAACTTAATTCTTTACCGGATCGGACTTATGCATTTAAGAAGATCTTTATAGATACAATGTGGATTTGGATGGAATTTTTCTTGTATTACTTTTGTTACCTATATTTTATAAATTTTACAATAAATCAATGTTTAAGCCTCTGCACGCTTCTTATTAATTTACTTCCTTACACCATTATATATTTTGATACAATTTAAAAGTGTGTCAATCAGTTTCAATAATTTATAAAATTTAATCCGTATTACACCGGCGCCCGCAGCGACTACACAACAACCCACCGCTGTGACGGACGCAAAAGACGAGCATGACTCGTCTGACGGGGAGTCTATGGACAGCGATGTCCTCAACTCTTCGTCAGACTAGAGTCATACAAACTAATCTCCAGCATAAACAAATTGCAACGGCTACCCTACGCAGGCTGCTGGAGGTTAAACAGCAGACAATAGCCCTAATCCAGGAGCCGTGGATTAGAGGCGACAACATATGTGGTCTAAACAACATCGGAGGTAAGCTACTGCACAACTGCTCGGTCACTAAACCGAGAACATGCATATACATTCCCCGAACAATACCAGCACTGCTGCTAACCAACTTCTGTTCTAGAGACCTCACTGCCGTAGGACTCCAAACAGGGCCCAAAAAACAGATGTTAGTACTAACTTCGGTCTACATGCCTGGCGATGAGGACATCCCATCAAAAGAGCTGGCCGAGCTGGTGCAGCACTGTGAGGACCACGGCTGGCAGGTAATCATCTCGGCGGACGCAAACGCGTGCCATCCGCTGTGGGGAAGCCACGACGCAAACAGACGAGGTGAGATCTTGACTGAATACATCTTTTCAACAAATCTATCTGTAGTTAACAACGGTTCGGAGCCCACCTTTGTTAGCTCCAGATATCAAACCATTGCATAGTAGACATAACGCTAGCTGATGCGACGATAGCTCGATGTATTAAATAAAATAAGCGTTGTGGACTGTATAGATATGTGTATATAATTGCTGATTGACTTATCGTATTACAAATTAGAAAATATGATACGTTAACAATATTATGCAGCGCGAGCGCGGGGCATACCCGCGCTCGCGCTGCATAATATTGTTTGTGTCGTAAGTGCTAAGGCCGACTGGTGTGAGCGGGGCCGGTGCGGGTGACCAGTGCAGTCCGATGTTGTCGTCTCGCTCTGGCGGCGCGACCCGGCCGGTGTTGATATATTCAACATACTCCCCCGGTTGAAGAGTCTTCTTCAAGAGTAGAGGTTACAGGTAGAGGACAGATGGTGTTAAAGGCGCGCCGAATAACACCCTTGCGTGTCTTGATGTCGGCGACTCTGGCGATGCCATCCCTGCCAGGAAGCACCTTCACAATGCGTCCTAGAAGCCAAAGTAAGGGCGGTGAGTTTTTATCAATTATCACTACAAGTGTCCCTTTCTTCAGCTCTCCCGTTGATCGACGCCATTTAGTTCGCTCCTGAAGCCACAGAACGTAATCATGGGAGAAGCGAGCCCAGAAATGCTGCTTCAAGCACTCAACACGACGAAACCTCTGCAAGTTGTTGATGTTGGCAGTCTGAATCTGTGGATGAGGCAACATCACGATTGATCGACCAATAAGAAAGTGGGCTGGAGTCAGTGGAGTGAGGTCTGAAGGATCGTTGGAAAGCGGGGTTAGAGGTCTTGAGTTTAAAATAGCCTCTATCTGAATTAAGCAGGTTGCCATTTCTTCAAATGTCAAATGTGTCAACCCAAGAATACGCCTGAGATGATGTTTGACAGACTTAGCTGCGGACTCCCATAGTCCGCCAAAATGTGGGGTGTACGCAGGTATAAATGAGAAGTTGATACCAGGATCAATTGAACTGAAGTTCAGATCTTGTGACAGAAGCTTGGCCAACTCGTTGAAAGCACCGACAAACGTTGTGCCATTATCTGAAAAGACGCTACGTGGCTTCCCCCTTCGAGCAATAAAACGGTTCATGGCGGATAAGAAAACCTCCTTTGTCAGATCAGACACGAGTTCAAGATGGACAGCTCTCGTAGCCAAACACACGAACACACATATGAAGCTTTTAACAAGCCGACATCCTCTGCCCCTTCGGTCCGCTATCATGACTGGACCAGCATAGTCCACCCCCGAATCTAAAAATGGAAATTCTAAGTGCAGTCGTTGCTTTGGAAGGTTACCCATCATAGGTTGGATGGTGCTAGCCTTGATTCTGCAACATTTCACACACTGATGCGTGACCTTTTTAGCTAAGTTCCTGCCACCAATAGGATAGAAGTGGTGACGAAGCGTGGCAAGTAGTAGTTGAGGCCCTGGGTGTAAAAGTCTCGTATGGTACATGTTAAATAATAATTTGCAAATAAAATTAGAACTAGATAATAGTATTGGATGCTTAACATTGAAGTCGTAAAAGGAGTTAGTTAATCTACCTCCAACACGAATTAGGTTTGAAGTTTTATCAAAGAATGGAGACAACGTAAGAAGCTTATTTTTACTAGGTAGCTGTTTTCCTGATGATAGAAGGTTGTATTCCTCAGGAAAAGACTCCATTTGGTTCAATTTGCAAAAAAAGTACAATGAATTAGTTAATTCAGAAGATTTAAGATTCTTGCGATTAGATGACTGTCTTCTACATTTGTCTATAAAGCGTAAAACATATGCCATCATACGTTAGACGATATAAATTAGAAGAGAATTTAGGAAATAAATTATTAATTATCGTACTATTTGATGTGTCAACATGATAACATAATAATGTGTCAGGTAATATTAATTCCTTATGATTTGATTCAGGAAATTGAGGCCACATATTTGAAGGCTTCTGAAGAAATTGGGGCCCTGACCACCACAAGGAAGACGACAATAGTTTGTCCGCTCTGAGTCCACGCGAAGCGAGGTCTGCGGGGTTTGAAAGAGAAGGAACATAGCGCCAAGGCCTTCCCTCCACAGCTTCTTGAATCTCAGAAACTCTATGTCGGACAAATGTCTTTAACTGCGTTGGCGTGGCAGATAACCAGCCTAAAACGATGGTTGAGTCACACCAAAAATGTACTTCATGAAAAGTAAGAGTGAGTGACTGACGAACCTTTGTATATAATCGTGAGCCTAACAATGCACCACAGAGTTCAAGGCGTGGTATGGTGGTTGGTTGGACAGGAGCTACCTTACTTTTAGCGGTAAGAAGATGTACCTGTACCTCTCCACTCTCAGATTCACTGCGAACGTAAATACATGCACCATATGCCTTTTCAGAGGCATCAGTAAAGATATGTAATTGAAGCGAAGACGCTGACTCACATGTGATCCAGCGTGGTATTTTAAACTCGTTTAGAACAGACAGAGTATCTGTAAATTCTCTCTAAATCAGCTGAATCTCTTCAGGAATAGGCTCATCCCAAGAACATCCTGTAAGCCATAAATGTTGCATTAGCATCTTGGCCTCCACAATGCAAGGGACAACTAGACCCACGGGATCGAAGATTTGCCCTATCACTGATAAGATATGACGTTTAGTAATTATATCAGTTGAAGCAAGATTTGTGGAGAAAGTAAACGTGTCAGTAGAGCACCTCCAGTTTAGCCCTAAAGTCTTAGACGTTTCGTTAGCACTAAGGTTAACAAAGTCCGACCCAACTCTATGTTCGCAAAGAGCTTGCAATGATTCATTTGAATTAGATTGCCATTTACGAAGGTTGTATTTTGCTGATTGAAGAACAGCGATGACCTTTCGGCATTTGTTCAACGTCTCCGGGACGGAAGACCCTCCCGACAAATAGTCATCCACGTAAAAGTCGTGCTCTATTGTAGAGCGAACTGATGGGTCATCACACTCCTGAGCTAATTGTCTCAAACATCTAGTGGCTAAAAAAGGAGCAGACGCGGTACCATAAGTTACAGTGTCTAACGTGTAAGTTTTCAAAGATTGGCTAGGGTCTGATCGCCAAAGAATTTTTTGAAGAGGCCTTTGTTTTTCATTCACGCGCGTGACTCTGTACATCTTTTCGATGTCAGCACTTATGACAATCATGTGTTGTCGAAACCGAAGCAAGATCGATAATAAGTCATGTTGTAGGTGAGGACCAACCATCTGTACGTCATTAAATGATTTACCTGAGGTTGTACGAGCCGAAGCATCAACGACCACTCTAAGCTTGGTAGTCGTGCTCGCCTCCTTCAAGACACCATGATGAGGTAAGTAATTTGAGGATGGGGAGTTTTGGCGTTTGTACTCAGACATATGACCTAAGGATATGTATTCATTCATAAAGCTGATGTATAATTCCTTAAAATATGGATCTCTAGCTAAGCGACGTTCCAGGGACAGAAAACGACGTTTAGCCATTATGTATGAGTCACCCAAGACGTCAGGTGACTCCATAAGAGGAATGATGACAACAAACCGACCATCCGAGTCGCGATGAGTGGTCTCTAAGAAAATCTGTTCGCAAGATCGCTCTTCGTTGGTAAGCTTGTGTCGTGGTGATATCGAATCTAACTCCCAGAATCGATTTAAGTTTACCTGGAAATTATCTGTATGTAAGCAAACATGAGACGAGGAGTTAGACTGACAAAGGACACCTGAAAATAGCCATCCTAATTTAGTTTCAACTAAAGTAGGCATGTTTTTCCCTAGTGAAACACGATTAGTGCCTATGACTCCCCAAAATACTTCCGCGCCGACAAGTATGTCGATGGAAGACGGAGCATAAAAGTGGGGATCGGCAAGTACTATATTCGTAGGTACACACATATTACGAGTATCATCATAAGTATTGGGTACTGATGAAGATACTTTAGGCAAGACATAACAATCAATATCCAGATCGAAGTCACTGTTAACAGATTTTAATGAAACTGTACATCCTTGTGAACAATCGGAAAATTGATTGTTTATGCCACTTACTTTGGACTTCACAGTATAAATAGGAAGGTTAAGCTTACGGATCAAGTCCTTTGTTACAAAGTTTGCGGTACTCCCATTATCAAGCAAGACTCGAGCAGTGTGAAGGTTGCCTTCAGCGTCCGACACCTTGACGAGTGCTGTGGAAAGTAATACAACACGAGATGTACTGTAATGATTAACAGATAAGGCTATGTTTTGTTTAGGGTTATTTGAAATGTCATTGTCAATGTGTAATAGGGTATTGTGTTTTTCACGACAGTATTTACAATGTCCCAATTTGCATTTTTCAACACAATGACCTGGTCTTAGACAATTCATACAGACATTTGAATTTTGAGCCTTTTTAATGCAAGCTTGAACGGACAAAAGCGTCTTCAAGCGTTTCCAATAAGTCAGCTCTATAGCAATAGAGCAACACTGAAAAATATATTGACTTTGATGACACATAGGGCATGATACTGATCTAGTGTCATTTTTATTAGAGGATGCAAAGGTTTTAGCTTTAGGGCTCAAATTAAAATGCATGTCATTCCTAGATTGTAATGACCTAGATTCTTCAAGCGTTTCCAATAAGTCAGCTCTATTGCTAACAAAAGAAATAAATAAAGCTAATGTTGGAGCGTCAGACAAGGAATTTCTGTGCTCTTCCCATTCTCGATTCGTCACCTGATCTAACTTACTGGTCATGATAAAAATAATGAGCGTGTCCCAGTGCTGGACAGGCTAACCAAGAGTAGACAAAGCTCTTAAGTTTTTGTTAGTAGTGTCTACTATGAAACGCAACGACTTACTTGACTCCTTGTTGATGGGCTGTATATTGAATAGAGCTTGCACATGATTATTAACAAGAAGTCTCTTATTGTCATACCTATCGCAGAGCAACTGCCAGGCAGTGTCGTAATTATCAGACCTAAAATCAAGGTTATCAATGACTAGAGCGGCGCTACCTTTTAAGGAAGCCCGAAGATAGTGAAGTTTATTTATTTTGTCTATGCCTTCGTTATTGTGTATAATGGAAATGAAAGTGTCCCTAAACTCGAGCCAATCATGATAGCTGCCCGAAAATTTAGGCAAATCAATTTTAGGCAAACGAATTGTGTTGTGTCTGTGTGTTTGGGAAGTACAAGATACAACCTCGGCGTCAGGGTTTTCCATCAGAAGCTTGCGAGCGTTGCTGATCATTTGACGTGCAGTTGCCACCAGACTGTAGTACTGACTTTCAAATTCCTCACGCTCCGCATTTTGCTCGCTGGGGTCATCCATCAGCGCCTCCAAGTCGATCTGTAAAGTGTCGTATTTATCATATAAATTTTCGAATGTATTGAGTCGATACTCGACTTCAACAACTTGGACCTCACTTAACTTTTCACATGATTGAGCTGTTTTTAAATATGAAGAAAATTGCGTAAGCTTAGCTTTAAGCGATGCTCGTTTTTTAATGTAGCTTTTCATGTCAGCCATGTTAAAAAAAGTGCGGATGAATTAAAGCAACTAAATAAATCTAAATTTTAAACAAAGAAAACTTAATAATTTGTAAAATAATACTTTGGCTAAGTTCGGAATAAGCAATGATTGCTATTAAGATATTTTTTGTAGGTACGTAGGTATTTAGCTACACATCAAAACTGCTTCGTAATGGTACAAGTATAATGAATATTCTAGAACTCGTTAAACGTATTAGCAAAATATGGGTGAACACGATGATATGTAGATATGGTGAATTGATCACAATATAACACTTTAATGTATAGTTTTAAATTTACTTAAATGTTCTGAAGAAATTATTAAGACTATTATTGACTCAAATAATGATTTGATGAACTGCAATAATGCCTCAAATGAGTTGTATATGAACTGAATGGATGAAGGATGAGGATGAAACTGATTGTGATTATTATAGTATGAAATGAAAGGAAATAATTGGAACGATCTCACGGTTTTGTTGGCGCAAACCACGGTTGATCTGTGACGTGGAGATTCTTCACGTTGATTCTCAGGGCACGTCGGTAATCTGAAGATGTGGCTTAGCTTCCAGCAATGATTTGATGAGTAGATCTTTCGATTTCCCAAACAATTTTCAAATGTTGTGTGTCCGTTGGAATTCGAATAGGCGAAGACGGTTAAATCTTGTAACCGTGCAAATGTTCACGACGTTCAAACACGATGCAGACACGATGAAAAAGTGTTGATGCAGACAGGCAGAACGTGGAAGATCTTCATACACACGGCGAACAAACTTGCATGACTTGCAAACCGTTGACGTTTGAAATTTTTCTTTGTTTACAAGATGCTCTTCGGTCCAATTGCACGGGAGAAGGGCCAATGATGCGACGATAGCTCGATGTATTAAATAAAATAAGCGTTGTGGACTGTATAGATATGTGTATATAATTGCTGATTGACTTATCGTATTACAAATTAGAAAATATGATACGTTAACAATATTATGCAGCGCGAGCGCAGGTATGTCGTCGTAAGTGCTAAGGCCGACTGGTGTGAGCGGGGCTGGCGCGGGTGACCAGTGCAGTCCGATGTTGTCGTCTCGCTCTGGCGGCGCGACCCGGCCGGTGTTGATATATTCAACACTAGCATCGGATGGGGCCGCGGAACTTGTCACAAACTGGCATGTGTCCGCTGAGCCATCCTTTGCAGACCATAGTCGAATCTGCTATGACATAAGTGTGCAAGAGAACGTCCAAGAACCTAGGCGCAACCCTCGCAGAACCAACATCGCGAAATACAAGACGCTTCTCGTATCACAGGTAGACAAATCCTATTTTAAGGACATGTCAACCAGCACTGACAACATAGAACATAACACCAACTTACTAACAGAATGTATACAAACAAGTTATCAGCAAGCCTGTGCACCCACACTCCCAAAGTCGTCTAGCGAAACCCAGCGGTGGGGAAGAGAACTAGAGGGACTCAGGCAAAACCTGAGGGAACTCTTTAACTGGCTAAAAACACGAGAACGGAAGCAGACTGGCTCAAATACAAAGAAGCCCAGTCACACTACAAGAAACGCATAAGATTCCGCAGAGGCGAGTCCTGGCGGCGTTTCGACAGCGGTATAAACACCACGAATGAAGCAGCCAGGGTGAAAAAGATCTTGTCTCAGGACAGCAACAAATCCCTAGGCGCCATTAAAAAGCAAGATGGAACCTACGCAACTACGGACGCTGAAATTAGCCAAGTGCTAATTGAAACTCACTTCCCAGGTTGTGAAGTAACCAATGACCGTCTGTGGGACGAGTCAGACTACAGACCACCGACCCAAACAGACTGGCTGGTAGCCGAAAATGTGGTCACCACAGACCGGCTGAAATGGGCAATAGACAGCTTCAAGGCATTCAAATCCGCAGCCCTGGATGAAATCATACCAACATTCCTACAGTGAGGATGCACAACGATTGTGCCGCACCTGCTCGACATCTACAGGGCCTCAATAGCACATAGATACATACCTTGCAGGTGGAGGGAAGTTAGTCATATTCCTCCCAAAACCTGGCAAAACTGACTACTCACAAGCGAAAGCATATAGACCAATCAGCTTGACCTCCTTCTTACTGAAAACGCTGGAGAGACTTACGGACCGACACCTCCGTGAGGGCGCATTACTGCGCAATCCACTACACCCACATCAACACGCCTACAGAAGTGGCAGGTCAACTGAATCGGCGCTGCATTCCGTTGTGGGAACCATTGAAACAGCGCTTACCAACAAGTTAATGACACTGGGAAGAAGAATCAATGAAGGCCTCATTGACATAGAAGGTGCCTTCGACAAAACTAAGTTCAACAGTATCAGCCGGGCCCTCGAAAAGTTCGGAGTTGAGCAAACCCTTAGTGGCTGGATTGATCAACTGCTGAAACAGAGGGCAATACAATTCACGGTAAACTCCACCACAAGGGGCATAGTTGCAAAAGGCTGCCCTCAGGGAGGTGTACTCTCACCCCTGTTGTGGAACATTGTGGTGGACGATCTGTTACGGAACTTAAACGACAGACGATTCTTCACGGTCGGCTATGCAGACGACATTACCATCCTGATCAAAGGTGACTCAAAGACACGATCCGCAATCGGACGCAAGCAGCCATCAGGATCATGGAGAAATGGTGCAACCAACATGAACTGACGGTTAACCCCAACAAAACGGAGCTAGTACTTTTCACCAACAAAAGGAAAACCCATATGTGCAAAACACCAAAACTCTTTGGAACGGAGCTTACCCTATCGAATGAAGTCAAGTACTTGGGCGTAATACTTGACCATTAGCTAAACTGGGGCAAGCACATCAACACAAAAACAACAAAAGCATGCACAATCTTCTGGCAATGTCGGAGAATCATAGGCAAAAAATGGGGTCTCAAACCATCAATTATCCTGTGGATCTACACTGCCATTATACGCCCCATGCTTACATATGGTGCAGTAGTGTGGTGGCCACGCACGCAACTAAGCACAATCACAAAAAAGCTACAGAGCCTTCAAAGCGTAGCCTGCTTGGCCACAACAGGCTGCAGGAAGAGCACCCCAACAGCCGCCTTGGAGATACTACTGGACCTAAGACCGCTGCACCTAATGATCTCTCTCTCGGGCTATGGAGAAAGGATGATCGAATTACCCACGCACGCCTAAAAGGGACCTTAACCAAATAGATAGTCGTTACGGACAGCCCACTGTGCAGGGGCTGCATGGAAACCGAAGAAACACCCGCTCGCGTCATTCTGCACTGTACAAGTGTGAGCGATCGACGGGCAAAGCTGCTGAACAACCCCAGAACCATGAGTGAGGCTTTAAACGATACCAGCCAACTAATGGCTTTCTGGAAGGAACTAAGGTGGTATGAGTAGTCGGCGTCAATCAAGTCGCCACTTACGCACAATGGCCCAAATAAGTGGCTAAGTGCGGAAAACCCATGACCAACTTTAACTATAACTATAACAGTTTCAGTGTGGCACGTCATTGACGATTTTATCGGTTGCACGTTTTTTTTTTAAGCAAGTACTCGATAGATTTAATCTGAACTTTACTAACTTCTTTCGCTATGAACGAAACGCGAAATTTATCGCGAAAACTGTGTTTATAGATAGTATTAACCCCCCACGTGATTACAGCACGCACGGTCGTGCTCTAATTCAAGTGGTCCCATGTGTTTGCGGCACGCGTGCACGTGCTCTAAAAAAGTCGTCCTATTGGTCGCGGATTTTTTACGTTTTGTTTTACTTAAACCAAGAAACGAAAGTAGTGACTATTAGAATAGTTTATATTCTATGCAACTAAATCGTTTTAGAAGGGTGAGGGAAACGAAACGCGCCAAAAAATATTGAAATATAATTATCTGTGTCTCAGTTGCGAAAGCGTCCGCCATTGTTGTGTTTTGATCCGCGATCTTTATAATAAAAGTTGTCTTGTGGAAGAAACCGGTGATTATTTTATAAAGATACTTATATAGATTTACTCAGAAATAAATAAATATTAATTGTGAAGTGACATTATTCGTGACAAAGACAAGAAATACAGTGATTAAAGACAAAAACTTTTTAGAAGGGCTATTTCTACTCTTGAAACTTGCTATTTTCGTAATAGTTTTATGATAAATACTCTTTTAATAGTTATGAAAGACATAAAAGTACCCAGATTATTTATCTGAGGACACATTTTAGCAATTAAATACTAGTATTGTTGTACATTTTCACTGTTATCGTGTTTCAAATTGTAAATAATTCACAGTCACAGTGTTCGTTACAGTAACATGGCGGCCTGGCACGGCGAACTTTTTGTGACGCGTTCGGATTATAATTTTTTTAGTGGCGTTAGATTAATTTGTTACAAATAAATAATGTAATGTGTGAAAACCTAAAGGTTTATGTGATAATGTTTTTGTGTTTATGAACCAAACAAGTAATGAAATTCATTAATATGTGATGAAATGTTTGTGCGAACGAGTGAAAAAAAACAAACCTCTAAGTTTGTAAGCTTGTTTTGCCGGAAAGATGAGTATTTCGTAGTAATTCATGTTATTATTATGATAGCTGATTTTATAACCAACACAATGATGTGCAATTTATGTGACATAATTATATTAAGGTGTCATAATTAATTTATTTCCGGTAACCTATGCCAATGAAAATTTGCAGCAACGTGACCTTTCGCACTTGTGGCATTTTGCCTTTAGTTTGATCGCACCTCAAGGGTTAATAGATTTTATTTCCCTAGACACTTTGAAATTCACTTTGATATCTTTCTAAAGAGTTTATAGACTTCGAAAGGGATCAAGTGAAAGGGTGAATTTCCATATCTATTGGGCACAAAGTGCAAACGAATGGAATGGAAGTGAAATCATAGCATCACTCCAGTTTTGTTAAGAGCTTCAAGTGTTGTTGTACCAAAGTTTAATAAGATCATATCATTGTGAGCATTGAAGCGAGATAGGAACTCCGACGTTATTCAATTATGTAATCGTTTTATTAGGTATATATTTGCAGAGAGATAACATTTTATATTACAACAATTGCCTTCGTACTTAGAAGTAGAATTGTTGTTTATGTTCGCAAATAAAGTCTCCGGACTTTTACAACTAACGCAATATTTTCTGAAGATTTTCAATTTAAAATCACATTTTAAAATAACGTTACTAGTCTGAGATATGTTGGAAGAAAACAATGTCGAAGTAAAATACGTTAGTTATTTTACTCAAGGAACATCATTTCAAATATGTATTACCTACCTTCTTGGTTTGTTCTTAGCTTTATTATTATTTTATAGTGGTGAAATGATGAACCATTTTGTTTCTTTTTGCCATTCTCCCTTAACTAAATATAACTGCAACTTGTAAATTATGTTTTAGTAGAATTGGTATTTTATTAAGTGTCTTCAACAAAATAGATTTGAAATAAATAGTTTAACATATTCTCGATGTGTTTGAACACATACCCTCATATTGTTACGAGCTGGGTTCGGTGATAAATTATATACACTATGCCAGAAAAACTGCACTTTATTTAACACACAACAACACTCATACACACTTAATTCTCAACACTAATAAAAACACACTTATTTCACAACAAAGAAACACCACTAAACACTTCCGTCTTACTTCCCTTGGCTTGATGATTATCGCTCCGATATTCAATTGTTACTGTCTGACTCGCGCGTTTACGCGGTATTTATACCGGCCGGAACACATAACTAGCCTTTTCGAGACGATTCACGAAATTTCTGGTAACGTGTAACGTGTTTCTAGATTTATGTAATTGTTCTATTTACACCAACGCCATCTATTAGAGGATAGATGAAACAGCTTTAAACAACCGATACATCTAATCTCATCTAGTTCTCCCATTCACTGATAGATGGCGTTATTTTCAATTCGTAACAATATATTAATATAACTGGTCTGAATGTCGTACTCTCTCGAAGGGGGTGATGAAATACTTTTTTTTGTGTTGTCTGTGATGAGTTGCGATTTTCGAGTAATTACACAATTGAAACACGTTACATTCTTAAATTAGTATAATTTCAAAATAAACTTCGCTTTTATATCGAATTTATATATGTATGTGTTTTAATTAGATAGTATTATTCGGACATTTTATTCCACCTAAAGGCAATCTTTACATACATAGACTCACGCCTGTTTCCCCAACAACACGAGATGTACTTACTGTAATGATTAACAGATAAGGCTATGTTTTGTTTAGGGTTATTTGAAATGTCATTGTCAATGTGTAATAGGGTATTTGTGTTTTTCACGACAGTATTTACAATTACTTTTTACTGTTTCTACGGGATATATACCACGTACCTTTGTTTTGAGTAACCTAAAAGTAAGTAAAGTAATTTACAATGTCCCAATTTGCATTTTTCAACACAATGACCTGGTCTTAGACAATTCATACAGATATTTGAATTTTGAGCCTTTTTAATGCGAGCTTGAACGGACAAATTTTTAAATTTTTCACACTGAAAAATATAGTGACTTTGATGACACATAGGGCATGATACTGATCTAGTGTCATTTTTATTAGAGGATGCAAAGGTTTTAGCTTTAGGGCTCAAATTAAAATTCATGTCATTCCTAGATTGTAATGACCTAGATTCTTCAAGCGTTTCCAATAAGTCAGCTCTATTGCTAACAAAAGAAATAAATAAAGCTAATGTTGGAGCGTCAGACAAGGAATTTCTGTGCTCTTCCCATTCTCGATTCGTCACCTGATCTAACTTACTGGTCATGATAAAAATAATGAGCGTGTCCCAGTGCTGGACAGGCTAACCAAGAGTAGACAAAGCTCTTAAGTTTTTGTTAGTAGTGTCTACTATGAAACGCAACGACTTACTTGACTCCTTGTTGATGGGCTGTATATTGAATAGAGCTTGCACATGATTATTAACAAGAAGTCTCTTATTGTCATACCTATCGCAGAGCAACTGCCAGGCAGTGTCGTAATTATCAGACCTAAAATCAAGGTTATCAATGACTAGAGCGGCGCTACCTTTTAAGGAAGCCCGAAGATAGTGAAGTTTATTTATTTTGTCTATGCCTTCGTTATTGTGTATAATGGAAATGAAAGTGTCCCTAAACTCGAGCCAATCATAATAGCTGCCCGAAAATTTAGGCAAATCAATTTTAGGCAAACGAATTGTGTTGTGTCTGTGTGTTTGGGAAGTACAAGATACAACCTCGGCGTCAGGGTTTTCCATCAGAAGCTTGCGAGCGTTGCTGATCATTTGACGTGCAGTTGCCACCAGACTGTAGTACTGACTTTCAAATTCCTCACGCTCCGCATATTGCTCGCTGGGGTCATCCATCAGCGCCTCCAAGTCGGTCTGTAAAGTGTCGTATTTATCATATAAATTTTCGAATGTATTGAGTCGATACTCGACTTCAACAACTTGGACCTCACTTAACTTTTCACATGATTGAGCTGTTTTTAAATATTGTGACGTCACATCGCGCTCCTGCGCCGCGAGCCTCGCTACGAGTGACGCACAGCAATGGGCCGTTCCCTCGCGCCCCTCCGCGCCGGCCCTATAAATACAGCGGTCACGAGGCTTCGGCCCTTTCCTCCGGCCAGCACCACCGAGTTGAGTACTTCCATCATCCGAAGACCTGTGAAGTGCCAACGTCGACCACGCCCTGGATAATTGTCTCTTCTGTTAGCCTTAATCGTCAGTTCTTTTTGTACCGAATAACTGGAATTATAACGCGAGTTTAAACTTTCCTGGTGATATTTTTTATTTATTTCCCGTAAGTCAACCTAATTATCTCTCTTTAATTGCTCGGCGAGTGATCGATCCCGGCTACCCCGTGGAAATCAATCACTCGTGTGACATTGGCGCCCAATGTGGGGCTGTGTGACGTCACATCGCGCTCCTGCGCCGCGAGCCTCGCTACGAGTGACGCACAGGAATGGGCCGTTCCCTCGCGCCCCTCCGCGCCGGCCCTATAAATACAGCGGTCACGAGGCTTCGGCCCTTTCCTTCGGCCAGCACCGCCAGTTGAGTACAAGACCATCCGAAAACCTGTGAAGTGCCAACGTCGACCACGCCCTGGATAATTGTCTCTTCTGTTAACTTTAATCGTCAGTTCGTTTTTTGTATCGAATAACTGGAATTATAACGCGAGTTTAAACTTTCCTGGTGATATTTTTTATTTATTTCCCGTAAGTCAACCTAATTATCTCTTTTTAATTGCTCGGCGAGTGATCGATCCCGGCTACCCCGTGGAAATCAATCACTCGTGCGACATTGGCGCCCAATAGAATTTTTAATTATATTATATATATATAATTTTTAAAACGTAAGTTGGCACTTTACAGGTGAGTGAAATAATTTATTTTTCTCTTGTATATTTTTCTCCTGTGTGTGCATATATTCTGGTGTGGTGAATTGCGTACAGGTACAGTTTCTATCTATTTTTGTTGGCCATAAGCAATTTAACTGTGTAAATAACATAACGGTGATTTAATTAACGTCGGTCTAAAATCACGTTTCCACCGCGGGCAGCGTGTTGAGCCGCCAACCGGTTCTAACCGCTTAGCTGTTGAACTAACGAGCCACGGGTTCGCGAAAGAATATTGTGATTCAACCTTTGAGTGACCTTTAAGAAATGTTTTCTTCCTTGACCAATCATCACACCATTGTATAATTTAGTGTATTTCAGCTTTTTTTAGCACGGTATTCGATTTTCTGGCGATATTTAATTTTTTTTTCTAGTCCCGGCGTTAATACTTAGATTCTCTATTATTGTTTTGTAATAATGGCTTACATTATAACTTTCTCATTATTAACTAAAGCGGAATTAGAATATGAGACCACAATACGCGGCGTTTCAAAGCCTGACGATCCCCGCAAACAAATCGCTAAACTTTCAGTTAAAACTCCCTCAGAGGATATATTATCTTCACCCTTCCCACCAGAGGAGGATGTGGCAGAAGTGGAAAAGTCGCTATTAAGATCAACTAAACACTTATCTATGTTGGAAGCAAACTATACTTCCGAGCTTCAACAGAAGGTCGAAACCGTGCTGCACCATTGTTTTCATCGACTGAATAGGGTGGATACCGGCAGTCTTGATATTAAAAAAATTGAGT
Source organism: Euclidia mi (assembly GCA_944739405.2). Classification (NCBI taxonomy): domain Eukaryota; kingdom Metazoa; phylum Arthropoda; class Insecta; order Lepidoptera; family Erebidae; genus Euclidia; species Euclidia mi. Next base: position 34,859,901 of record OX123197.2, read on the forward strand.
CTGTGTGGAATAAATTTAATGACTTATATGCGAAATTACAATTAATCACGAGACGTAATTCGCGGTCGGATTGCTCAGTGGCAGAGGGAAACACTTCCTATAATTACGACCGTAAGCTTTTTTCGGAATTAGGTAAATTCAAATTTAACGGTTAATCATGTGTAAGATCCTTTATTGAAAAAAATGATGAATTTATGTCCTGTAGATCTATTCCTCACGACAAGATGTTGTCTTTCGCTTTTGAAATATTTTCGAGTGACGCAGTAGTTTGGTACCGTTCTGTTAAAAATAATGTAAAGACTTGGTTAGAACTTTGCGAACTTTTGAAACGAGATTTTAGTCCGCATAACTACGATTATCGGCTTATGACGGAGATGCGTCAGCGCTCACAGGGCGAAAACGAATCAATAACTATTTACGTGGCAAAAATGCACGGTCTGTTTTCGCGACTTAGTTCTCCTATCGCTGATTCGGAGAAGCTAGAAATTTTGCTAAATAATATTAGATCTTGTTACACTAATTGTCTGCTCACTGCAAAGGTTGTTGATGTTGATAGTCTGGTCGAAGTTTGTCGTCTTTTCGAAAATTACCAAAGTCGCAGTAAGCAATTTTCTGAACCCCCTAAAGTTTCAAAGAATACTGTAGCACCTGATCTAGCGTATAATTATCCGTTTTCTAATTTTTCTTCAAACAAAAATGTTTACAATCATAGTCACTTCAATAAATATAACTCTGTCGCTGATACATCGAGATACAAGTCTGTACCACAAGTTAACGCCGTATCGAGTACTTCTAATATAAATAAAAATTTTTGCGTGCGTTGTAGATGCAATTCGCACTCATTACGTAATTGCCGTCAACCACACTACCTAATCTGATTTAAGTGCGGTACAAAGGGTTTCAAGGTGTCAGACTGCCCCAATTGTAAATCTAAGTCGACCCCTACAGTTTCAAAAAACTAGTTAACAAGGATTGTGGAAAATGAAATTATACAACTAATTGTAATAAAACAGAGTGGAATAATTGGTTGGACTTTTAAAAAAAATTCTTTAGTAGCTATCATATCTCCTCAATCCGTAATTCTAAAGTAGAATATTTACCTTACGTTACTCTAAAATTAAACGGAATACCTACCACTGGTCTTTTAGATTCTGGATCTTGCGTTACAATTTTAGGTAATAATTCGCATAACTTATTTTTGAAAGACGATGTTTTGGATAAATCGGAACCTTTAAGGTTAATAACAGCTGGCGGCGAACGATTTGAGTCTTTGGGATCGGTGTTTCTACCCTTTGAGTTTCAGGATAAATTGATTAACTTAGAAGTTCATGTTGTACCTGGGATTCAAAATTCCCTTATCCTTGGCATGGATTTTTGGCGAAGCTTTGGCCTATTTCCTAACAAATTAGAGTCTGTTTTGATTGTGAACAAGTCTGACGCTCAAGTAATGGAGTTGTAGGCAGTTCCCCCTACACATCTTGTTTCTTATGATCATCTTACAGTCGACCAGAGAGCTACCGCTGACAACATTATTTCTAAATTTACCGATATTTCATACGAGAAGCGGGGTCTCGGTTGCACAAATATTATTTCTCATTCAATTGATACAGGTGATTGCCCCCCTATTCGGCAAAGATTTTATCGCATGTCTCCCGATAAACAAAGAATTTTAAGCATCTTGACGACATGCTCTCAGAGGATGTTGTTGAACGATCTGAAAGCCCGTGGTCAAACCCTGTCATTTTGACCCCTAAGAAGAATGGTGAACTGCGTTTCTGTTTGGACAGTCGTAAATTAAGTTCCGTTACAAAAAAAGATGCTTATAGCTTGCCTTATATTTCGGAAATTTTAGATAATCTGAGAGATGCTAAATACTTGTCTAGTTTAGATTTGTCTAAATCTTTTTGGTAAACATTAATTAAAGAAGAGGACCGTTGCAAAACAGCCTTTTATATTCCTACGCGTGGCACATTTCAATTCAAAAGAATGCCCTTCGGTCTTACGAATGCGCCAGCTACTCAACAACGATTAGTTGATATTTTATTTTATGGTCCAGAATTTGAAAATAAGGTTTTCTGTTTTATCGATGACATGATCTGTATCACGTCCAGCTTCAACGATCATATTACTCTTTTATTACGCATTCTTGATAAACTAAAACGCGCTAATTTAACAATTAATCTCGAAAAATGTCAATTTATTAGAGATAAACTAAAATGCTATAATAGGCTATGTTGTCAACTCTAGTGGATTGCATCCCGATCCGGAAAAAGTAAATTCAATGAAAAATTATCCCACTCCTTCTAATAGAAAAGAAGTACGTCGTTTTTAGGCGCAGCCTCGTGGTACAGGCGTTTTATACCGAATTTTAGCTCTATTGCTGCACCCTTAAATAAGTTAACATCTCAAAGTAAAAACGCACCTCCATTCTGTTGGACGACAGAGGCTAATGAGGCGTTTAATAACCTAAAGAATTGTTTGATTTCCTCCTCGGTGTTGGCTTGTCCTGACTACTCGCAACCTTTTGAAATACACTCAGATGCTAGCGATTTTGGACTTGGCGCGATCCTCTGTCAAAGGTTAAATGGTGAGGAAAGAGTCATAGCGTACTATAGCAAATCACTCACTAAGCAAGAAAAAAATTACAGTGCCACAGAGCGCGAAGCCCTGGCTGTTCTATCTGCTATAGAACACTGGCGTTGTTATGTTGAAAATGGTAAAAAGTTTATTGTTTATACAGATCACGTTGCTTTGAAATTTTTTTTGACCTTAAATAACCCTACTGGCCGGTTAGCCAGATGGGGAGTTCGCTTATCTTCCTATAATTTCGAAATACGTCATTGTCGGGGTTCCGATAACGTTTTACCTGATTTTCTGTCTCGCTCTTTACCCGTTTCTGCTATTGCTAATGATATAAATATAGATATTAATTCTAATCAGAATTTACCAGTTTCTACTAATGATCCTTGGTATTTAAATATCTATAAAGGCTGTTTAAGTTCTCCGACTTCCTTTGTTAACTATCAAGTAATAAACAATAAATTGTATTGTTTTAAAAAAACATTTAACCCTCTCACTAGAGAATTTCAATGGAAAGAGGTTATTCCGTCTGACCAAAGAAATGACATTCTAAGGGAGAATCATTCTTCGCCCACTGCTGGACATCTGGGTATTTTTAAGACATACAAACGTCTCGCACTTAATTACTTTTGGCCTGGTATGTACACCGATGTTGTCAAGTTCGTCAGTTCATGTGAACCTTGTATCACCCATAAACACCAAAATCACCCAAATTTAGGTCTAATGGGAAAACCCAAATCATGTCAAAAGCCCTTTCAGACGATTAGTATTGATTTGATTGGTCCATTGCCTCCCAGCAGGAAACAAAACACTTTTATATTTGTGGTCAGTTGTTGTTTCTCTAAATATTGTTTACTTTTCCCCATTAAACGGGCAACTGCAGAAGTGATAACAAAAATTCTTGAGGAAAATGTATTTTTGGTGCATGGAATTCCATCTACTATTGTTTTGGATAACGGTAAACAATTTATTAGCGCAACCTTTAAAAGTATGTTGTCAAAATATAAAATTCCAAATTTGCATTTTACACCGTTGTATACTCCCCACGTTAACTCAATTGAACGTTACAACAAAACCATTATGACAGCTATTTCAACTTTCATAGAATCTGATCATCGAATCTGGGACACTCTAATCACTAAAGTTCAATTCGCCCTTAACTGCGCAGTTAGTGAGGTTACTGGTTATTCTCCTAATTTCCTTGTTTTTGGTAGGGAGGTCATAACATGTGGTTCTCAGTATATTGATAAGGAATTTAATTCCGATATGGTGCTTGAACCACGGGACGGCTATGCCGAAACTTTAGGCTATTTATCTTCTATTTTCGAGAAGGTACATTCAGCTCTGTTGTCGGCCCACCAACGAAATTGTTCATCTTATAATCTTCGCCGTAAACAGGCAGAATTCAATGTCGGTGATATAGTTTGGCGCAGAACGTTTCTTCTTAGTGATAAGGATAAATACTTTAGCAAGAAATTGGCGCCTAAATTTATTAAATGTAAGATTGCCTCAAAAAAATCACCTCTAGTATATAAACTTAACGACATGGCTGGAAAACCTTTAGGCGATTGGCACATCAAGGATTTAAAGTTGATTAATTACAAAGAATAATAAAAGTATAAAAACAACAATAAGAATACCTTCTACCTATTCATTGTTTAATTTATTTCAAACGAACGTTTCTAATTTATATTACCGTTTGTAGTAGTGCCTACTATAAATTGATATTTTCTGTGGTGGGTAGCAAATGTTTTTTTCTCGTAGACAATACTATTTTTCAAATTGCTGCGCAATTGTGTACTCAAATGTTATGTTGAACATTGTTTAAAAAAATACTAACTATAAACTAAATATATTGTTTTTTTTACCCTGTTGATCAGTGGTTAAAAGGTCGCTACTAGCCGAGCATACAAGTTTGATTCTTGCATGTGTATTTTCTTTCCGCAAATCTATTTGTTGAAATGCATCTTGATTGGCGTATTGTTTTTCGCCGTGCCTTGTTCTGAAGTTCTGTTGTTATTCTTAATTCTGTATAAATTCCATAATCAAAATGTTATTATAAGTACTTTAGAAACGATCATGGTGATTAACCGTCGCGAGCTCGGAACAGTCAAATAGTACCTACCATTTAGATCGTACCTAGTTGTCGTTATGACGCACGCGCGTTCACTCAGCGACGCGCCGATAAATAAATGCTTAACTAATGACTCACCATTGTTTACATTCAAAAAGTGGTTACTGGTCGTGTTCTAGTTATTAATTAGAGCAAAATATTTATTAATTTCTTTCCTTTGACATTGAGCGGTCCGGTCGTGTCTGCGGCTTGTATTATTTTTGTTCATCTTTACGAAAAATCTGTTGTTATACCTAACTTTATTCAAAAAGTTTACTTATCTAGTGGCAAAGGCCGAACCCAAGATTTATAAGTCGTAGGGCTAGATCATGTTTCTTATATCTACAAAACATTATTACCTAATATTTACCCTAAGCGCTTCTCCATAGATTGTTATCTTTAATATTAGGCTATTACACTGGCCTCGGCATTTACATGTAGGTATGTGTGATGAATTATGAATGATAAATGTTTATGTTCAAATTCAGACTGCCGCTGTACGCGTGAAGAAGGCAAGCGTGGGTCATTATTATTTAGGTATCCTAATTAGCGTATAGGGTTTTCACTTGTTCAAGGTACTCATGCCCTTGTTTTCTCTAATTTCAGGGAGTATCTTCAGGGCTGCTACGCCCGTTGGGCTAGGGAATTTTCCTTAGGGAAAATCCCGGCCTAACGGGGGGGGGGGTGTGTGACGTCACATCGCGCTCCTGCGCCGCAAGCCTCGCTACGAGTGACGCACAGCAATGGGCCGTTCCCTCGCGTCCCTCCGCGCCGGCCCTATAAATACAGCGGTCACGAGGATTCGGCCCTTTCCTCCGCCCAGCACCACCGAGTGGAGTACTTCCATCATCCGAAGACCTGTGAAGTGCCAACGTCGACCACGCCCTGGATAATTGTCTCTTCTGTTAGCCTTAATCGTCAGTTCTTTTTGTACCGAATAACTGGAATTATAACGCGAGTTTAAACTTTCCTGGTGATATTTTTTATTTATTTCCCGTAAGTCAACCTAATTATCTCTCTTTAATTGCTCGGCGAGTGATCGATCCCGGCTACCCCGTGGAAATCAATCACTCGTGCGACAATAAGAAGAAAATTGCGTAAGCTTAGCTTTAAGCGATGCTCGTTTTTTAATGTAGCTTTTCATGTCAGCCATGTTAAAAAAAGTGCGGATGAATTAAGGCAACTAAATAAATCTAAATTTTAAACAAAGAAAACTTAATAATTTGTAAAATAATGCTTTGGCTAAGCTCGGAATAAGCAATGATTGCTATTAAGATATTTTTTTGTAGGTACGTAGGTATTTAGCTACACATCAAAACTGCTTCGTAATGGTACAAGTGTAATGAATATTCTAGAACTCGTTAAACGTATTAGCAAAATATGGGTGAACACGATGATATGTAGATATGGTGAATTGATCACAATATAACACTTTAATGTATAGTTTTAAATTTACTTAAATATTCAGAAGAAATTATTAAGACTATTATTGACTCAAATAATGACTTGATGAACTGCAATAATGCCTCAAATGAGTTGTATATGAACTGAATGGATGAAGGATGAGGATGAAACTGATTGTGATTATGATAGTATGAAATGAAAGGAAATAATTGGAACGATCTCACGGTTTTGTTGGCGCAAACCACTGTTGATCTGTGACGTGGAGATTCTTCATGTTGATTCTCAGGGCACGTCGGTAATCTGAAGATGTGGCTTAGCTTCCAGCAATGATTTGATGAGTAGATCTTTCGATTTCCCAAACAATTTTCAAATGTTGTGTGTCCGTTGGAATTCGAATAGGCGAAGACGGTTAAATCTTGTAACCGTGCAAATGTTCACGACGTTCAAACACGATGCAGACACGATGAAAAAGTGTTGATGCAGACAGGCAGAACGTGGAAGATCTTCATACACACGGCGAATAAACTTGCATGACTTGCAAACCGTTGACGTTTGAAATTTTTCTTTGTTTACAAGATGCTCTTCGGTCCAATTGCACGGGAGAAGGGCCAATGATGCGACGATAGCTCGATGTATTAAATAAAATAAGCGTTGTGGACTGTATAGATATGTGTATATAATTGCTGATTGACTTATCGTATTACAAATTAGAAAATATGATACGTTAACAATATTATGCAGCGCGAGCGCGGGTATGTCGTCGTAAGTGCTAAGGCTGACTTCTCGTATCACAGGTAGACAAATCCTATTTTAAGGACATGTCAACCAGCACTGACAACATAGAACATAACACCAACTTACTAACAGAATGTATACAAACAAGTTATCAGCAAGCCTGTGCACCCACACTCCCAAAGTCGTCTAGCGAAACCCAGCGGTGGGGAAGAGAACTAGAGGGACTCAGGCAAAACCTGAAGGAACTCTTTAACTGGCTAAAAACACGAGAACGGAAGCAGACTGGCTCAAATACAAAGAAGCCCAGTCACACTACAAGAAACGCATAAGATTTCGCAGAGGCGAGTCCTGGCGGCGTTTCTACAGCGGTATAAACACCACGAATGAAGCAGCCAGGGTGAAAAAGATCTTGTCTCAGGACAGCAACAAATCCCTAGGTGCCATTAAAAAGCAAGATGGAACCTACGCAACTACGGACGCTGAAATTAGCCAAGTGCTAATTGAAACTCACTTCCCAGGTTGTGAAGTAACCAATGACCGTCTGTGGGACGAGTCAGACTACAGACCACCGACCCAAACAGACTGGCTGGTAGCCGAAAATGTGGTCACCACAGACCGGCTGAAATGGGCAAAAGACAGCTTCAAGGCATTCAAATCCGCAGGCCTGGATGAAATCATACCAACATTCCTACAGTGGGGATGCACAACGATTGTGCCGCACCTGCTCGACATCTACAGGGCCTCAATAGCACATAGATACATACCTTGCAGGTGGAGGGAAGTTAGTCATATTCCTCCCAAAACCTGGCAAAACTGACTACTCACAAGCGAAAGCATATAGACCAATCAGCTTGACCTCCTTCTTACTGAAAACGCTGGAGAGACTTACGGACCGACACCTCCGTGAGGGCGCATTACTGCGCAATCCACTACACCCACATCAACACGCCTACAGAAGTGGCAGGTCAACTGAATCGGCGCTGCATTCCGTTGTGGGAACCATTGAAACAGCGCTTACCAACAAGTTAATGACACTGGGAAGAAGAATCAATGAAGGCCTCATTGACATAGAAGGTGCCTTCGACAAAACTAAGTTCAACAGTATCAGCCGGGCCCTCGAAAAGTTCGGAGTTGAGCAAACCCTTAGTGGCTGGATTGATCAACTGCTGAAACAGAGGGCAATACAATTCACGGTAAACTCCACCACAAGGGGCATAGTTGCAAAAGGCTGCCCTCAGGGAGGTGTACTCTCACCCCTGTTGTGGAACATTGTGGTGGACGATCTGTTACGGAACTTAAACGACAGACGATTCTTCACGGTCGGCTATGCAGACGACATTACCATCCTGATCAAAGGTGACTCAGAAGACACGATCCGCAATCGGACGCAAGCAGCCATCAGGATCATGGAGGAATGGTGCAACCAACATGAACTGACGGTTAACCCCAACAAAACGGAGCTAGTACTATTCACCAACAAAAGGAAAACCCATATGTGCAAAACACCAAAACTCTTTGGAACGGAGCTTACCCTATCGAATGAAGTCAAGTACTTGGGCGTAATACTTGACCATTAGCTAAACTGGGGCAAGCACATCAACACAAAAACAACAAAAGCATGCACAATCTTCTGGCAATGTCGGAGAATCATAGGCAAAAAATGGGGTCTCAAACCATCAATTATCCTGTGGATCTACACTGCCATTATACGCCCCATGCTTACATATGGTGCAGTAGTGTGGTGGCCACGCACGCAACTAAGCACAATCACAAAAAAGCTACAGAGCCTTCAAAGCGTAGCCTGCTTGGCCACAACAGGCTGCAGGAAGAGCACCCCAACAGCCGCCTTGGAGATACTACTGGACCTAAGACCGCTGCACCTAATGATCTCTCTCTCGGGCTATGGAGAAAGGATGATCGAATTACCCACGCACGCCTAAAAGGGACCTTAACCAAATTGATAGTCGTTACGGACAGCCCACTGTGCAGGGGCTGCATGGAAACCAAAGAAACACCCGCTCGCGTCATTCTGCACTGTACAAGTGTGAGCGATCGACGGGCAAAGCTGCTGAACAACCCCAGAACCATGAGAGAGGCTTTAAACGACACCAGCCAACTAATGGCTTTCTGGAAGGAACTAAGGTGGTATGAGTAGTCGGCGTCAATCAAGTCGCCACTTACGCACAATGGCCCAAATAAGTGGCTAAGTGCGGAAAACCCATGACCAACTTTAACTATAACTATAACAGTTTCAGTGTGGCACGTCATTGTCGATTTCATCGGTTGCACGTTTTTTTTTAAAGCAAGTACTCGATAGATTTAATCTGAACTTTACTAACTTCTTTCGCTTTGAACTAAACGCGAAATTTATCGCGAAAACTGTGTTTATAGATAGTATTAATAGATTTTATTTCCCTAGACACTTTGAAATTCACTTTGATATCTTTCTAAAGAGTTTATAGACTTCGAAAGGGATCAAGTGAAAGGGTGAATTTCCATATCTATTGGGCACAAAGTGCAAACAAATGGAATAGAAGTGAAATCTTAGCATCACTCCAGTTTTGTTAAGAGCTTCAAGTGTTGTTGTACCAAAGTTTAATAAGATCATATCATTGTGAGCATTGAAGCGAGATAGGAACTCCGACGTTATTCAATTATGTAATCGTTTTATTAGGTATATATTTGCAGAGAGATAACATTTTATATTACAACAATTGCCTTCGTACTTAGAAGTAGAATTGTTGTTTATGTTCGCAAATAAAGTCTCCGGACTTTTACAACTAACGCAATATTTTCTGAAGATTTTCAATTTAAAATCACATTTTAAAATAACGTTACTAGTCTGGAAATGTTGGAAGAAAACAATGTCGAAGTAAAATACGTTAGTTATTTTACTCAAGGAACATCTTTTCAAATATGTATTACCTACCTTCTTGGTTTGTTCTTAGCTTTATTATTATTTTATAGTGGTGAAATGATGAACCATTTTGTTTCTTTTTGCCATTCTCCCTTAACTAAATATAACTGCAACTTGTAAATTATGTTTTAGTAGAATTGGTATTTTATTAAGTGTCTTCAACAGAATAGATTTGAAATAAATAGTTTAACATATTCTCGATGTGTTTGGACACATACCCTCATATTGTTACGAGCTGGGTTCGGTGATAAATTATATACACTATGCCAGAAAAACTGCACTTTATTTAACACACAACAACACTCATACACACTTAATTCTCAACACTAATAAAAACACACTTATTTCACAACAAAGAAACACCACTAAACACTTCCGTCTTACTTCCCTTGGCTTGATGATTATCGCTCCGATATTCAATTGTTACTGTCTGACTCGCGCGTTTACGCGGTATTTATACCGGCCGGAACACATAACTAGCCTTTTCGAGACGATTCACGAAATTTCTGGTAACGTGTAACGTGTTTCTAGATTTATGTAATTGTTCTATTTACACCAACGCCATCTATTAGAGGATAGATGAAACAGCTTTAAACAACCGATACATCTAATCTCATCTAGTTCTCCCATTCACTGATAGATGGCGTTATTTTCAATTCGTAACAATATATTAATATAACTGGTCTCAATGTCGTACTCTCTCGAAGGGGGTGATGAAATACTTTTTTTTGTGTTGTCTGTGATGAGTTGCAATTTTCGAGTAATTACACAATTGAAACACGTTACATTCTTAAATTAGTATGATTTCAAAATAAACTTCGCTTTTATATCGAATTTATATATGTATGTGTTTTAATTAGATAGTATTATTCGGACATTTTATTCCACCTAAAGGCAATCTTTACATACATAGACTCACGCCTGTTTCCCCGAAGGGGTAGGCAGAGGCATATTAAATGCCCACTTTTCGCCAGTGTTTTGATCCCACGTAATAGGTGGCGAGCCTATTGCCGCTTATCGGGATATTTTGTTCGCCAGAGCCTCGTCCGTTGATCGGCAGGTGCACCACTTGGAGGTGAGGTTGGCTTGGGACCCTTTGTTCTTGGTGAGAACCCTATACACTTTGAATCTTTAGGTTTATAAATATCATGAAATAATAAAACCGGTGTCCATATTCATTTCATTAAGATCGTTTTGCATGACTGACAATCACTGGATTCAAGTTATCTACCAGCATTTATGTGGTGATATTAACCGCCTATTTTAAGTAACATTTACATAACATTGAATGAAAATGGTACTGTTATGAGGATGTAATTAGGAAAATTTTACATTTGCAAATGTTTAACTTGAACTTAACCGCTTGCTTCTAAATACTTTAGTGAGAGCTTTTGATGTTAGTGTAGGCGCTTCACACTTAATTTTCTTACTATAATTATCATTATTAGAATTTAAACTCAATCGAACATAGCTTGTATAAAAAAGACTTCAATAATGATAATTATATTCTATTGCTTCCTCTTTGGCTTCTTGATTTACTGTATTACCTTCTAACACGATTTTACCTACAGCAAAGAACACTTAGTACCAAGATTTATCTAAACCTAAGCCTATATACACAGAGAGTGTTTGAATACGGATGTTAACCAGAAGACTGTGGGGCAGGTTGTACAGCCACCCATTTAAAAGGGAGTCTGCGGCGTCGGAGACTACCACTACGACGCTGCTGGTGCCGCGGCACTTGCTGGTACCGCCTCACGACTGCAGGCGCTTGCATGCTGTGAGTATTAATGCTGGGGCAGTGGGCAAAGAGTTTGTAGCTGACGATAAAATAGACTACAGCGATACATCGCTGTAGTCTATTTTGTCAGCAGTAGTTCTGACCTTTGAATGGGTAAAGTTGGTTTTAGAGGCAAGAAAAGATACTACTCATATACGTCTGAGATTGTGATGCATAATAATAGCTAGAATACATATCATAATTGTCTTAACTAGGAAGGTACAGAAATGGATTATAGCAACTAATTTGATAAGTACCTACCTAGGTATCAAACTGTGATTGCTATACTTTCATGCCCGGGATAGGCATATAGGCTTAGGGACATTTTTCGCCCTTTGTGTAAAAATCTGTCACGCTCAAACTCTTTGTCAACTTACATGATTTTTTTAGTACAATGTTCTATAAAGGTTTTGCAATAAGTGGCAATATGCGCAAGACTACATCACGAGTGCCAGCGCGAGCGGCGACCAGTCTCCCGTGTGAGGCGGGGGGTGGGGAGGGCTCTCGCGCCTGCGCACTCTGCCCGAGGAAGACGCGCCACTCGCGCCTGACGCGTCCGCCCCTGCCTCTCACGCCTCTTCGTCTCACCTCTGTCCCATCAGCACCCAGCCCAACCACGACTGCCTCGAGTCCCACGCCTTACCAAACTACACCAACCACCACAATGGACTACCCAAACCAGACGTTAACAATCCCAATGAATCCAAAACCACAAACGGACCCTTCTCTCTCACTAACCGTCTTTACTCCGTATCTCCCAATTATTCGAACTCAAATCCCAAAGCAAAATATTTTGAACATTAACATCACGCATTTGATGAGCCTGTAACTATTGATGTATACTTATGATTGTGTATTTTGTCTCCTGTTATATTCAGTATTTATATTGTTAATAAATCGCTCCCTAACAACTTTGATTCTGAATTCAAGCTTCATAAATAGTCAGTTCTGAATCGATGCACACTGGACATTGATTTATGACTACTATGTTTTGTGTTCATTTTGATAATCGTCGGCGTAACAGAGGCAACGCATTGAGCTGCCAGTCCTGTTCGACGTAAAATATTAGGTGCATTCACCACATTGACTAAGACAAATGAACTAAAGGCTGCTACTGAAAGTTCATTCCATTCAATTAGTCTGACACTGTAGATATTTTTGGTGTTAAATTACTGGAGGAACTAATATATATTATTCATTGCAATTTGCGTATCTATTACGTGGTATATACATATTACTAGGATCAAGCAGACCTGTATACCTCTAACTTCAGTAGATATAATTGTCTGCGAAATATTTTTATGAAATGACCCTGCCCCAAATTTAAAAATGGTCTCACGATTGTCCAATTTGGAATAAATCTTGGAACACAGAGAGTACGCAGAATCGAAACAACCATTTATTGATCATACAAAGTGCTATCTTATGTGGGGATCAAATCACGACATGAGGCGTATTGTTAAAAAGCGAGGCAACCGCTTAAATCACTACGCCATCCGTGCAATCAATACTTACATTTGAAAGTAACCAGATACTTAACTTCGAATATCAAGAATAGTCAAGATACCAATCTAATGTTTGGTAGAATCCGTTAAAATCATTTGGCTAAGTTATTTCCTTGGCCAAATTATGGTCATTGCGGCCCAGAGGCCAAACAGGCAAAAGTTCCGAATTCAATTCCTCAGGCTTAAGTAAACTGTTATTGGGTTTTGCTATCAAGAAATATTCATTACCAACCACGGACTTAGGCCCGGAGTGAATGTATTGCCACGCTTACTCAATTACACAAATCTCTTTCTTATCCGTTGGGGTGAGTCAGCCGGGATATTAGGTTAATAGTTAAAGATTACGACTTAATTATATTAATATAACACGTTGTTCTCTATTCTAGACAGTTTAATTGTGTAGTAATTAATATTGTTTTCACTTTTAGACTATTTTATTTTGCAATATTTTCTAAACGAGCGAAGTTAATTTGGCGACATAATTAAAGATAAAACGAACTTACCTGTATGTAACTTACGACTTAATTATATTAATACATTTAGACTGTCTCATTGTGCAGCCTTTTCTGAATGCGTGAAGTTTGATTTGCTATTATAATAATAATAATAATAATATAATATTCTACCACATTCACACAACACCATCTAGTCCCAAACTAAGCAGAGCTTGTACTATGGGTACTAGACAATGGATAAACATACATATATACTTTTTTTTTTTGTAAATACATACATATTATACATAGAAACACCCAGACCAAGACAAACATCCATGTTCAAGCACACAAATGTTTGACTTGAGCGGGAATCGAACCCGCGACCTTCGGCGTGGCAGTCGCTTACACTCCCGCTGCGCCAACCGGTCGTCAAATGTGATATGTACATCCAACCCTCTTACCTACTAAATTCGTACTGCTTTTAACTAAGGTTTGACAATACCTCTGAGCACCGGCATCATTCAAGTAGTAGACGTCGCGTCGGTAGTTTTAAAAATCATAAGCAATAAAAACACGTGACCTTGTAATGTGACATTCGTCAAATAGGTTGGCAATTTAATTATGTGTGTCATTCTGAAAATCTGTCACCCTCAGACCTTTTGTTGAAAGCTAATCATTCCAAAACAAACGAAAACCCAAAGAATGCGAATAGTTTCGAACATGATTATTAACATATCTCCATGAGTCGCAACTTCGGTTTGACACCTAATATATCATGTCTCAGCATGTCTCCGTCGGCAAATTAGCACGCGGTAAAATCTCATTCGGTGTCCGATCATTTGACAAAAAAACAAATGACAAATAACATTTGACAAAATTATACTTATACATTTATTATTTAACAAACTATTGCTTAGTAAACTACTCATTAGACAATATATTTACTAAAGAAAAATATTATGCTAAACATTTATTTACAAATTGATTATTTTTAAACGTGTTAGTTGGCAAAACAACGTAAAGCATAAATAACATTTGACAAAATGCATTGCTTGGTAAATATTTTACTAACCGAAATCTACGTTAATACAACAACATGTTTGTGTAGAGTCAACTGAAACGATGACTAGTTCGGTAAGGTTAGAACTGCGATCACAACGCACAAGCCGAGCGAGCGAAGCGAGCGTACCGCGGCTGCGGCCGGCGAGTGCCAGAACCGAGTTCTACTTATTCCGCTTAATTCAGGCAGTGTGTATTATTACTATTATTTTTAAAAGACTAAAATTTCTATGGAATTAGTATTAATACAAAATTATTACTTGCCAATAAAAAATCTGTCCAAGATGAAAATTGCTACCATACCATTTAATATTTTCAAAATTTCGCGTAAGTATTGGTTAAAAATTAGTTAGTTATAAAAACTAATAATTAATATTTATCTTCTAATTAATAATAATTTATCTTCTAACTTTTTGTACAATCACCAATTTGGCAAACGAATTATTTAGTCATGTGATTATTAAAAAAAAATTAACAGTTTAATTATTTTGTAAGTAAAACATTTGCGAAACCTGTATTATGTCAAATTATTGTAATAATAAAGGATGCCAGCAGCTACGCCTGCATTTTTTTTAATTTACCCGTTTTGGCCGATCCCGTGGGAATTTCGGGAAATCCCTTCTTAGTGCACCCCTACGGTCCCCAAGTAATATATATGCCAAATTTCGGCTTCCTGCGCCCAATAGTTTTGCCTGTAGCTTGTCTGTCAGTAACGCAAGGATTTTATATATACAGATGTTTGCGAAATGATTAATTTTTTAAACGTTGTTTGTAAAATGATCTTTTGTCATACATTTTTTGTAAAACAATAGTAAACCATCTCATTCACTATGGTTTGCACGGTTGGCGTAGTGGTTTAAGCGGCCGCCTGGCCGCTCCACACTGCAGCGAGTGTTGTGGGTTCGATTCCCACTCGAGACAACACTTTGTGTAATCCATAAAATGTTGTTTCGAGGCTCGGTGTTAATTGTGTACGTTGGTTGTATGTTTTTAAAACTCCCCCGCGACACAGGATTTATTCCTAGTGCGGGAGTTGTCCTTAAAAAAAGAAAAAAACGATAGGTACATTATTAAGCACTGTACTTGTTAAATGTTTCTCTCCTTAAGCTAAGTTGCCAGCTATTGGCCCGGAAATGTCTATGCGGAGTAGACTACATTTGCAAGAAATTGTTTTGTATTTCCACCAAAAACCATTTCGTTGTCTGATTCTTACGGCAACAGAGAAATAAAATTCAAGACTGAGCTGCACGGAAAATGAGAAATAGAAAATGAGGAAACGGTTTACTTCAAGACTCTGCTGGACTTTCTTGAAATATGCGAGCTCATTTTACTCTTTTTGCGTACCTTGTCTTTGCCGCTCAACTTTCTGTTGGTAGAAACACTAGCAAACAATTTTCTCGTACGGAGTCAAAAGTCAAAAAAGTCAAAAATCATTTATTCATCTAGGTCACAACGTGACGCTTATGAACGTAAAAAATGAAAATGTAAATGTAGTAAGTTGAATGACCTAATAATGCATGAATATTAAATTAATAGAACTAGAGATATTATATAACCAAAAAAAACTGAAAAGTAAGGTATCTATATAAATTTAAAATATCAAGAGTTGGCTAGTGTAAGTGACCACCTATCCTTATCACTGAAATAATCATTAATGGTATAATAACCTTTCCTAATAAGGCAGTCTTTTATTTTACTTTTGAACGTACTAAATGGCAATTCTAAAAGACTAATTGGTATTTTATTGTATATACGAATACCTAGCCCTACAAAAGAATTATTAACTTTATGTAAACGATGATAAGGGGCATATAGTAAAATGAGTCATTTTAATGTATCCCCTCTACTCGCGGTGGAAATGGGCATATGGTCAGGCCTCCTTCACTCGGCCGTACCTACAGCGATAAGTGCCTACACTTTGGCGTGGCTTCCACGCCGCGTCAGGCCTCCTTCACTCGGCCGTACCTACAGCGATAAGTGCCTACACTTTGGCGCGGCTTCCACGCCGCGTCGTCACCGCTCGCGCGCAGGGCTAGCTAATAACGTGAATTATAATAGTGAGCAACAAAAATGTTCACATCACAAGTATGGTGCGAAGTATTGCTCATTTAACGGATGTGTGTCGGAAGCAACTTCAAATTTTGATTTTATTTATTTTACGAGAGCAACTTGAAAATTGTACTTTTTATTTATTGAGATATCTCAACGATTATGGTGTCAAATTAAAGGTCTAGTTCAAAAACCATTTTATCTGTTTGAGTCATGTAAATCGGTCTACGAGTTTAGGAAATAACTAAGAATTAGTATAGTGAAAATGTAAACCACCAGAATTTTTGTGGTTTTCGTTCTACGAGCTCAAATAGTGGGATAGGATACTTATAGTATAAATATTTATTATTAGGTACGTGGTCAAGCAAGTAGGTAGATAGACGATGAATAAATATTATAGTAGCAGCGGCAAGTCGACAACCCTAACGCACCGCTCCGCGTCAGACAGCGACAGCGTTATGTGTTAGAAAAGAGCGGGAACAGTTAGGTCAATATCGCGTTAGATACTGAATGCTCATGCGAGCTGAATTGCACTTTCTTGCTTAGTAGCAAGAGTCGCCATTTCTTTAAATTGGTTTGCGAAGTGGTGCTTCTGTTCGTAAGAACTATCTATTCTGTGGCCGCGTCGTCACCGCTCGCGCGCAGGGCTAGCTAATAACGTGAATTTTAATAGTGAACAACAAAAATGTTCACATCACAAGTCTGGTACGCGTACGAAGTATTGCTCATTTAACGGATGTGTGTCGGAAGCAACTTGAAATTTTGATTTTATTTATTTTACGAGAGCAACTTGAAAATTGTACTTTTTATTTGTTGAGATATCTCAACGATTATGGTGTCAAATTAAAGGTCTAGTTCAAAAACCATTTTATCTGTTTGAGTCATGTAAATCGGTCTACGCGTTTAGGAAATAACTAAGAATTAGTATAGTGAAAATGTAAACCACCAGAATTTTTGTGGTTTTCATTCTACGAGCTCAAATAGAGGGATAGGATACTTATAGTATAAATATTTATTATTAGGTACGTGGTCAAGTAGGTAGATAAACGATGAATAAATATTATAGTAGCAGCGGCAAGTCGACAACCCTAGCGCACCGCTCCGCGCCAGACAGCGACAGCGTTATGTGTTAGAAAAGAGCGGGAACAGTTAGGTCAATATCGCGTTAGGTACTGAATGCTCATGCGAGCTGAATTGCACTTTCTTGCTTAGTAGCAAGAGTCGCCATTTCTTTAAATTGGTTTGCGAAGTGGTGCTTCTGTTCGTAAGAACTATCTATTCTGTGATATGGTGGCTACATTTATTGACCTTAGGCCGATTTCGCTTTTTAAAGTCTAGACTTTTGACTTTTGTGTGGTTTAACGATGTCTAAGAAAGTTTAGCATTTGCTCGGTTAGAGTAAAACTGCTACTTATTTTAGACATGCAGACAAGCTTGTTCTAGAATGATCTTGTTGGTGTAAACCCTAGAAAAATAAATAAGAGTAGAAGTGCCAAGGGGGCGTGTTGGTGTCCGCGCAAAATGCACCCAGAGTACATATCGCAAGCACATGGCCGTTGCCGCGAATTAGTACACTTTCGACCGTGATCGCGACAATTTATAAGAACGCCGTCTTGTTCAGTGGTTTTACTGTAAAAACCGAAGCTCAAACCAAAATTTTGTTAAGAATGGTATCACTTACCATATGAAACTACAAGTATTTTACTATATTTGTCTTTAAAAACATAAAAAACAACATAATCGTAAAATATTCCTTGCTGTTATTGCCGTGTGGTTGACGGCGTAGAATACAAGTGTCAACACCCCCTATCTTCCCGTGGGTGTCGTAAGAGGCGACTAAGGGATAACACGATGCAAATACCATCTTTGCGTAGAGACGGAAAACTCGACATCAAACCCTATACGACTGCCTCGTTGGTCTCGCGGCATAAATGTGCGCGTGGGATCGGGAGGTCCCGGGTTCGATTCCTGGGTAGGGCAGTGTTATCGGGTTTTTCTGTCACGAAATTCTCAGTAGCAGCACGGAGTCTGGAAATGTGCCCGGTACGGCTCTTATTACGTGGGACTGAAGTATATCTAGAGAAAAGTGGGTGTAGAAATACACCTCTGCCTACCCCTTCGGGGATAAAAGGCGTGACGTTATGTATGGACGTTATGTTATAATGTTATTATTGTTTGCAAATCTCAAAACGACTATATTTTTTTATCAATAAATACATTTCTCTTTAACTACTTCCTAAATTTGTCGTGAAATGACTAGAGAAGCAATGTTATCATGACCGAACGATACTTTATTAAGGGAATGCATCGCGTAGTACGGCCGCTGCATCTAGCAATGAATTAGTGTACATTGTACAGTTCTTTTGCATAGCACAACGATAGTGGCCGATGTTTTTGTGTGAGTAAGTTTAACGTTGCTTGGTAAATACACGCTATGTTTGATAGGATAAGGTTTATAATTGATTTTGTAAGTTTTCATTTAAAAATGCGAGTGTGTGCGCGAAAGCGTTTTCATATTGCTTCTACTGATCTGCATGTGTAGTAGTAGCCGCGTGGTACGGGCAAACTGGCGACACAGGTTTTCGAAACATTTTCGTCTACAGGGCATATCTTCTATTAATTACGATATCTATAGTGTAAACCAACAAGATACCCTATTTAATTTACAATATGACTGTAAAGTGTTCTTTCCAAACCACCAAATTTCTTTCCAAAAATACGGCTGACTTCCAAGAACCTTTTTAGTTACCAATATTGAATTCAATATTAGTCGTACCAAAGTATACTACCGTACCTACCAACTTCTATATTGGCAAAAGTTTAGTTTTTGATGGACAATTGAGGAAAGAGTAATTTCCTTCAGCGAAACGAATCTTCACGATACGGAATTGTGTGATATCCTGTCACTCCTGTCATGTCGCGTTCTGTCAAAATGAGAAATCAGCATCCTCGGATAAATATAGGAATCACATGCCCTGTTTAGGCAACGGAATTCTAATGGTAGGCACTTAATTTAAATTCTAGTATTAGGTGCAGTAAATTATCAACTCTGGTATTCAGCTTTATAACCGAGGTGTACGGGTGCTTTTAGGCAACTCTCAGTAATAGAATGGAATCTGAACTTACAATAATAATATGTGCCGTACCGTAATGGCTTCACCACGTACATATTTTATGGAACCAACATTGATGAAGATTCTTCCCATCGAAGAAGACCCCGACGTTAGTTGTGGGTAAGCGTTATCCATGCATCTGTCTTAACGTTTCGTTTTACATTGTTAACTTAAGTCTAATACTCATTGTCCATCCCAATCGACTTGGTGTCGCTTAGCTGTATCTTGAAATCACATGTATTTTTAATTTTAATATAGGTGGACTTAATGCCATGGGCATTAACTACCAGTCTACTTTAAAGTAGTGCAGAGGGATAAGAAGTAGGTGTATTATATGATGCATCGAAATATTTGTAATTGTCGAATTATTACTCATAATAAATATACATACTTACATAAATATATAATATAAGAAACGCAATTAATACATAATTACGAATAAAATCACAAATAAATTATACTTAGACTTACATACACTGATACATATATACATAAACATATACCTAGTTAAGATAGCGACTTATGATTTATGATACATTCGCCGACTCAGCCATCAAGAGTTCCTTTACTTTGGACTTGAATGTTTTTTATTTGGTTTAAAGGAAATTTTGTGTGTGTGTCTATGGATTATTCCCTCCTTTTTAAAACTATAATACTTCACAAGATAGATGGTCTTGTTACGCCAAATATATTATCTGCAAATATGTAATAACGCGGTTGGAACCGCATATACAGCTAATAATGGATATCACAGTATTATGGATTTAATTTGATAACCAAATCAGTAATTTTGCATTAGATGAGGTTAGATCGCAGATCAATATGTATAGTAATATTATTTTAATTTCAGCCGCTTTGATTGAACATGCAAATCAAATTATAATGGTACAATAACGTTTTGCAATTAAAATTTAAAAAAATACCTGTATTGACGTTATGCATGTATTGGTCGTTTTCACTTCAGACTTCTCGCAGATAGGGCAGTTGTCTTTAAGACCCAGCATGGAATACCGAGACTATGTACTACAAGGATTAGTTCATTGTTTTTGAAGGTTTATTAAATTCCTGTTTGTAATTGCTAATACAAAATATATCCAGATTCGGATACTATAAGTGTAACAAGTAAACTATTATTTATAGAGCCGTGCAATGACTAGTTGTCACTACTTGTTTAGAATACTACATACACTATACATACAATGTACACCATGTAGTTGTTTTACGAGCCCAAGAGAAAACTAAATGCAATTAGACATAAAGCTGGCGTCCCACGGTGCGTGGGTTTGTAGATGAACGCGCAATGTTCGTTTAAGGTTACTTGGCTCGCTTTGAAGTTGGGATTCTGTAAATCCACGCATCGTGGGAAGCCAGCTTTAGAAGCTATTACCATATTTCTCATAAATAACTGTAACCAAGTCCTTGCCCTTCAAATGTCATTATCGCTGAACATATCAAAGCGACCTGTCATGCGAAATGACATTACGTATACGGCCGAAATTATTCGTTTCACTATTAAAGGAAAACGTCGAATTTATTACATACACAAATGACAAGATTGTAAGACAGAACGAATGACAGATGTCTACGTGTACCTACATATTTAAGAGGAAGAATTTGTGTAGATTTATGAGTCTGTGATCTCAAACAAATGTACTGTAACTAAGTATACATATATAACGCAACAATATATTTTTGAGTACACACTGTTTTACAACAGACTCTTGACAGAAATAAATGTCCCTCGAAAGGTTGTTTTGTCTCCTTGAGAACGCTGAGTGAAATGTGACGCAGCGGATATTCTATTACACAAGGCTACTAAGTTGTTTAAGGCTCTTGTCGCTTTTACTAAGTGTTTACAAGGCCTATAAAAATTTAGGGTGAGAATTTATTTTAATTTGACGATAATTAATATTATCAAACAATTAGACTGTTCAACTGGAAATAAAGTAATGTACTTGGGCGATTATTTTGCTCAGCTCGGATGTTCGTTTGATTGATTGGTTTCGGCAGATTCATTAACTTAACGCTAACCTTTTCCAAAATTAGCGAATATGAGATATTCGCTCTTTTTGGGAAAACCTTTTGCAGCTCTTGCAGATCACCACAGCATATTTTTTTGACATAGTGATTATTTCCAATAGACAAAACAATATTTAAAACATACATGTTGTAAAAGTTAGTTTTGTTCATTATCAGATTCACTGCTCAATTAGTGACCACTTTCTATTCTATTAGGCCGACAGCATAGAGTATAAATAAAGAGGTTGCGGGCGGAAAACGTCAACGCAAAATTGCCATTCTGATTAACATATTTTTCCATAAAGTATCATTTACTAGAAATTTGAAAACTAGGGTAATTTCAATTGCGGATAACCAGATACCTATATCACCACTCTGACTATGCGACGCTCCTGATGAAATTTTGCCGATACTTCTTAACCTCAGACTATTCGGTAGTAATCTCCTGTGAGGCGATTAATATGCTCAAATTATGCTCGAAACCTTGTTGTACCATTCGTTGGACTGTATGGTACGGGTACGTAAGAACATGAACAAAAAATACAAGCATGTAAATCTGCTATACCTACTAAACGCCCACAAATAAAGTCAACTACGCATTCCATCACATCAATCTTATTTAATAGGAGCACCTGCGGAAATTGAAAAAAACACTTGTACGATATTTCAATGGTCCCTAATATAATAGGAGTGAAGATGAAAAGTCTATTCACGTCAAAATAACTCGCAAACACCCACGTACCTGAGGAAAAATATTTATCGGTAAACCTAAATTAATACTCATACTACATATAATGCTAACGTGTTTGTTTGTTTATCTTTCTTTCACGTCGCCACGGAGTGATGCTATGGTATTATTTTGGTATGGATTATTCGGAAATAGGAAAGTGGAGAGTGACATAGCGTTTTACCCCGATACTCCTAACCGCTGTTATCATGCGGACAATGCTGCGTGTGAAGTCAAGTTGGTAAATGACCCGACAAATATAATGTTAAGACGAATATTTCATATAATGTTGTTTTGATTATTTCTTACTAAGTCAATACACAGTTATAATATTGTAACGAACAACTAATATTTTAATACCAACTTTTATTTGAATTACGATTGGGATATAAATAACTAAAACCATATCATCTATATTCTTTAGAGACTCACAGTGATCTGCCGGAATCCTGTTATATTCAAAATCTTAATATATAAAATCCTTGCGTTACTGACTGACTGACAGACACGCTACAGCCGAAACTATAGGGCGCAGGAAGCTGAAATTTGGCATGTATGTTCCTTGGGGACCGTAGGGGTGCACTAAGAAGGGATTTTCCGAAATTCCCACGGAATCGGCCAAAACGGGTAAATTAAAAAAAAATGCAGGTGTAGCTGCTGGCGTCCTCTTACATATAAACGTGGCGTACTTACATATAAACGTGGGACCAAGCCATAGACCACAAGACCGCCTAAAGCTGAAACTATAACCGCTGCACCTATGTATAAAATGTTTATAGGCATAATATCCAACAAAGCTAAAAATATGCGTTTGGACAGTTCATCAATCTTTATATTAGATAACTTGATTTGGAATTAATAAGTTAATAGTGCATTTTAACTTAAGAAAACCAATAATCACATTCTGAAAATATCTACGAACTTATCTACAAAAGTTAAAATTAACAATGACATAAAGTACTGAAAGAAGGAAGTTCAGTCTCACCATAACCCAATAAAGTGTTTGATGGCTTATACGTCGCTTATCGCTCTGATATGCAAAAAGTGTTAAAACTTTCCGATAACTTAGCATTTAGATAGGCTGGTTTATATTTTTTATATATTATTATGTTAGACAACGGTACAAATTTCAAGGTACTCTTCATAAAACTGAATTCAGGAAAAGCATTTTATTATTTGTTTTTCAAAAAACCAATTATCTTAATTACATAATTCATACATTATGTCATTGATCACTATCCCTTCTCATTCCGTGGGTTTCTTAAGAGGCGGCTAAGGAAAATACACGAGGCAAATAGTATATTGCCGAAGAGATGGAAAACTCGACATCAAATCCTATACCAACCCGTCTGACTAGCGTGGTCAAATCCTCCTATTGCCTCAAACAACTATTCTGTCGCAAATAAGGAGAGGTCTTTGTGCAGAAGTAGACTACAAAATGATGATAATGTTTCATCCGCTAGGCACGGCACATAAACAATCGCATACCTACACCAAATCACGGTAATATTAGATATTATTACCGTGACCAAAGTAGATTAGTATTTGAATTTCGCCATGGGGCTTAATTGTGTGTCATACATCTATAATGTCTAGTGGAAACCTACCACGTGTAACATTTTATTCTAATCATCAACAATTATTTATTGACTGCCTCGTTGGTTTCATGGCATAAATCTGCGCGTGGGATTGGGAGGTCGCGGGTTCGATTCCCGGGTCGGGCAAAAGTGTTATTGGGTTTTTCCGTTAGGAAATTCTCAGTAGCAGCACGGAGTCAGGTAATGTGCCCGTTACGCCAATAGGCTCGCCCCCTATTACGTGGGACCTAAAAATTCATGGCGAAATGTGGGTGTAATATTACACCTCTGCCTACCCCTTAAGGGATACAGACGCGAGTCTATATAAAATATCAACAATTATTGATAAAGTGATACAAATCGAAATCGCCTCATCACTTGTATCGTTAAACGACTAAGTCGAATTATTTTTGGCTCGGCTCGGCCATGCATAATTTCGAGTAAAAGTATAATACAGATTTTTTTTTACCGTGTAGCATAACCGTGGGCAGCATATCTATCTTAGCGTAATGAAAGCCGTGTTTAGGGTGCTAATGCCGACTTTAGGTCGGGGTCAACTGTAAAAGAAATGACAAAATAGGCATCGTTTATTACCGATTCTGTCCGTGTGGTGACGGATTAAGAATACGGATTGTCACCACCCCATATCATCCCATGGGTGTCGTAAGAGCCGACAGAGAGAGCTAATTATGCAGAGAACAGCACTGTAAGAGAAGGAAAACTTGATACAAACCCTATACCAACCCGTTTGGCCAGCGTGGTATAGTAGGCCAATTCCTCCTTTCAAAGGAGAGGCCTAGTCCAGCAGTGGACTGATAAAGGCTGATGATGATGATGATGATGATTACCGATTCATTCATGATGACTGAAACGCCCTTCGTAAGCAAGTCACCGCCCAACATCCATCCATATTTTAACACTAACTTTATGAACAAGTTCTGCAAACTAATAACAATTGCTCTTCATTTTAAACCACAATCTCGTAAAAATTTATATCAAACCGCAGTAAAATTACTTTGGGTTGATAAAATTTTAATTGTGTGCTCAACTTTGGCGTTTGCGAAACATTTTATTTTATAGTAATGGATGCATTATGAGTGTTTTTGGGAATACTTTAATGTAGATGAGTCAGATTTTGTTTAAAGTCTAGTTAGAGATTACAAATAAATCTATGGTAGACTAGAGGACGCCAGCAGCTACGCCTGCATTTTTTTAAATTTACCCGATTTGGCCGATCCCATGGCAATTTCGGGAAATCCCTTCTTAGTGCACCTCTACGGACCCCAAGGAACATACATGCCAAATTTCAGCTTCCTGCGCCCAATAGTTTGGGCTGTAGCGTGTCTGTCAGTCAGTCAGTAACGCAAGGATTTTATCTATGGTAGATAATAATTAGTAGCCGTAAGCATAGTTTCTGAAGGAAGTCTGTCTTTTAAAGATAAGATACTTTTTTTCGAGACCTGCGTCTTTTTACTCCCCCTTTATAGTGCTTAAATAACGATATAATTAAATTAAGTCTTAATTAATTAAAAAAAAACTAATAAATATATACAAGTGAAAATTCAAAAAAATAAAAAATAAAATTTAGAAGGCGTCATGAAACTCATCCGCATCGCAGTCAATTGGAAGCGTGCCCAGAAGACTGGCAGCATTGCCTCGTTGTATGGCTATACTTATTTTTTGAGCCAAATACGTGACAGCCCTCTGGTCACGCGAGGCGTCTATGAGTCTCTTAGCGAGATCTCTAAAAAGTGATCGCGCGCTTGGACCCCATGGCCCCAATGTTTCGACCCCAAACGGCGCAAATATATAATCTCCTATTAGATTTACATATTTGTGCCGTTTGAGGGTCTCCGCTGTAGCAGCAGCAGCGCCCGCACAACCTGCTATGCTGGGAAGATGAGATGGCGCAAGGGTATCGACACATGTTGCGTCCCATACCAAAGGCCTACCCAGCTTCCACGGCAGTAACGACATCCCGTCTGGTCTTTTGCCATTCTTGCGTGCCAAGCCTTGAGGTTCAAGTTGGCCTGGAACGCCAGCGGTGGCAAGAGCACGGCGCAGTATGTCATTGAGGTTGGCGTCTCGAGAAATACGACCCGCGCTCCTGCTGCATGACAGGCCATGGTGACAAAGGCTATCGACAGCCTCTCCACAGTGACAACGATGCGGAGAGACACATGACGCACCTAAACGGAGGCAAGTAGCGAAGCGGAAGGTTGTATCGTCCAACATGGTACCTATAGTGGACGATGGCAGTGCCTGAAGCCAGAGGCCCGATTCCCATTCTCCCACTGCCAGCAGGCGGGCACGCTCCGCAGTGTTGGACGATGTATT
Source organism: Euclidia mi (assembly GCA_944739405.2). Taxonomy (NCBI): domain Eukaryota; kingdom Metazoa; phylum Arthropoda; class Insecta; order Lepidoptera; family Erebidae; genus Euclidia; species Euclidia mi. The sequence continues at coordinate 34,886,253 of OX123197.2, forward strand.
GAGAAGGTTTTCGCGTACCATGCTGCAAAGCGGCCCATCCCATTGCCTCTGGGAGGATAAGTTTCGGGGTAACTCAGTTCCTGGACAAGCATTGCTTCAAGCGTTCAAGGCATCGGTCTTACACGGCACCTCGGAATCAACCAGTGTGGGAGCTAAAATTTTTCAAGTCAATTCTGCAGTGCTGTGGACCGATGACAAGAACGCTGGCAGGCTTAAGTCGGTAATTTTGCGAACGCCGAGGCCGCCCAAGCGCACAGGTAAGGACGCCTGTAGCCACACTCAATCGTTCAGGGCCACATTCAAAATTTTACTCAGGGTATTCTGTATAATTTCTAGTTCAAGTTTATCTAGCTTATGTATACCCATTAGATTCGCATTTCAATTAAAGCTACTTTCTTTCATCTCTTTTGTTCTTTTTTGCTTCTATGGACAGTTTTATATAAATTATAGAACTTTATTTCTAGTCTAGCTTGTTGGTGCGTGTTTTGCTAGCCCACGGCTCAGCTTCCTCAGACAGAGGTTTTAGACGCGCAACCTAATAAAACAGTTTCTACTAACATAAATAGGAACACAGCTCTCATTTCGTTACAAGTAAAACGAAACGTTCACTATGCTTGTGCCAGTACAGTTGCAGGCTTTTGAATAGAAAGTTGTTTCGAATAATAGTTTAGCTTCAATGATGAGTATTTGTTTGTTTACATCCGTGGTTAAAGGGCTTTGAGAGACTGGGGACAACAAACTATATATTTCTTTATTTTATATTTTTTTATAGATTCACGCCCGTATCCCCAATGTGGTAGGCAGAGATGTTATATTACATCCACATTTTGCCAGGAATTTTTAGTAATAGTGAGCGAGCCTATTGCCGTACTGGGCACATAACCAGACTCCACGCTGCTACGGAGAATTTCCTAACGGAAAAACTCAATAACACTTTGCCCGACCCGGGAATCGAACCCGAGAAAATCCCACGCGTGCCTTTAATGCCGCGAGACTAACGAGGCAGGCAGCAACTATATGTATAATCCATCTATTCATAGTTCGTAAAACAAATAACAGAAAATGAAAAAGGACTTAATCATCATCATCGCATCCCAGTTGCAATCAAGACTTGTCGCCCTGGAGACCAGGGTCCGCTTACTAGCCTAACCAGATTTGACAGAATATCAGCTTTTCTACAGAGCGACCTCCGCAACCTAAAGGGATACACATACTTATAGATTAGATATTTATAGAACTTTAAAAACAAATAGTTACTTATAAAAAAGTAATGTAATCCCTTTATGAATCTTTTATTCAAGTCATTTTATTCTAGAATTTAAACGGCATGGATATAATAAATCTCAATTTAAATCATTGTTTTGATCGTAGTTATCACAGAAATTAGTAGACGTTTTAGTTTGGATTACTTGCCTGTAATCACATGCAACTTTCGTGTCTGCCTATATAACGTTTATTTTAACATTATTACTGTCTTCCAAAAGCATTCGTGTATTTTTAACTTACACATATCAATATATCTCAGGCCCGTCTTCAGCGGCACAGTGAAAAATCGTCTGAAAAGCGTTCATTTCAGTCTTTGACCTCTGAATAATGACTGTATGAAGCAATGTTTTTCATCTCGTCTTACAAAGGGCTCTTACTAGGAATAAAAAAGCTACCCTTACTAAAATGTGATCACCAGTACCATGGTGTAATTTAATACAACGCTTACAGACTTGGCTCGAGCATTAATATCCAAGTGTTCAGATTAACTACCAGAGAAGTCTTGTCATTTATCTGGCCAATATTATATGAATGCAAGTTTGTAAATATATTTTTACAAGTTACAGATTGAGAGAAGGTAGAGGTGATAAAGTACTTATTAAGATAAAGACACATTTTCTTGAACAACGGCAACAGAGAAATCATTAAAACATAGTCAAAATTTTTTTGTGCTGACGTTGCATGTAATTTATACCCTGCGAATGGGCAGGCCGGGCAATTCCAAAAAGTACAGTTCATACCATGCATTGCAATTGTCCATGTGGTGACGGATTAAGAATACAAATTGTCACCACTCCATATCATCCCATGGGTGTCGTAAGAGCCGACAGAGGCAGCATAGTATGAAGAGAACAGCACTGTAAGAGAAGGAAAGCTTGATATAAACCCTATACCAACCCGCTTGGCCAGCGTAGTATAGTAGGCCAATTCCTCCTTTCAAAGGAGAGGCCTAGTCCAGCAGTGGACTATTAAAGGCTGTTGATGATTGATGACAGTTCATACACGTAAAATCTACTTATGCAACGAATTTTCAAGCAAATTCAATAGCATTTTTATACCGGTGCTCATTTGTATAACAATACCTTATTTTTATATACTAAATTTAACCATAGTGTCATAACATTATTCTTATAGAGATCTACTTGTACGATTTGTATATAATATATACACGGTATATATATACGGTATAAATATTATTTATACAGTTTATATTTTCGGCGGTAAGATGAACTAGGTCATCTCGCTGTAAAAGTAGAAAACTAATTTAGTTTCCCGTGGAGCGAGGTAATACTACGTCTATATCCATTATCAATTGATTTAAACTGAATCGCAGCATTAAATTCACCAAGCAAAACGTACAAAGAAATCCCTAAACTAGTTAGTTAGTTAGTTAGTTGGACACTGAATTGGGCCATTGTGCGTGAGCAGTGACACGGTTGTCGACTGCTACTCATACCATGCAAGCTCCTTCCAGAAGGCCATGAGTTGACCAGTGTTGCGTATGGCTTCGCTCATGGTTCTGGGATTGTTCAGGAACCTCGTCCGTTGGTCGCTCACGCTGGTACACTGTAGGATCACATGAGCAGGTGTTTCTTCGGTCTCCATGCAGCCCCTACATAGTGGGCTGTCCGTGACGCCGATATTGTAGAGATGCTTGTTTAGTGGACAGTGGCCAGTTATTATGCCAGTCAGATGTTTGAGTGTTTTCCTGTTGGCGTGCAACAGTTTATGCGAGAGTCGTTTGTCTAATACGGGAAAGGCATCTTTAGATTGCCTACACTCTTTTAACTCTGCCCACTCTTTTGCGTGTTGATGTAGGGTTCTCTCGCGTAACCATGTTTTTAGTTGGTTGAAAGGTATCGGAACAATTGGTTCGGGTCCCAGGGTTGTTGTGTCCGATCCTTTCCTTGCCAGTTGGTCTGCTGCGTCATTGCCCGTGGAGTCACTGTGTCCTCGTATCCACTGGAGCGTGACCCGATTCCTCGCTGCAGTTTTCTGCAGCTCTTGGTGGCACTCCATAATTAGGCCGCTGTTAAAGCAGTTGCCGTCGAGAGCTTGTAGTACTGAGGCACTGTCTGTGATGATGCGTACCGACAGGTTACTCACGTTTCTGGCCGCAATCGCCGTCGCCGCCCTTATAATCCCAACGCATTCAGCTTGGAAGATGGTGTTGAGTTTACCAAGCGATGTTGAGAGATTGATGTTCAAGTCGTGGGAGAATACTCCGGCACCTGTCCCATACTTTGTTTTTGAGCCGTCTGTGTATACTCTAACTTCGTGTATACCAGAACTATCCTTGTGCTCTTCTTGCAGTTGTATGCGGTATTTTTTGTCAAAGACAAAGGTTTTAGGTATGAGGTCGCACGTTGCATCTAGCATCGGGATCTCGTTAGTTAGTGTCGTTTTCAGGCGTGCATGGGTTATTCTGTCGTCTCTTCTCCAAAGCCCGAACTTGTCGAGTCGGATCGCTGCGGCACCTGCTTCCTGCTGGATGATGAGGTGCAGTGGTCGCAAGTCGAGGAGCACCTCCAATGCCGCCGTTGGGGTTGTTTTCGTGCAGCCTGTTGTGGCCAGACAGGCGAGGCGTTGTATGCTCTGCAGCTTGTTCTTGACTGTGCTTAGTTGAGTGCGTGGCCACCACACTACTGCACCGTATGTGAGCATGGGGCGTATTATGGCAGTGTAGATCCATAGGGTGATGAATGGTTTGAGACCCCATTTCTTGCCTATTATTCTCCTGCACTGCCAGAAGATTGTACATGCTTTTGTGGTTTTAGTGGTGATGTGTTTATTCCAGTTGAGCTTGTGGTCGAGTGTTACGCCCAGGTACTTGACTTCACTCGATATGTTAAGCTCCGTGCCAAAAAGTTTTGGTTTTCTGGTCATACGGATGTTCCTTTTGTTGGTGAAAAGTACTAGCTCCGTTTTATTTGGGTTGACCGTCAGTTCGTGGCGGTTGCACCATTGTTCCATGATCCTGATGGCTGCTTGCATCCGATACTGGATCATGTCTTCCGAGTTTCCTTTGATTAGGATGGTTATGTCATCTGCGTAGCCGACCGTGTAGAAGCATTTGTCATTTAGGCTTCTCAACAGATCGTCTACCACTATGTTCCAGAGCAGGGGTGATAGGACTCCTCCCTGTGGGCAGCCTTTTGCTACTATGCCCCTTGTGGTGGTGTTAACCGTGAATTGAATAGCCCTTTGTTTCAGGAGTTGATCAATCCAGCCACTGACGGTTTGTTCAACTCCGAACTTGTCGAGGGCTCGGCTAATGCTGGTGAATTTAGTTTTGTCGAAGGCGCCTTCTATGTCAATGAAGGCGCCTAAGGTCATTAGTTTGTCAGATAGCGCTGTCTCTATGGTCCCCACTACAGAGTGAAGCGCTGATTCCGTTGATCTGCCATTTCTGTAGGCGTGTTGTTGCGGGTGTAGTGGTCTGCGTAGCAGTGCGCCTTCCCGCAGGTATCTGTCAGCGAGCCTCTCCAGCGTTTTCAGCAAGAAGGAGGTTAAACTGATAGGTCTGAACGATTTTGCTTGAGTGTAATCGGTTTTGCCCGGTTTTGGGAGAAATATGACTTTTACTTCCCTCCACCTTCGTGGTATGTAATTGTGCGCTATAGATGCTCTATATATGCTGAGTAGCTGTGGCACAATCGTTGTGCAGCCCCATTGTAGAAGTGCTGGTGTTATTTCGTCCAGACCTGCAGATTTGTACGGCTGGAAGCTGTCAATTGCCCATTTCAGCCGGTCCACGGTAACCATGTTGTTGGCTATCGTCCAGTCTGTTTGGGTCGGTGGTCTGTGTTCAGATTCTTCCCAATCACAGTCGTCGGTCACAGTGCAACCTGGGAAGTGTGTTTCAATTAGCACTTGGCTAATTTCTGTATCTGTGATTGCGTAGGTGCCATCAGACTTTCTGATGGAGCCTAGGGTCTTGTTGCTGTCCTGGGATAGGATCTTTTTTACCCTGGCTGCCTCGCATGTGGAGTTAATGTTCGTGCAGAAATTACGCCAGGACTCTCCCCTGCGGAATCGTATGCGTTTCTTGTAGTGCGACTGGGCTTCTTTATATTTGTCCCAGTCCGTGTCTTTCCTTGTGTTTTTGGCCCGGTTGAAGAGTTTTCTCAGATTGCGCCTGAGTTTCTCCAGTTCTGATCCCCACCATTGAGTTTTACTACCAGTTTTCGGTAGTGTGGTGGGGCAGGCTTGTTGGTAGCTACGTTGTATGCATTTCGTTAATAAGTTAGTGTTGTGTTCTATGTGTGCAGTGCTGTCGGTCATGTCATTGAAATTTGACATGGCTATTTCTTGTTCGAGCAGGGTCTTGTATCTCGCAATGTTGGTATTGCGTGGGTTGCGCTTTGGTTGTTGGACCCTCTCTTGCACTAGTATGTCATAGCAGATACGCCTGTGATCGGCAAAGGATGGTTCGGCGGACACATGCCAGTTCGTGACGAGTTCCGCGGCCCCATCCGATGCCAGTGTAACGTCTACTATGGTTTGATATCTGGAGCTAACAAAGGTGGGCTCTGAGCCGTTGTTGACTACAGATAGGGTTGTTGTGAAAATGTATTCTGTCAGGGTCTCACCTCGTCTATTTGCCTCAGGGCTTCCCCACAGTGGGTGGTGGGCGTTGGCATCTGCCGACAGTATTATTTGCCAGCCGTGGTCCTCACAGTGCTGCACTAGCTCGGCCAGCTCTTTCGATGGGATCTCCTCATCTCCAGGCATATAAACCGAGGCTAGTACTAGCATCTGATCGCCGGGCCCTGTTCGTATCCCCACGGCGGTGAGGTCTCTAGAACAGAAGTTAGTCAGCAGCAGTGCTGATATTGTTCGGGGAATATATATGCATGTTCTTGGCTTAGGAGTCGAGCTTTTGTGCAATATCTTACCTCCGATGTTGTTGAGTCCACATATGGTGTCGCCTCTAATCCACGGCTCCTGGATTAGGGCTATGGTGTGGTGGTTAACCTCCAGCAGCCTGCGTAGGGTAGCCGTTGCAATCTGCTTGTGCTGGAGGTTTGTTTGTACGACTCTAGTCTGACGAAGATCCGAGAACATTAATGTCCACGGACTCCCCGTCAGACGAGTCGTGCTCGTCGTCAACTCCCGTCATAGCGATGTTTGTCGCTGCGGGCGTTGTTTGTGCATGGGCTGTGCCCGACGTGCTGGGAACGGCCGGTGTTGCCACTCGTCCCTGTGTGTGTCTGGTGGCGGGCGGCATCTCTCTGGGCGCGGCAACCGTCCTGCCAGCCCCTGCCCCGGCAGCGTGGAACAGTACGTACACGCTGCCGGTGAAGAAGGAGACTCGGCGGTCGCGCGCCTCGATTCTCGGGACCTCCGATTCGGGGATGCCCAAGGACAGGTATAGGCCGTGCTCCTGCATGGTAGCGCTGTACAGTTGCCATGTTTGGACAGCGTACCACGGGTTTTGGGCAGCTAGGAGTTGGTGGATCTTCATGAGTTCCAGGCTGGTCGACCTCGGCAGCCAGAGCGATGCGCGTACGCGCTTCGCAAGATCCGTCTGCCTGATGACGGTCAGCCTGGTTCCTTCGATCGGTGACTTCAGTCCCGCTACCGTTTGTCTGAGCCACGCCAGTGATTTCTCGTCCTCGCACCATAGCTTTAGGACTCCTCCTGCTGCGAGGGGTTTGCCTCTAAAGGATGGCGCGAGAGCAGGCTCGTTGTTTGACGGTGGAGCAAAGGCTGCTTCCATGATACGCTCCTCTATGGAGAGTTCGAGCTGCCGTGCTTGCTCCACCGTCAGGTCTGTGGGTGGAGTGGCAGCGACGGCCACCATCAGATGCGAGTTCGTCGCATCAGCGTAGCTCATCGCTGCCCTTTTTGGTGTTGCGTCCACTCTTGCACGCTTCGACGTGGCGCTTGGTGGTGTGTCGTCGTGACGGTTCCTCTTCGACGGTGTCGCCGAAGTGGGCCGTCCCGAGAGCGCCGGGGTGGTCGGTGCGTGTCGTTGTCCGCCTTTTCTAGGGCCGCGTTTGCGGCGTGGCCCGGTGGTGCCCCATGAGGCTGCCGACTCCGCATCTCCGACTGCCGTCGGAGGGGCGTGACGGGGGGTGCCCGGCGCTGCACCGGCCGGAGCGGTGCGTGCAGCCGGCGGGAGCGAGCCCGAATGCTCACCCTTCGCCGTCCGCATGGCTTCCGCTTGCGTGCCTAAGCCGCTGCGTCCACCAATCGCACCGCGTCCGGCCGGTTGCTTCGTCCTGGGCGGTTCCCTCATTGCACTGGCTGGGGCCGGTTGTCCACGCTGGTGCGTTGTACCAGCTGTTTGTCTTGCGGGGGGTGCGTTCGCCGATGTTGTCGGTTCGCTTCCAACCGCGGGGGGTGCGTTCGCCGACGTTGTCGGTTCGCTACCTCCCGCGGAGGGTGCGTTCGCCGATGTTGTCGGTTCGCTACCTCCCGTGTGTGCTGCGTACTCACGCTGGCGTCGATGATGACGTGAGCGCTTTCCGCGGTGTTTACCTCTACCGGTTACGGTTGTCGCGGAGCTAACGTTCGCCTCGCGGCGTTCGTCTGCTCGACGCGGTACAACCGTCCAGGAGGTGGTGGTAATGTGTTCTGCACGAGGCACGGCACTTGCCAGGTCGTGCAGGTCTAAGCTACTCCTACTGTTGCGACTGAGTGAAACATTGCCCCCCCCAGAATACGTGGGGCAGCCTGAACCCGAGGGTGCAGGGAGGGATTCTCCAGCGTCGCGGACGCTGGTACCCTCCTGGGGTAGTTCCTTATTTTGTTCCACTTCCATAATTTTTTCGGCTTCGTATGAGCGTGTGCGTGGGCGTGTGTGTATTTGTTTTCATGTAGGTGTGGTGTGTGTATGTGTATGTGTGTGCGTCCGTATGAATGATTGTATAAATGTGGTGAATGTATGTGTGTGCGTGCTTGTGCATGTGTCTGGGTGAGGGCGGCTGGAGGTTTTCGTTACGTCTGTTTCATAGGGAACCAGACCAAGAACGGGCGGCAACCTCGGGAAGGATAGTCAACCAGCCTTGCCTTAGGGATCTTCACGACTTGCGCTCTCCCCTAAGGCCATTCGCCAAACTCTGCAACGGACGCAAATGCAGAGAGTGGAAGTCAGTGCAGTTCAATGGAGTTAAGATGAAATGAGGTGCCCGGCTTCCGATCCCTAAACTAAATAAATTAAATATCATAAATTACAAATCTTACTCTGCATGCTAGTAATCAGATTTCTTTGCTTACTACTGCAATAAAATTTAACTATAAACGTAACTGTCAACCGTTAGTCAACTCAAAGATTTTATTTCTAACCTCAGACAAGTCGTCCCTAATCTTGAAAAATTTTTACAAAAGCTGTCTTATAACAACGACGTCCATCTAACTTCGTCTTAATGTAATTAGTTTTATTATAACCAAAGAGCAGTAAAAATCCAGTCACGCGTCAAGAGAGAAAGAAATATAAGAACACGAGACAAAAAACAATTTAAATTAATGTTAGAAGCATTGATCTCTATTACTTTTGACTGGCTTATCAATTTGCGTCTTTCATTATGAGATTTTACGAGTTAAAGTGTAAAGTTTTTGCCATTACACTTTAAATACATCACTGGATGTCTAAAGACCACTGTGTAAATACTGAGTATTTTCTGAAGGATAATGGCCTTTCCATAATATATTATAAGCACCATTTGTAGGGACATATTAGAATACTTTTCAGCATTAACTACTTTGCTCTTAACTCAAAGAATAATATGTACTAAAATTGTTCTCTCTTGCTCACAACACATTTTAAATTTGGATGAAAAGCATTAAGTTGATTCATGCATTTCAGCTATTTCAACATATCTAACCTACCCAAATTATTCCTTTGTACCCCGTACTGTTTATAGCCCGGCAATCATACTGTCAATTTCAATGAGTATTCTCATTGTTACAAAAATGTTAAAGTGGTAAGACCTGGCTAACAATCCTAGTTAGCTTTTTCCTCCAAGTTTTAACAATCAAAATTCACGAGTATAGCAATGATTTCCTGTGGTAATCTCGACAGTTACACACAAGATATTGATATTTAACATAATTTCCATACAAAATTTGACAAATCGCTACCTCTTGCAGCCAAATCCATCGATAAATAGACTATTGGACACGGATGATAGTCATGCCAAGAAATGTCAAATGTCTTTGCAAGCTCATGTTACTTTTAGAAAACACAGAAGATGGGACATGACATGGTACCTATTACGTCATTAACATGGCGGGGCCGTAAAATTCCATGTTGCTATTTTCTGCGTCTTCGCTCAATTGATTTAAGGTCTGGAACATCGCGAATGTTTTGTGTAGTTATGAGATCTAAAGTTACAATGAGTGGTTTCTTTATTTAAATTTGATCGTTCCTTTGCCACGCCTATTTATTATGTTAAAGGGATGGGAACACACCCTATCTCATCCCAGTATATGCACCATAATATACGACCGTTCGGCAGTTTCTCAACGCATTTCTACACTTCTTTTGAAAATCACATCCGCGATTCGCACCTTTTTCTTCAAATTACTTTAATTTTTTGCAGCTTATACACATTACTTTATTAATTGCTCTTGGCAATTTAGTTACTAAAATACTATGAAACTGTGATATAAACCGGTTTTCTAATCGTGAATCTTCTCAAACATACAAATGTGTGAGTATACGTGGTTAGTCTGATAGCGTAAAAAGTTTGGGGTATGCAATTACACATACCTACGGAGCAACAATTTTTTGAACTTCCTCACCTGAACCACTTATCGGGAAATATCTGGAAATACATATAGAGATGGAGGCTCTACTAGTTTGCTGCACTGCCAGACCAATGAGTCATGATAGTCGGCGTTACGGCGATTTTATAATATCTGTCCATCGAGTAAGCGATCGGCCTTTTGATAAAAAATTTTGATTCGTTAATTAATGAATGGAAAGATTTCGTGAGTGTCATTATGTATTGTCTAATATCTATTTACAAGAGTTTTTAAGTGGCCTGAAAAATTAAAACTATAAAACGACTTAACCATTTAATTTTGTTAATTTGCCGTTTTATGTTCAATTGAGAACATTTTTTTTTATCTGAGTAATTCTTGGTAGCGCAGAGCATTTAATTTTGATCTGACGCCCTATTTAATACTTTGAAATTTTGTCACTTAAAGGAGTTTGAGAACAAAAAAACTTCTAAAGAGAAACTATTGAAGTGAAACAACTCAAAAGTTTAACGGCACAATGGCGACATTCATTGCCCTTCATTTCTTTAGTTAACAATACAATAAAAGCTTATAAAGTGCTTGCTTGTGGCACGTCGGAATACAATCACAGGCTATTGCAGCAAAAAGTCACCGGGAGCGGAATGAAAATGTTTCAAAAGAACGGAAAGTGCGACGAACTAAAAGTGCAGGAAATGCAGTGCTGGATTCAAAACCTCTCCAAAACAACAATGGCTACTTTATACATACATACATACATACATACATACATAGACTCACGCCTGTTTCCCGGAGGGGTAGGCAGAGACTACGGAGCGCCATTTGCAACGATCTTGACATATCTCTCTTGCTTCATTCACTCCCATCAGATTTCTCATGCATGCTCTTCTGTTCAGGGTGCTTCTAACCTGTCCTGTTTTTAGGATTTCTCCAATCTGGTCAGAGAACGTCCGCCTAGGTCTTCCCCTTCGTCCTGCCCCTTCCACACTTGCCTTATATATCTGCTTGGTCAGTATTTCGTCATCCATCCTCTCCACGTGTCCAAACCATCTTAGCATACCTTTCTCGATGCTTGTCACTACATCTTCTTTTACCCCACAACACTCTCTTATCACACAATTCTTTACTCTATCAGTCAAAGAAACACCACACATACTTCGCATTGCTCTCATTTCTACAGCATTTATTCTACTTTCATGACTCTTCTGCCATACCCAACTATCACTACCATACATAAGAGTAGGTACTAACACCCCTCTATGGACAGCCAAACGTGCCTTTTTGGACACGTTTTGGCTATTCATAAACGCCTTCAGAGCTCCATTCACTCTATTACCTACATTAACTCTTCTTACAATATCTTCTACATTCTTACCATCTCTTGTAAACAACGTACCTAAATATACAAACTCATTCACTTGCTCCACTCGCTGTCCATCGATCATAACATTACAAGCCGTAACGCATTCCTCCTTTTCAAAAACCATAACTTTCGTTTTACTTATCATCCTTAATCCACAGTCACTATTTTTCAAATCTTGCAAACAACTGTCCATGAAGAGGTTGAACAGCCACGGCGACGCTACACATCCCTGTCTAACACCTGTTTCGATGGTAAACCAATCCGTGTACGACCCATTTATCCTCACACAAGCTCTAGAATCTTCATAAAGGGGTTTCAGAGCTCGTATGAGGATGCTGTTCACCCCATACATCGACAGTACCGACCACATTTCATTCCTCACCACTTTATCGTAAGCCTTTTCCAAATCCACGAATGCGCAATAGGCCTTCTGACCTTTGGCCAAGAATTTTTCGGCTACGCACCGCAAGGAAAAGACTTGATCCGTGCACCCCATACCCTTTCGGAAACCTGCTTGTACATCTCATATTTTCTTGTCGGTTACTTCCATAACTCTTTCAATCAGTACCTTCGCATACAATTTGCCAACAATGCTGAGAAGGCTAATGCCTCTATAGTTCTTGCAGTCTTGTTGCGAGCCTTTTCCCTTATAAAGAGGCACAACCACCGCTGTGGTCCAGTCATCAGGTACTCGGTCGGTGCTCCAGCACAAGTTAAATAAGCGCTGCAGCTGACCAACTATGATGCCCTGTCCAGCCTTCAGCATTTCAACTGTAATCCTATCATATCCTGCAGCCTTACCTAATTTCATACTTCCCAACGCCTTCACAATCTCATCCACACCAATATCGCTTTCATCATTGCTATTATTACCATTAATTTCGTCGATCGATGTCTCTATCGCCGTTCTTTCATATAGACCTTCAAAATACTCCTTCCATCTCTTCAGCACGCATGATTCACCATTCAGTATCTTTCCATTCTTGTCTCTGATTGACGTGTATTCTGAGGATTGAGTTCTTCCTCGAACTGCACGAACGGATTTCCAGAAAAACTTTATGTTTCTCCGGAAATCTTCAGATAGTCTGCTATCAAACTCATCTTTCTTTTCCTCTTTTTTCCTTTTAACAATTTCTTTCACTGTTCTTTTTGACCTAACAAACTCCTTTCTTGCTTCCTCTATGTCATCACTCGTTGCTTTTCCCATTCTTTCATTTGCTCTGGCAGCCAACCAATCTAAACAAGCTTTCTTCTTCTCTGACACTGCTGATTGTACATCCTTGTCCCACCATGTATTCTTAACCTTTCGTATTTTCCGTCTCTTGATCACACCACATACTTTAGACGCTACACATACTATCTCTTCTTTAAAAGATTGCCATAATTCTGCCATATCATTTATGCCATCGAACCTCTCAAATCTTGCTATCAATCTTCGCTTATACTCATCTTTCACATCTTTTTCTTGCAGATTTTCTACTTTTATTCTTTCTAGGACCCTATTTTCATAATGTTCTCGGTGTCGCCATCCTTTAAAGAGTCCACTTATCCGGCTCATCACCAAGAAGTGGTCTGTGTGGATGCCGATCCCTCGATACACCCTTGTATCTAACACATTCTTTCTCAAACGTTCATCTACAATTTCAAAATCAATCATACTTCTTCTAACATTCTTAGCCTCACGCGTATACATGTGTATCCTTTTGTGATCAAACATGGTGTTTGTCACACAAAGGCTCCACTCTAAACAAACCTCAAGCAAAACTTTTATATTTTCATTCACACTCTCATCACCAAATCCACCTAAAACCCTTTCAAATCCATCTCGTTTTACTCCCACCCATCCATTGAAATCACCTAACAAGATCAATCTTTCGTTATCCTTACATTTCCTCAAAATCGCTCTTAAGTTCTCCCAAAATTCCTGCCTTTCGTCTTGTTCTTGCTGTGACATACCCGCTACTATATTGACCGGGGCGTAAACCCCTACAATAAAGAGACGAGTAAGTCCTACTTTCATTTTCATCCACAATAGTCTAGCATTTACACATTCATATTCCTTAACGCACTCATTCATTCGCGCAGACAGTATTAAACCAACTCCCTTGCAGGCTCTGGTGGTACTGTCTACCCCAGACCAATCAGCCGTGTAGCTGTCATGCTTGGTGGGGTCACAACCTTTCCTTTTTGTCTCATTCACACATAGAACATCAATCTTTCTATCATCCATCATCTGGCATACTTCATTCAATTTACCATCCATTCCTCCTCCAACATTTAATGTTGCAAACCGGCTTTCCGTAGGCCGCTTTTCGCCCTCGCGGGAAACGAGACGTGATGGGTTGCGAACCGCGTCGCCGCCGTCTGGAGAAATATTATTTTCAGTTCTCATAGCGTTCCCACGAGTAATAGGGATTTAGAATGTCCATCCCCGCAGAGCCCTGTACGGGGGTAAGATGGAATACTAGCTGTGCCCTGTGACCACCAACACATGCACCCTCCGTTAGCGACCAGCTTGCCCTCTGGCCATGAATCCCACGGCACGGGTCGGTTGACACCTTGGATTGGGGTTTGTTTTCGGGTATGCTCCCTGAATGTTGGTTTTATTTCGGAGTTTTCCTTCTCCTAGACGGGTTGCCATCCAAAGCTGACGAGGCCCATCCCCCCAAAGAGAGTGGTTTAATTTCGGAGATTTCGTTCTCCTAGACGGGTTGCCATCCAAGGCTAACGAGGCCCATCCCCCCGAAACTACTTTATACATACATACATATCGTCACGCCTTTTATCCCCGAAGGGGTAGGCAGAGGTGTATTTCTACACCCACTTTTCGCCAGATATACTTTAGTCCCACGTAATAAGGGGCGAGCCTATTGCCGTACCGGGCATATTTCCAGACTCCGTGCTGCTACTGAGAATTTCGTGACAGAATCGAACCCGGGACCTCCCGATACCACGCGCACATTTATGCCGCGAGACCAACGAGGCAGTCGTATAGGGTTTGATGTCGAGTTTGCCGTCTCTACGCAAAGATAGTATTTTCATCGTGTTATCCCTTCGTCGCCTCTTACGAAACCCACGGGAAGATAGGGGGTGGTACTACTTTATATTCTTCTTAATACAGATTGTGCTACGTATTGTTAAGGCGCTGTTATACCTCAGAAGCCGTGAAACACCTAATTTTTCGTCACGCAACTAGCCATAACGGTACATACTACAAACTTGCAAAAAATAGAGCTTTTAGTCAAAAGTCTGAACAAAAGACTTTTGAAAGAATTTTTCATGTATGTAAAATAGAATCACGGTAAAAAATCACAAAAAGGAGGCAGAAAATAATCTTTCGTCTCACTGTTTGCAATATTTTGATCGTAAGCTGTCATATTTTATTTAATAATATTGTAGGAAACCTAATGAACTAAAGAATGACCCTATTTATTTTCATATTATACGTGTATATTTTGTAAAATTAAATAAAATCTGCCAAACGTCTATGATTTTGACGCTCGGTAGATGCCATCAATATCAAACGCTTCGGCAATTTAAACCTTATTAGCATAAGCGGTGTACTGAGTGTCAATTGCTAGTTTACGCCCCGCCCAGACCTCATCATTCGGCTATGAGCCCTGTGAGAGATAGGTCATGTCGCTTGCGTCTCCGCTGCACGAAAGGAGAATGGCCATTTTTGACCTAAACATGTATAGAGATAAAACTTATTTTAAAATTAAGGTTATTTTTTAGTGTTATGATTTCACTAACAATTATATTTTATAGAAGTCTAGGTAAAGATAAAAGTTTTGGGTTGTAAAGATGTTCTAGAACTCGTGAACACATCCTTATCAAAATATTTTTTATTCGCTGCATTGTTATATTATCTGTGCCCGATAATACTTCCTTGTTAACCTACGTTCCATTTCACTTATACTACATCTTTATCAACTGGTTTTGTCACAATCTCGAGAAAACTTAATTTTATTTATAAATTGAATCAAGTTGTTAAAAGCTGATCATAAATGAATGTATTTTTTATGTTAAAAGATATAAAAAGATAAATATAAATGTTTTTCTGCCATTGAAAACATTGGATAAGGATGCAACGGAACGTTTTTGACGTAAAGACGCCGCCGGTGACATTGGACATGGTAGAATCTGTCAAATTAATACGAACTAATTTCGGTGTATTATGTAATTCCTAGACCTTTATAAGAAAAACTGTCTTTACAGTATAATTTCTTGATCATAGAGCTACTTGTTTTCGTACATTTTATCTTTATACGCAATAATTCATTATCAGGTCATTCAATGTATGAGAAGTGGCCATTGTTCTTTTACGTAAACTTGTTTGTTATTGTAATACGCCAATTTGAGTTCGTAATTTCATGTTTTATGTTATAGACTGAATACTTTGATTCAAATAGGCTTTTCATGTGACTATGGGCACATATAATTAGGACCTAAGTTTATATTCTTGTTGCGTTTAATGTGTTATTGTTTCTGTGCTTATAAATATATAATTAGAAGAATAAAATATGGACAATTAGAGAAATAAAGTTCTACGAAGGATTTGTACAAGAAAGCGTCGTAATAAAATAGAAATTCATCCATGGCCAAGTGATAATGAAATATGAAACATTTTACACAAATTATTTTCATAATATTTATGCATAATATAATTATATAAATTATTCTCACAATACATAGCTGCCACAGTTTTCAATATTTGAAAGAGTAATAACATAAAATCGAATCATTTTATGTACCTATAGTGCAAATTCATTAGCTTGTCAGAGCGCCTGGAGCGCTAATATGCCGCCACGACGAACAATAAACAGCGCTAATATGGCGCTCCGCAGTCCGCTTACAAGGGGTAACGAATGTTGTATTATTGTGCTGTGAACATAAACCTATTTAGGTACATCGGGTAAAACTTTAATTATTTATAAACTATTAGGTATGACTCAGTACATCTAATATCTTTTTACCCGACTGCGCGACGCAAAGGAGGCTAATGTATTTATCTAATTTTATTATATATGTATGTATGTATGTTTGTTTCTATGTGACGTTCTAGAGACCAAATGCGTAGGCCGATTTTGATGATTCTTACGTCAATCGATTCGTCTTAACCTTGCGAGTGTCACTAAAGACATGATAGTAATCAAAATTCACCACAGCAAAAACCAGACGCCATATTGTCAAAATGAAAAAAAAATAAGTCGATAAACTATGTCAAATGGGGTATCATTGAAAAGGTATTTTAAAATCATCATTAGGTTTCTTTTATCATTTTTCATTTTAAATAATAGTTTAGGATTTATAACGATTTAAAGTTGTTTAACAAAACAATCATTCTCGCTAATTTTCTTGCGTATTGATTTAAGTTTTTGTTTCAAGTATAAACGATATACAAACAAAAAACAGTGAATCAATGAATAGAAACTAAAAAGTATAAAATAAAAAAAAAATATTTAAAGAAAACCAAAAAACCCGACTGCGTAAAAACTAATTGAAAAAAATACGTGAAAAAATTTACTGAAAAATAAACTAAAAAGAAAGAAACAAGCCCAGTAGTTTAGAATTCAACAGAACGACTCACAGTCGGGGCCTATTCAAATTTTACCAATCAAATATTTCCAAGGGGCCCCGACTGTGAGTCGTTCTGTTGAATTCTAAACTACTGGGCTTGTTTCTTTCTTTTTAGTTTATTTTTTCAGTAAATTTTTTCACGTATTTTTTCAATTAGTTTTTACGCAGTCGGGTTTTTTGGTTTTCTTTAAATATTTTTTTTTATTTATTTCTAAAATCAATCATTTATAAGTAAGTAGGTGACTTCTCTGTTTGCTATAACACAAGTTATAGTATTTTTTTAATAATAAAGTACCTTACTAATTATCTTTATTGTAATTACATTGAAGTTAAAGTTACAGTTTAGCAACGTCTTACACACAGTCATTTGACTGCAGTAATTCCTAACACGATTTGATCAAGAGTGATAAGCAAAAAATACACGAGGGATAGCAGTGACTGGTTCGAATTTCGTAAGAATATGTTGACAGATTCAAATTTTGGTATAGTGGTAAAAAGAACAGAAAACAGCAGTAAAGCCAATTTAGTAAACATTATTTTGTACAAATAAATTATTTGCAATGTAAAAGCAGTTGCGCATGGAGTCTAAAATGAACCACTGGCTTTGCAACAAATGGCGAAGCAAGAAAATGTAAAAATCGAGCCTTGTGGATTATCCGTTTATTGGTGCCACGCCAGATGGATTAATAGGTCCAAACACGATTGTGGAAATTTAATGTTCTATAGTTGCCTATAAGAATGGCCTGGAGAATAGTGTTACGCCATCTATCGGTGAATGGGGGTACTAGAACAGATTGAATGTATCGGTGGTTTAAAGGTAATCATCATCAACTCTGTACTAGATGGCGTTGCTGAATCGAGCATCGACTGTTCGCGATTATTTCGACAGTTTTGTGGAAGAGTCTAGAATGCGCTAGTGATGTTATCCGGCCAGTATAAATAGAGCGTAAACGCGCGAGACAGGACAGTAACAATTAAATAGCGGAGCGAAATACAAGAAGCGAAGGAAGAATTCGGAAGTGTTTAGTGGTGTTTTTATTAGTGTTGAGACTTAAATGTGAAATAAGTGTGTTTTTACTAGTTGTGTAAATAAGTGTGTATAGTGTGTGTATAAATAAAGTTCAGTTTAAGTGGCATAGTGAGTTATAATTTATCGTCGAACCCCAGCTCGTAACAATAGTATAAGAGCAAATAAAATACAAATATGGAAACATGATAAAAAAGTTAACTGACTGGTCTAAACAAATATTGTAATTGTTATTACCAAATTCAGGGGCAACGCCACGTTACACGCAATCAAAAATATTTATTTGCTGTGTGGAGTGGCGAAAGTATACCACTAAAAATGGAAATGACAGAAAGAGATGATGTTTTCTGGGAGACGAAAATGAAAGAAAAGCTTGTGGCGTTTTATATGAATTAGCAGTTGCCTGAAATTGTTGATTCTCGTCGAGCTCAAGGGATGGCATTGCGAAATCACGGAGAGGAAAATGTCTCATCAGTGCTTGGAGTTTCTACAATACCAAGCCTTAAAAGGAAAGTAAATGCAAATGTGCCTCGTGGACAACAGCAAATAATATTTATTGAAGCCTCATCATCTCACACACTGCCTTTAACTTTCGATGAGAATAAAAAAAACCTGCCGGGTTGTAGCAGACAGCTAACTTTTGATGAGCTGTAAATATCTTTTAAAAATTATTTTCTTTGAAACAACACATATTTTAAGCGAAATAATTTTTTTATATTTTTCCATACAAACATGTATGAGGAGAGCCAACGAAAAAGCAGCAACTCAAATTTTAATTCTATAATTTGGGTTGGGTTTTGAAACGAGTCGCCTGAATTTGAGGGTATTGGTGGTGTAGGGGGCTTGAGGGAGTTCGTTTTAATCCCCTAAAAGTAATTTTGGCTGCCGGAGTTGCGTCTAAATATTTTTAAATAATTTCCAAAAATTCCTAGTAGTAGTTTTTATACTTTAGTACAGTTTTACAAATGTCATTTTTAAGTTTTATGTGAAAAACGTGAAATGAAACGCAAACCTGCC
The DNA here is from genome assembly GCA_944739405.2 of Euclidia mi. Classification (NCBI taxonomy): domain Eukaryota; kingdom Metazoa; phylum Arthropoda; class Insecta; order Lepidoptera; family Erebidae; genus Euclidia; species Euclidia mi. The sequence continues at coordinate 34,905,215 of OX123197.2, forward strand.
ATCTTGGAATGATCATATTGACAGCTAATGTCAAATTTGTGCGTCATTGCTTTCGAGTGCCTAGGGTTAGGTGCGACTGTAATAAGTAACTAAATAGGTTATGTTAGGTTCCCTTTTGACTCTTAATCTGGAAATAGGAACCCTGCAAAGCATGGCTCAGTCAACCTTAGTTTATTAAACTACTGTGAAGAATGTGGAAGTTGGCAGTGCCATACACACCGATGTTTGGAGATTTTTTTTTTCAGAGGAAACCAAGTATTTCCGGCAAGTGAAAATGGCGAGGGCGGGTTCCGACACCTCCCTTCCTCACTCCCTCCATCAATCACTCACATCCCTTAAAAACGGCGACGTATTTCGAAACCTATACCATAACAATTATACCTTTAATAACAATAAAACATCCATAAATAAATAAAATAAATCAACTTTTACTAAACTTCAATTATTTCGTAACTCGCTTTAGTTGAGATACGGCTTCTGCGCTTAGTAGGGCAGTATTGTGGTTTTTTGGTTACCGTAGCCAAAAATTGTAAAAGCCCTTTATGTTTTATAGGATAGTATATATAGGTAGTTTTTTATATATTGTAGGAACCCTTATAGATTCGCCATGTCTGTCTGTCTGTCCGCCCGTATATCACAGCCAATTTATTGCAAAACAGATTTGAAAGCTGGCAGGAATGGAATTCTAATTCCATTCCTGCCAGCTTTCAATCTGTAGGTATTCTATGAACTGCTTCACCATTTTTATACAAAAACAAAACAAAAATAATTAGGGCCTCCATATATGGAACTGACTTAATTATTTTTATCATCTTACGGCACGAAGGTATTTATCTACTTTCGTCAACAATAATTTCGTCAAAAAAAATGAATACCTATAACGTCAAATGTAAACCAGTTTTGCTCATGGCTCGACTGAGAACAAAAATTGCGCTATGCCTATATTGTACAAACAGATTGATTTATGTAATATAAATTTTAATATCAGTATCCGTAGTCTCTGCCTACCCCTCCGGGAAACAGGCGTGAGTCTATGTATGTATGTATGTATGTATATCAGTATCTCAATTCAATATGCTAAAACGTTTTGCTTGCGATTTTGAAATATTAGAATACGGATGTCGCCAGAATACGACCGCACACGACGAGAATGAAGGGGGGCGCCCCGCAGTAGACGGAGCTAAGCGCCCTTCGCCTCCCCTGATTCACCCCCTCATTTACCAAAATAGTCGCTTAGGACAGCGCCTTAAAGGATGTTTATAGAGGGCAGCGATAGCTTAGTAGAGACAACGACAGACTGCCATGCAGGGTATTTTGTCAAAATCCACGGACGCGCAGCACTGATTTGCCAAAATTATGTGCGTATTAGGTACATTTCGCTTGCCCTATGCATAAAAGCCAATATGCTCTCAAAATTGGTTAAACCAGTAACTGGACCCTAGGGTCTAAGACGAAAAGTCTTGAACGCAACCGGGATAACGATAGGACTATGATGGTGCTGTTTTAGAGAGGTTCTTGGCAAATGTGTGGTACATCGTTATAATATACATACGCTAGGATTATATTGAAACAAAGCCATTATAAGATTCATTGCATTCCAAACAATCCCTTAATTACCAAAACGGAAACATGATACAGTCACTGTAGCTCACCGAATGGTATATTTTCTTAACCTTTCAAATAATGAGGAAAAATAAAGCAATCGTCTCAATTCGTCCAAACTCTTGCATCTGCGAAAAAAATTGCGTAGACAAAATAGGGGAAGATCTATCATTTGAAATCACAGACATAACTAAAATGAAGTTATTTTTTGAGGTAACAGATAACGACACGATCAGTCATTCGAGGGAGACAATCATCTTCTTCCATAATTAAATAACGAAAGTGATGGATGAACATCGTTCCATTAACCTATAATAGATTATAATAATATGATATTTTTAACAAGGAATAATTGTCTACGAGTACTGCAGACATACGCTTTTCAAAATACGTCGCAAATCAAATTCCTAACTCGGTTTAGTCATTTGGTTGTGACGTACTCGTAGATATGTGTAGAGGTAGTTTATAGGCGTTGTTGCTTCAATGTCGTATGTGACACCGCATAAAATCATTGTCTTACGAAAACTTAAACAAATGCTCGATAATATCTTCTTGGGTTTACGCGAATGTTACACATTGGAATATTGGTTTCACTGGGTTATTATATTTAAACCGAATGATCTAGAGATATTTCTTTTTTCAATATATACTATTTAAATGTAATAACTCGATAAAATCCGCAAAATGTAGTTTATTTCCAAAATTCTCAATATTTAATTTTGTCTAATTATGATGATAGGTAGACCAAAGTTAGACTTTCTAAAAATCACTCTCATGACATTCATCATAACCTTTCGACATCGACAGTCTAGTTTATCTCAGACGCATTTACGACAGCCGCTCAAAGAAGAGAAATGGTTTTATGAAGTCATTTCATTTGGTGCCAATAACTTGAAATTGACAAAGCTGCTGGACGTGGCTGTTCGTTTAGAGAAAGTATTTTTATCGGACCGATCAACTTCCTATATTTATTGGAAGATAGGTACATAGCCTCACGTCTTCAACATATATCAAAGGTGAAAGCCGACTGCCAAAAGCTCGCGAAGACGGACGGAATACTTGAACATGGGGACGCGCCATATCTATCGTTTATCGCTGCATTGCACGTATGTGTTATATTTTATCTAAATTGGTCACTTTGTATGAAGCGTTTTTGTAAAATATATTTGTTGCGAATATATACTGTTTGGTCAGCGTCAAAGAAGTTTATCCTAGAATAGTTTTACTTTAGGTTTACTTTAACCTTAGACCTCATGTACCTACCGTCTTTTTAATTAAAATAATCAATACAGATAGGCACATATAAATAGACGGAATATTGGTAAATAAATAATATTTATTTCCACGTGATGAACTAGATATTAACACATTGGCACGGAACCTTAGTACACCATTCAGGCGCTCACTTGCCAGTGTTTTTAAACAAGCTATAAAAAATCCTTCATGTTTATGAAAAAGTTTCAAGTATTACAGCATGTTTATCCTAGAAAATAAAGAATTTGTATAAAAGACTCAAGCTGTTCGTAATAAATAACCCGAATTTTTAAGAGCTCTTTTAGTTCCGCAAATGGAGTTTTTCCACAAATGCATTTCCCAACGAGTAAAATTGGATATGCAGCTCGTTCAAATAGATATTTTTTTTGGGTTCCGTACCTCGAAATGAAAAAACGGAACCCTTATAGGATCACTTTGTTGTCCGTCCGTCTGTCAATACCCTTTTTCTCAGAAACGCGTAGAGGTATCAAACTGAAATTTATATCAAATAGTCAAATCTACTGTCCCTTTAAGCTGTGAAAAAATCAAGCTTCTAAGCCAACGCAATCAAAAGATACAGCGTTTATGCTGCAAATTTCCACCAATATTCGAAACTCGAAACCTGCAGGGTACTTCCCGTGAACTCAGAATCTTGAAATTTGGTATAAAGTAATGTCTTATAGCATACATAAAGGAAAAATTGCGAAAACCGTAAATGTTTAGTTACGTCATATCATAAAAATATTTTTAATAATTTTAAAGTAATAACCATTTTCTCATGAACGCGTAAAGCATTAAATATTTGAAGACATTTGTCAGATTGCGGTACGCCTATCTCTAAATAACTAGACTGAATAAGCTTGACAAACGAAACATCATAAATTGAGCTGAAACAAGAGTGAGCGGTAAATTACCATTATAATGTGGTTTCCTTTGCTCTCTACTAAATTGCTGTTAAAATGAAGAAGTGAATGTAATAAGAAAATAAAATACCTAAACATGTGCGGTTTGCTTGGCTATGGACATCTTATTAAATATTTGTCATTATATTGGGTAATTATTTAAGATCGCGGGCCGAACCTGAGCTAGATTAGAACAAGATCGCGGGCAATTCCTACAAAAAAGACAGGCCTGTGTTCAGCAATAGACACAGTCGGGCTATATATTAGATAAACTGCATGACTGGCGTAGTGATGTATGCGGCAGTTTCGTCATTTGACACAGCGCGGATTGTTGTTGGGACACAGATTGTTGTTTGCTCTGAGTGTTCTTTGTGTTCGTAAACCTAAGAATAATTCCTAGAGAATAGGAAACTTTTTAGCACGTAGCATCACTGTTTTCCATGGAAAAAGCTTATTCTCGGGTGACGACTGATGTAACATGATTGCCATCCGAAGTTAAGTTAGCTTCCACGAAATCTGTAATTAATCTGGTAATTATACGTAGCGTGGAAATGCAACATAGTTCTAACTGACATACTTACTGCGTGTAAGTCTGCGCTTAGCGGAATAATCAATGATGACATCATTCAGCATTTAAGGCAGAAATTTCTGTAACATATTTACGAAATCTGTACAAACATATAAATAATTTATTTGCAAATGTGATAGTTACTGATTAATTATATTCAACTTTCAACTCTTTAGAAACCGCATAATTACAATATCATTACAATTAACTATGTAAACAACTTATTAAAAGTTCCAACTAAGTAAAATTCTTACAACAACTCGTAGAAAAGTTTTATAAGTCGAACTAACAACTACACTCAAGGCAAGATTACACTTATAAAAGTCATGTAAGAATACATATTATTTAGGTTTCGCTTGTAAAAGCAAAGTGAACTTAATTTAATTATGCTTCGACTAGACCAGCTAATTAATATTTTGTATACTTGCTAAGTATCTTTTATGAAGTTCGCGATATGTCTTTAATAATTATGATTGCATTAGGTATTTAATTTTATTGTCTCTTCTTATTTTTATTCTATCTTTTGAAACCGAAGCAAACTGATCGATGGATATGTGAATGGTTAAGTTTTAGGAGCTAAGTAGAGTATAAAAAGCGTAAACTCTTCTCCCTTCCTTCTCCAAAATTTCACTATTCACCAAGGACAAATTCAAGCCTTTGATAAGTCATGCCTTCAATTAAGCCAAAACAAAGAAAATGTTCTAATTTAACGTAGGTAGGTAATTGCTAATAATAATTTTAGCCTTAAATAAAGAATGATATAGCTGAGTATTGAAAAATACCTGTTCAAGAAGATTCACAATACTCCAAATTATAATATTCTATACTATACTCCCGCTAACGGTAACCCTAAATTCCTTTTATGAAAGAAGCACTAACAGCTATGTCGTGTAACACCGACTTAATTTTAACATCATTATCTCGAATGGATTACATTCTCAATAAAGGTGTGCACAATGTATACGTTCCACCCATGCAGCTTTTATTTTGCCTACGGAGCGAGCGTGCCGTAAAAACATTACGTGTGAGCCAAGTTCACGAAATAGAAAATTGACTAACCGCCCGTTTGTTAACGAACCATTGCGGACCAATCCAATCCAATGACACGCCACAGAGCTCGATTATCAGCCCTTCGTACCAAACCGCTGCCAGCCACTTTGCGTATATCATCATTCCAACGAGCTGGTGGGTGTCCTACCCTACGTTATACAGTTTGGTGATTGCTCACTTGTGATTTTTGGACCCAGGACAAATGATCTTTATTCTTATTTGGAAGCATTGGTATGGTCGACACACAAGGCAGAGGGCAACCAATAAAGAAAACAAGTGACCGTTTGAAAGTTGCAAATTATAAATATACACATACACATATATACATATCGTCACGCCTTTTATCCCCGAAGGGGCAGGCAGAGGTGTATTTCTACACCCACTTTTCGCCAGATATACTTTAGTCCCACGTAATAAGGGGCGAGCCTATTGCCGTACACCGTAGTAGCAGCACGGAGTCTGGAAATGTGCCCGACATTTCCAGACTCCGTGCTGCTACTGAGAATTTCGTGACAGAAAAACCTAATAACACTGCCCGACCCAGAAATCGAACCCGGGACCTCCCGATCCCACGCGCACATTTATGCCGTGAGACCAACGAGGCAGTCGTATAGGGTTTGATGTCGAGTTTTTCTTACGCAAAGATGGTATTTGCATCGTGTTATCCCTTAGTCGCCTCTTACGACACCCACGAGAAGATAGGGGGTTGTGACACTTGTATTCTATGCCGTCAACCACACGGCAATTATAAATATGTCTCAATATTAAAACGACCTTCTAAGAAGTTGTCGGTTATCGGTCAGTTATCAAGATGAAAAGTATTCCGTTCAATAGTTTTTGCGTGAAAGAGTAACAAACAAACATCCATCCTTTCTCAAAACACCTTATATGGTACATACAGATATTTTAAGATTTTTTTAGAACTTGGGTTCTTTCGCACTTGTGTTTTGGTGGGATATTGACGATATTGTTACTTCGTGGATGTCAATATTGCAACGTCCCTATTTTCCACAAAACATGCACCTATCACAATACTCTACAAACAATACCTGAAAACTTATTCGAATTCGCAGTACAGTTTATACAATTACAATAGTGTTGTACTAATTCAATATTTTAATACAAAAGTCCCAAGTCACAGGACCACCTAGTTTGGGAGTTAGGGTTATATATTATATTAGTGTAACCACGATCATTATTACCATAGATTTATTATATACTAACGTATAGATCGGTGGTGCGAAAGAGAAAGAATATAGAAACTAGTATGTTAGAGTGAGATAGGTAGGCGAAACCATTCACGTACACGCTATTGGCCTGTATTGGCCCAACGTTAATTGTGAACGGTACAAAACTCGCTTATTTTTCCAAAATAACATGTTTATTAGTGAAATCCAGGTGTTATACATACAAAAACAATTATGGTAACGTGTGTAGTACCCGTATGTAACTCCTGTAAGAGAGAAAATCCCCAGAATTACTCATTTCATAAGTAAGTACGAGTACCGTTGAGAGATTTAATGGTCTTATTGCAATATTTTACAACTTTGAAAAGAAATATATACACAAACGGATACGTCATAATATCATATTTTATTATATTTATATTCTGAATGCAAAAAAAAATATTAAAGATAATACAAAATACGTGAATTTTTACTATTTCTAAGCTAAATTTCATAGTGATTGACGTAATGTCAAATCATATCGATAAGAAAATATTGATTTGTAACTTGAATGACAAAGGTTGCATACCTTCCATACTGTTATTTAACAAACAAATATTATTTACTTTTATGTTCTCAATCCAAATGTCGTAGTTATGAATATAATAAAATTAAATTAAAATGCTTATTTCAGATTTCCTCAAAATTATGAGGTCCGATTAAAATGGCTAAAAATGATAAACAGAGAAGATTGGGTTTTCAAAAAATATTCATCCATATGCAGCAATCACTTTGAAGAAAAATTTTTTCTAATAGGGGCTCTCAAAGAGTAAAGCTGGATCATTTGGAAACATTTTTTAGTTCAGTGCGCTCTTGAGGGAGATTCAATAATAATCCAACTGCTCGACAATTCACAGCAGCCTATAAACGACTCATGTGCCATGTGGAAAGGCAAATCAGCGATAAAGCCAATTGTTTACCTCAAGAGAAAATAAGTATTCTTAACGCACAGATATCACGTACCATAGACATGATTAATACTACAACCGGGTTTAGTGCAATAATAGCACCACACGACGATGTCACTGTTTGCCAAGTTCAGTTAATCGATGAAGATTCTGACTTCGTGTCATCTATGCCGTAGGTGCCTGAATGAATGGATAATATAATCAAGTCCATTGTTGAATATATTTGTGGATATGTGGTAAAAAAAATTGTAAAGAAAATTAAATGTGAACCCTTTCTTAGTGTACTTTACGGTGATATTAAAATAGATTCACTTTATATACAAAGGATGTAGGTGGCCTTATTTATCCTTCCCAAGATGTTTATGAAATAGGTGTCCAATCTGAACGAGTGTTCCGTAGATGTATGAGAGGAAAAAATATTACCGAATTAATGTTTAAAACTTTGGGAAATTATTGCCTTTTGTCTTGCAAAAACCATTTCAAAGTTCTTAACAATCATATTATAATGCATGACTCACCAGCATTATTTAATCACAAATACTTGCTCATAAAAGCAATAATTGAAATTCATTCTAATTGTTTAAAAAGGAAAGTTTGCGACATTTTTAAAATAAATTTAGTTTTGAATGGCGGAAAATAAAAAAAATACAGTTTTTATCTGTAGTTTTATTATTATCTTCTCTCAGTTATTGATAGTAGGTACTTCAATCATGCTTTAAATCGGGGAAAATGACACCGCGCCCATATTATCGATCATCATAGTTTAGGCATGCCATGCCCAACACTATTTGTCTTGCATACAAGCTCATTACACGCACACTAGTGTTTTCTTGTTTTGGTCTCACTTTACTGACTCCATTGCCAATCTAACATTAGTATATAATAAATCTATGATTATTACATGCAAATTATTCCTAAGGCACTGTGTAAAAGGTTATCTGTATCAATAAAGATTATTATTATTATTATTAAATAGTTCTTGATTAAACGGTTGATTGCAATGTAAAAGTAATGAAATTGATCTCACAATTTCAATAATATACATGTAACAAATGTCCGTGTGGTGACGGATTAAGAATACGAAATGTCACCACCCCTTACCATCCTATGTTGTAAGAGCCGACAGAGGGAGCATATTATGCAGACAACAACACTGCAAGAGAAGGAAAACTTGATTCAAACCCTATACCAACCCGTTTGACCAGCGTGGTATAGTAGGCCAATTCCTCCTTTCAAAGGAGAGGCCTAGTCCAGCAGTGGACTATTAAAGACTGATGTGATGAACAAACGTAACAAGACACTTACTAAGCCAAATTGTGTTCATTGCTAAAATAATTTGTAAGGTTTTCAATAATATTTATTTTGTACGACTCACAACATAATCCATGTAAAGTTTCTCCAGGGAGCTATGCAGTTATGCATGTCATTCATAACAAAAACAAATTCCATTTCTACAACAATTTTATTCAACAAACTAAGTGTGGACTACATTATAATACATACGTATAACTAGTATATCTATTCACAATGTTTACTTTTCTCTGCGAGTGAGAAGCGAGACAAAAGTTAATTGAAAACAGCGTATATTTTGTAAACAACCTGCGCCACATCTCCAAAAGTCTCTCTGTTCATAATAAAAATATCAGCTGCAGTCAAATATAATGGGCGTAGAGAAAGCCAAAGCATTAGTAAAACAATTATAGCTTGTTTTGCCTCCATTAGTTCCCAGCCACTTGAGTAAACAGCTTCTGACATCTCCAAATCGGCGGACAAAAGTAGCTCTCCACCAAAACAATATAAAAATAGACGCATGGTTCCCGTGAAACCCGTCAGGATCGAGTTTCTCATGTCCCACTCACCCATAGTCTGCAATGTTTTCCCTATGACGACCGTCATCATTAATAAATGGGCCCGAATACAACCTTATAAAGCTCCCTGATCTTATTATGATAGTGCAGAAGGAATTGGTGATGTTTCACACAAAATATCAATAGCTCATCAATAGATTATTCTTCATTGCCTTCTGAAGGTTCTTCAATGTCTTGCTTCTTGCTTAGAATTTCATAGATATTGTTAAAAGCTACCGTGATTGCGTAGAAGTGTCTGAGCTCATGTGTTAATAACGTAATAAAGAGAACTATGTACCCTGTCTGATTGACAGCTGAGAAAAATGTAGCAATTACTGTCACAATAAATGCTATTTCGTAAAATGGCGTCTCGTACTTCGCAGCTCTTCGAGCAACCTGCCCTGCACACTACCGAAGGGAACAGCGTGAGAGACTGCAGCCCTTAGTGTTCAGGCCAGTGTCGTGTTGTTGGTCGGTCATACTCGGCATAGGAAACGAGGCAATACTCGGCAATAAACGCATAGAACCGTTTTTTTAATTCTAGAACCCGTTGCAGTGTGTGAGCGCTTGGGTGCCGTCTACCAGCCACGAGGCATATCGTGCATGCCGCAGGATACTCAATATCTTGGTCTTTGCCGCACTGCCTACTGGCATCGAAGATATGCCATGATGACTCAATTCGAATATCTCCTTGAGACGAGCGCTTAAAATATAAAAATAATTACTTTATTTCGAAAGAATATACATAGGTAAATGAGCCTACTCTGCCACCATGGTTTAGACCATGTCTCCTTACCACCGTCCTCTAGATCACATTTTGTTTAGTGCATTAAGCTTTGTTATACCAACCTGGAAAACCACATAAAGAAGTACTAGGACAGGAGTACAGACGTAGCGCTGATGCAGTTGAGAGCTTTGAAACTCTCGGAATCATCGGGAAACACCTGGTAGAGATACACGATTTGGCTGAACGTGCGAACATACACGAACGTGCCACCGAAGGACAATGTCGTTAGCAGAGTGAGGATCGTAATACCTGCAATACATAACACGTACATACCTAACATACTTAAGACTGCTCCGTGTGTTTTGGGCACGTTCCCCACGCGGGACAACACTTTGAAAGATCTATAAATTGTTCTTTCTAGTCTGGGTGTTTTTGATGTTCGTTGGTAGAATTTGTGTAAGATAATAATTCGCGACACATGATTCATACGTAGTTCTGGCGTTATCGTGTTTGTTTTAAAAGAGGGTTCCATATCATATCTGGCATATCTAATATCGATATAATACACACCGACTTTGTACCAGTTTACAAACGAGTGGCAGATCCTCGGGAGGTCAAATGGAAAACTACAAGTTATGTTTTCCTTCGTGCAACTTTTCAAGCATTTATTTAAGTAGTATGGATCCCGTCTATGCATTTGAAACTCTTTATTATTGACTTCCTATTTGCCAAAGAGGGGAATATATTACTGAGTCAAATTTGGCAATGAAAAGCTTTTTGTCGCTTTTATTTTCGTTATGTTGGTTCTGAGGTGGTTTATTTTAAGTATTTACTCCATTTGTGATGAGCTTCATTACTGTTAATGATAGTGCGTAAATGTAATGAGGGGTTGTGGAGGAGTCGCAATCACACGACGGCGCCGAGCCTTCCTGATTGGACTTGAGCAAATCCAAATTTCTTGTTCATTCTTACTACTTTATTATTCATATTATTAAGTCATAATGTATTAGGTTTATAACCGCTGCATTTACGCTATGCCTATATATGCTTATTATGTTTATAACTTGACATTATGCGTAGATTAGTTTTCTTAGGCGGACATTAATTAAAACGGACAGCTTTGGTCCTTCAAGCTTAATGTAAATATTGCCACCCATAAACTGCCAGGTCGAATAAGCCGTTGATTATATTTTTCTAACTAACTTTTTGTAGAAACACGTAGTTTTGATAAGTATTCTCGGTAGAAGCAATAGTCTTGCTCCACATCTCGATCAGTAAAAGAATGTGCTAAAGATAAACGCTAAGACGATGATGAACTAGAACTATTATTTTTTAACAATCATAATAAACACCTTTGTAACCACTCGCTAGTAAAGATTTATTTTAAGCCAGTATTTTTTTGGAGAGATCACTGATATCTCAGGGTCTCTATATGTTTTATCGACGTGAAACGGAAAGTTCTGGGTATTTAGAAGCCAAAATGATCTGGAGATTTCTAGGTGTATAAAAACAAAATGTTATCCTAACCCCTCGTTTTCACCAAGAAACAAGTTTAACACTAGTTTGATATAAAACTTGTAGACTACTTGTCAGAACATAATTTTTTGTTTTATACATGTATTGAGACTGTCTCAAATAGTCTTTCGTTCACACTGTGTAGCCAACAAGTATCTATACAAGTAAAAACACATTTGCGTTTACAGTGAAGTCTGTTACAGGTTAAAACTTGTCTGATACATTGATAGCGTTCTCACCTACAAAATACGTGTTTTAGACAAGTATTGTTTATTTTATTGCAATTTCTGTATAATACTAATTATAAACAAGTTTTAAACTATATCCATGCTTGTTGGATAAAGTTTTCAACATACCAGACGAACTGCGTTTTTTACTTCGTGAAAACGAAAGAAGAAGAATGGAGTGGTCAAAGAAACAAACTTTAATTGAGCTTTTGCATATACAAGAATGCCTGTGGAATGTGATAAATAAAATATTTATAAAGATCGTCAGAAGAAAAAAGACACATTGGCAGCAATTACTTCGCAAATGGACATTAACGTTTTTTTTAAATTGATTTAAGGAGTAGGCAGAGGTTATTAATATAACATCCACATTTCACTATGATTTTTAGGTCCCATGTAATAGGAGGCGAGCCTATTGCCGTACCGGGCACATTACCAGACTCCGTGCTGCTACTGAAAATTTGGAAAAACCCAGTAACACTTTTGCCCGACCAGCAGTCGCATACGCTATCGACTGGACCACGAAGGCAGTGTTAATGATGTTGATAAAAAGATAACGAACCACAAGAACCAGTTTAATAGGGAAGTAAATTAAAAAAGAAGTCAGGTTCTTTCTATTAAAATATAAAACTACTGCTTGAGTTTGTCTTGAATTCTACAAGTTTAGCTACAACAAAAATATGAGATCATAAACATGTAGACAACTACAAGATTTCAACCAACAAGTTTCATACAGCAATGCCGTTGGATTACAGATAAATTGATTGAAATGTGTAATAGAAAGAAAGAATTGTTAAAACTTTATTTGAATGATGTAAGTAATAAGCAAAATGAGTTAATATACAAAAAATATAGAAATAGGACAAATAGGATGATCAATACGGCTAGAAATAGTTATATCAAAAAAGAAATTTGTGATAACTTTAAGAACCCAAAAAAAATGTGGGAAATACTCAATAGATTAACCGGTAGGATTGTCAACGCGATTGATGATTTACTCATTAAGTCTTTCAAATTACCAGCAAACATATTGTCTAACGTGTTTGTGCATGATTTTGATAAAAATGTTAAAAGTGTAATAAATAATTGTAACAAGCCTCTTCTAGATAAAAATATGAATATACAGTCTCCAAATTCTTCATGTAGACTAAGTAAAATTACTGATGAAGTTTTGTATAAAATGATTTCGATATTAAGCGACAAGAAAAGCCCGGGGCATGATCAAATAAGAGCCCAAGATATAAAATACATCTCTAAGCAAATGACTCCAGTACTCACACGTTTGATTAATTTATGTATTGAGCAAAAAATATATCCAGATCGTCTTAAGGTAGGTCTCATCAGACCAATTTACAAAAAGGGCAGACATAATGATACAAACAATTATAGACCTATACCAATATTGTCATGTATTGATAAAATTATAGAAAAATATTTTGGAACCATAATAAACAATTTTTTGATAAATAACAGTATTATACATGATAGGCAATTTGGATTTCAAAGGAATAAAAGCACAACGCAGTTATTGTCTCTGTTTACTGACGAAGTAAACGATCATTTAGATAATAGAAAGCATGTTATAGCTGTAATGGTGGATTTTAACAAAGCTTTCGATACGCTCAATTATTTGACACTATTTGAAAAATTACAACAGAATGGTATACAGGGACCTATGCTGGAAGTGTTACAAAGTTACCACACTAATAGATGTAATGTAGTGAGCATAGCTGGTGAACAAAGTGAGCAGATTTTAACAGAATATGGCACGGCTCAGGGCTCAATTATTGGCCCGACAGAGTATTTATTATATGTAAATGATATGTGTAACATATTCCAGCATGGGTCAGTATATCAATTTGCTGATGATACATGTTTAATTGCTGCCGATAAGGACTTAAATGATGCTCAAAGTATGCTGCAGGAAAATTTCAATCTCCTGTGTAAATGGGCTCACGATGTAGGTCTATCTATAAATTACAATAAGACTAAAGTAATGTATATACATTCACCTTATAAAAAAACTACTTACCTACCTAAGATAGTAGCTCATGACCACAGGTGTATGCACTTAAATAACACCTCATGTAAATGTTCAAGCCTTGACATTGTGAAAGAATATACTTACCTTGGGCTAACAGTAGATAATAAATTCAATTGGGGTCCCCATGTTGACAAAGTATGTGGTAAACTTAGGGCCTTTTTGTCAAAATTATATTCAATTAAAAATAAAGTTCCGTACAAAATATTAAGACTTCTATACTTGTCTTTAGTGGATTCAGTAATAAACTATGGTATACAGAGCTAAGGAAGAACATACAAAACATACCTCAATAATATATACCAATTACAAATAAGAATACTAAAAAACATTGTTCCACTAAAAGTTAAATATAAATATAAAGATAACTATCATAACCTTTTTCAGTATTGTAAGGTGTTAAACATATTTGATAAAATAGATACAGCAATTGTTTTACAATATTGTGATGATATAATTAAATTGAACCGGAACCTAAGACCGAAGTCATTACGCATGCTCTCGTATCTCCCGCCTTTTGAGACACCTAAATGTAATAATGATTATGGCAAGAGAGTATGGAAATCCATTTTGCCCAGAACACTAAATAAACTGCCAAAGTCATTAATTTGTAAAATTGAAAACAAAAAGAAGTCACAAGTGAAGAATATTCTTATGCAGCATTACATAAACAATTAATGTATATATATATACCTAAGTGTTATTAATATTGTATTAACTGTGTAAGCCGCAACTTCTTAACTAAAAAAATCTTATTGAAGATTTAGGTTAAGTTTATGTAACTGTGTACCAAAACAGCAATAAACAGATTTAAAAAAAAAAAACGAGTTTTGTATACGTATCTACAACAATTTTCATACAAGTTTTGTATAGGTACAACAAGTTTTATTCATGTGTATAGTTTCATCAAGTTTGTATACAACGTGATTTATACATGTATATGAGAAAAGAAAACATCGACAAAAAATTGTTAAATTCATGTAGGTATTATACCTTGGTGAAAACGAGGGGTAAGGCATTTTGTGACATATCTTGTTGCTTATTTTTGTATGGAGGTACGTGATAACATGAGGTGTATAACACAATATCAAAGAAAAAAAAAGAAAAGAACAAAACTGGGATCTGCTCCTCAATAGCAAAAGTGACGTTAACGAAATGCTAAACATATTTTACGGTGTTTTAAATGACGCAATAAAAAAGTATGTGCCTGACCATAAAAACTCATACAAACGTTATCCTCCATGGTTCAATAAAATTATTATCAACATCTTACGAGAGAAATATAAATTAAGACGTTGTGTTAAAAAATATAACAACCCAATGGACAAAATTGAGCTTAAAATAATAACTAAAAGATCAGAAATTTTGGCTAAGAATTTATATAACACACATACACACATATCATCACGCCTTTTATCCCCGAAGGGGTAGGCAGAGGTGTATTTCTACACCCACTTTTCGCCAGATATACTTTAGTCCCACGTAATAAGGGGCGAGCCTATTGCCGTACCGGGCACGTTTCCAGACTCCGTGCTGCTACTGAGAATTTCGTGACAGAAAAACCCAATAACACTGCCCGACCCAGGAATCGAATGCGCACATTTATGCCGCGAGACCAACGAGGCAGTCGTATAGGGTTTGATGTCGAGTTTTCCGTCTCTATGCAAAGATGGTATTTGCATCGTGTTATCCCTTAGTCGCCTCTTACGACACCCACGGGAATATAGGGGGTGGTGACACTTGTATTCTATGCCGTCAACCACACGGCATATAATTTATATAAAACTTACATAAAATAATTAGAATCACAAATATCACTGAATTCAAAATTATTTTGGACGCATATAAAAATCAAAACGAGGTGGATCCAGCACCTACCCTCTAAGCATGACTGACGGACAGATTATGACATCTAACGGCGTTGCAATCTGTTATCTCTTTGCGGACGATTTCTCTTCAGTCTATACACCCAAAGTAGCTGATTGTAATAACTCAACAGTTTTAGCTTCTTGGGATAATAATTGTCAGTGCTGAAATATCCCAACACTTACTTATGATTGCTTACTTAAAAAAATACAATCAATTGACATATACAAAGGAGCAGGACCAGATGGAATACCACCAATTTTCACTTCAGCTTGTGCATCAGCACTAGTTTCACCATTGCTTAAGATATATAACGCTTCACTTATATCAGGCACTTGCCCATCGGATTGGAAAAAGGCGAAAGTCGTACCTATATAAAAATCTGACAAGAAAGATAAAATTTCCAACTATAGGCCCATTTCAATCCTCTCCACATTTGCTAAAATCTTTGAATCAATGTTATGTCCCTACCTTCAATCACATTTCAAATTATATCTTAGTGAACATCAACACGGATTTGTTGCCTCAAGATCTACATCTACTAATCTGTTGTCGTTTACTGAATGTCTGGTAAAAACAATGGATACAAGTAATCAGTATGATGTTATATACACTGATTTTAGCAAGGCGTTTGATAAAATATCCCATTCTATTTTAAACTACAAGCTATCAGCACACGGTGTTAATGAGTGATTACTTCAGTGGCTAAAGTCGTATTTAGTGAAATAAGAATTTTATGTGGTTGTCAACGGCTTTCAATCGACAAGTCGCAGTATAACATCTCGTGCCCCACAAGGATCGCATTTGGCTCCTATTTTATTTTATTTATTCATAAATGGCCTTCCCCGTTGTTTCATTTATTCGGAATGTTTCTTATATGCCGATGATATAAAGTTTGCAAGGAAGATTGAGAAATGTAGTGATGTTGCACTTTTGCAAAACGATCTGGACAGAGTGATCGAATGGTGTAAAATTAATAAAATGGAATTGAATGTAAAAAATGCTATCACGTGAAATATTCCAGAAAGATCCACGATATTCCTTCAGACTATTTTATAAATGGCGAAAAACTTGTAGAATGAGACATTGTTAAAGATTTAGGAGTGAAATTCGATAAAATAGTCACCTTTTCGCCAGTCATATTGAAAATATAATTAAAAATCTTCTAGGATGTTAGGATTTGTTACAAGAAATACCAAAGAATTTAAAAGCAACACAAAAATAATGTTATATAATAGCCCGGTACTGCAGTGTTGTATGGAGGCCTCACTATTCAGAAGCGATTTCTATGGCACCACACATGCATTTGCTATTGTTAAATCAAAAGCGCTACACTCGTATAATACACGGCTTCAGTATTTTGGATTGCTCTCGTTGTCTAGTCGCGCTGATGTAACTAACAGTCTTTTTCTGTACAAACTCCTGCATAATAAAATCAATTGTCCGAATCTTCTGGGTCAATTAAGGTAACATGCTCCGTCTCGTTATCCCAGACATATCATCACACCTTTATGTCCACCATTAAGGAGAACAGTGCTTGGCTCTGACTCACCGATATGTAGACCTATGTACGTGTTGGTTTTTTATATCAAAATAAGGTAAGAAATTAATTGTATTTGAAATTTGGATTTAAGAATGGAATAACATAAATTATTTCACTTGTTTGATGTAACCAAACGCGTTGCAGTTTTATTTTAGTACGCATGTCGAACAGTTGCGTAGCACAATGGATGAAAAACTTATTGGTGCTGTTATAAAAATTCCTTGTTTGTGGAACACTTCTTTGTCATTTTAAATACATACATTTATACATCAGATTCCTCATGCATGTTCTTCTGTTCAGGGTTCTTCTAATCTGTCCTGTTTTTAGGATGTCTCCAATCTGGTCAGAGAACGTCCGCCTAGGTCTTCTCTTTCGTCCTGTCCTTTTCACACTTGCCTTGTATATCTTCTTGATCACTCTTTCGGCATCCATCCTCTCCACGTGCCCAAACCATCTTAGCATACCTTTCTCGATGCTTGTCAACCACATCTTCTTTTACCCCACAACACTCTCTTATCACACAATTCTTTACTCTGTCAGTCAAAGAAACACCACACATACTTCTCAGTGCTGTCATTTCTACAGCATTTATTCTACTTTCAAGTCTCTTCTGCCATACCCAACTATCACTACCATACATAAGAGTAGGTACTAACACCCCTCTATGCTCAGCCAAACGTGCCTTTTTGGACACAAATTTTGGCTATTCATAAACGCTTTCAGAGCTGCATTCACTCTATGACCTGCATTAACTCTTCTTTCAATATCTTCTAGATTCTTACCATCTCTTGTTAACAGCGTTCCTAAATATACAAACTCATTCACTTGATCCACTCGTTGTCCATCGATCATAACATTACAAGCCGTAACGCATTCCTCATTTTCAAAAACCATAACTTTGGTTTTACTTACATTCACTTTCATTTCTTTCCTTTCTAATTGTTACCATCTCCTGCAACTCCTCCGCTGAAGACGCAAGTATTACCTGATCATCAGCATTAAGAAGGCATTTGACAAGTAACTCATACATCCTTAATCCACAATCACTATGTTTCAAATCTTGCAAACAACTGACCATAAAGAGGTTGAACAGCCACGGCGACGCTACACATCCTTGTCTAACACCTGTGTTGATGGTAAACCAGTCAGTGTATGCTCCGTTTATCCTCACACAAGCTCTAGAATCCTCATAAAAAGATTTCAGAGCTCCAATGAGGCTGCTGTTTACCCCATACATCGACAGTACCGAACACATTTCATTCCTCACCACTTTATCGTAAGCCCTTTCCAAATCCACGAATGCGCAGTAGACCTTTTGACCTTTGGCCAAATTTTTGTCGGCTATGCATCTCAAGGAAAAGACTTGATCCGTGCGGAGTGTAAATCTCATATTTTTTTGGAATCCCGCTTGTACATCCCATATTTTCTTGTAGGTTAATTTCATAACTCTTTCAATCAGTACCTTCGCATACAATTTGCCAACAATGCTGAGAAGGCTACTGTCTCTACAGTTTTTGCAGTCTTGTTGCGAGCCTTTTCCTTTATAAAGAGGCAGAATTACTGCTGCGGTCCAGTCATCACTACTACTCTCGGCCGTTGCTCCAGCCCAAGTTAAATAAACGTTGCAGCTGACTAATTATTATGATGCCCTGTCCAGCCTTCAGCATTTCGACTGTAATCCTATCATACCCTGCAGCCTTAGGTACTGAATTTCATACTGGCCAGTGCCTTAAAAATCTCATCCACGCCAATATCGCTGTCATCATTGCTATCGTTGCCATTCATTTCACCTGTTGATGTCTCTGTCGTCGTTCTTTCAAATAATTCTTCAAAATACTATTTCCATGCTTTTCCCAATCTTTCATTTGCTCTGACAGCCAACCAATCTAACCAAGGTTTCTTCTTCTCTAACACTGCTGTTTGTACATCCTTGTCCCACCATGTGTTCTTAATCTTTCGTATTTCCCTTCTCTTTTTATTCATCTAAAAAAAGGAAAAGCAAAGATTGAGGACATAGTTGAAGCTAGAAAAAAGTTCGTATGTTAAAAAATAATAGGGAAAAAAATGGTGAAAAGGAACAAAGAGGAAAAGAAAGATGAGTTTGATAGTAGATTATCTGACGACTTTCGGCGAAACATTAAGTTTTTCTGGAAATCCGTTCGTGCAGTTTGAGGAAAACTCAATCGTCAGAACACACAGCAATCAGAGACAAGAATGGAAAGATACTGAATGGTGAATCGTATGTGCTGAAGAGATGGAAAGAGTATTTTGAATAGTTATTTTACAAATGTAATGAAAATAAGGACGCTGCGTGGCAAGAAATAGTCAAAGAAATAAAATTTAAAGATGGTAAGTAATAATCATGTATTAAAATCAGGTATATAAAAATACAGTTAACAATATTTGGATATTTATTGTGTGCGATGAATTAAATGAATGAATAAGGAATTTGACAAATTTTCACTAACCAAAAAGGATCCCCGAAAAATGAGTATCCTGCCATGACGCTTTTCCTTGGTTATTGAAATAAGAGCTGTAAAAAATGCTGTGTGTGTGTGCTCTCTCTTTTACTTCATAACCATCACTTGACGGGACGACGAAAATGCTAGGAACGGATACAAGAGTACTTGTATTTGATTTATCAATAAAATCCAAATAATTATTTTGTCTTTCAATTTAAAAAATCTGCATTACACATGTGGCTTTAACGACTTTGTCAACCGTTTGCACTCTGCATTCAAGGTCTTTACGATACACATACTGTGCCAATCCATCGAATGTAGCTTCCACAATGTGACGTGCCCTCGAAAGTCTACAGTTAAATATACATTTCTGTTGGTCTAACTGGTCCCAAGGATATAGGCGCATGAAATTTCCAACAAAGGAAAAGCCTCATCTCCAATAAACGCAAATGGTACTGGTTCACCTCCTTCATATAATGGTTCAGGTTCAGGAAGATTCAATCTGTTTTCTTTAAAATATTTTCCAAAACACTATCATCAAATATTCCAGCATCACTAAATCTTCCCATAGATATCACATCAACCATTATAATTTTTCCTAGCGTCAGCTAAGCAGATAAGCACTATAGAAAATCTTTGTTTGTAATTAAAGAAAGAAGACCCAGTGTTCGCAAGACACTTTATATCAACATAATCGATTTTAAACTTTCGCGATTTGTATACATCATACAATATTATTTAGCGGGTCTTAGTCGCGATAATTTATTTATTTCAAGGCATAAATACCTCTTTTATTCTCCTACGTTTCTAGCGGCTTGCAACAGTTGTGGTCGCGGAGAGACTGATGTCAGCTCAGCGCCGTCCTTGTGCAGCGCGGGTTTCGGCAGCTACCCTTACTTGTTTTGTACTTTTGATATTTTTAGTTCTATCCGCACTGTCGGTACTTCGACACATTACACATATGACGTCTACACACTGATGAGTTGTGTTACTGCGGCGTTGTTTGCATTTGTTGATGACTGGGTTCCAAGTGGTCGATAGTCTGTATCCGTCCTCCCGGTTGAAATTTCTATGTGTTTTGATTCCAACCACGATTCTATCCAGTGGTTTGGTCCAGATTGTCGCACGAGTGATTGATTTCCACGTGGTAGCCGGGATCGATCACTCGCCGAGCAATTAAAGAGAGATAATTAGGTTGACTTACGGGAAATAAATAAAAAAATATCACCAGGAAAGTTTAAACTCGCGTTATAATTCTAGTTATTCGATTCGATACAAAAAGAGCTGACACTTAAAATTAGCAGATGAGACAATTATCCAGGGCGTGGGGGACGTTGGCACTTCACAGGTCTTCGGATGATGTACTCAACTCGGTGGTGTTGGCCGGAGCAAAAAGGCCAAGCCTCGTGTGTCCCCGGTATTTATAAGGCCGGCGAGGAGGAGGGGGGCGAGGGAGCGGCCCACTGCTGTGCGTCACTCGTAGCGAGGCTCGCGCGGCAGGGCGCGACGTGACGTCACACACCCCCCCCGTTAGGCCAGGATTTTCCCTAAGGAAAAATCCCTAGCCCAACGGGCGTAGCAGCCCTGAAGATACTCCCTGAAATTAGAGAAAACAAGGGCATGAGTACCTTGAACAAGTGAAAACCCTATACGCTAATTAGGATACCTAAATAATAATGACCCACGCTTGCATTCTTCACGCGTACAGCGGCAGTCTGAATTTGAACATAAACATTTATCATTCATAATTCATCACACATACCTACATGTAAATGCCGAGGCCAGTGTAATAGCCTAATATTAAAGATAACAATCTATGGAGAAGCGCTTAGGGTAATTATTAGGTAATAATGATTTGTAGATATAAGAAACTTGATCTAGTCCTACGACTTATAAATCTTGGGTTCGGCCTTTGCCACTAGATAAGTAAACTTTTTGAATATAGTTAGGTATAACAACAGATTTTTCGTAAAGATGAACAAAAATAATATAAGCCGCAGACACGACCGGACCGCTCAATGTCAAAGGAAAGAAATTAATAAATATTTTGCTCTAATTAATAACTACAACACGACCAGTAAACACCTTTTGAATGTAAACAATGGTGAATCATTAGTTAGGCATTTATTTATCGGCGCGTCGCTGAGTGAACACGCGTGCGTCATAACGACAACTAGGTAGGTACGATCTAAATGGTAGGTACTATTCGACTGTTCCGAGCTCGCGACGCACGGTTAATCACCATGATCGTTTATAAAGTACCTATAATAACAATTTGATTATGAAATTTATACAGAATTAAGAATAACAACAGAACTTCAGAACAAGGCACGGCGAAAAACAATACGCCAATCAAGATGCATTTCAACAAATAGATTTGCGGAAAGAAAATACACATGCGAGAATCGAACCACAGACCGATCCGACAACAACTTTTTAACCACTGAGCCATAACTGATAGTTAGATAAACAACAGATTCTTTGTAACAATATTACATGTAATAAACTTTATTACAATTTATAACTGAAACATTTATTCATTTTATGTAAGCATGTTTACATAAATCATTAACACAACACAATGCATTATCTTGTGAGCTTCGACTCGAAAACAAAAGAACCATTGTTGGCCTTCACAAATAATTATGTAGGTAATTATAAGTTTGTATAGATATGCGTCTTACATTGTTGTTTTTATACTTTTATTATTCTTTGTAATTAATCAACTTTAAATCCTTGATGTGCCATTCGCCTAAAGGTTTTCCGGCCATGTCGTTAAGTTTGTATACTAGAGGTGATTTTTTTGAGGCAATCTTACATTTAATAAATTTAGGCGCCAATTTCTTGCTAAAGTATTTATCCTTGTCACTAAGTAGAAACGTTCTACGCCAAACTATATCACCGACATTGAATTCTGCCTGTTTACGGCGAAGATTATAAGATGAACAATTTCGTTGGTGGGCCGACAACAGAGCTGAATGTACCTTCTCGAAAATAGAAGATAAGTAGCCTAAAGTTTCGGCATAGCCGTCCCGTGGTCCAAGCACCATTATTATTATTATTATTTACAGCCTAACCTGTCCCACTGCAGGGCAAAGGCCTCCCTACCCTCTTTCCACCTCTCTCTATCGAGAGCTGTTGTTGTCCACTCTGCATTATACAGGTTTAGATCATTTTGCCACCTAATCTTGGGTCTGCCGCGTGGCCTCTTTCGATCTGGGACCCACAAGGTGGTAGTCTTAGCCCAAAGATCGTCAGACATACGACAGATATGACCGGCCCAGTCATATTTTAACTTGGCTGCTTTTTGGGACACATCTGCGATTTGTGTTTTAGAGCGCAGTATGGTATTTTTGACTCGGTCTACAAGTTTTACGTCGAGAAAACTGCGCTCCATAGCTCGCTGACAAACCCCGAGGCTGGACTTCTGATCTGCGGTCAAAGACCAGGTTCAAGCACCATATCGGAATTAAATTCCTTGTCAATATACTGAGAACCACATGTTATGACCTCCCTACCAAAAACAAGGAAATTAGGAGAATAACCAGTAACCTCACTAACTGCGCAGTTAAGGGCGAATTGAACTTTAGTGATTAGCGTGTCCCAGATTCGATGATCAGATTCTATGAAAGTTGAAATAGCTGTCATAATGGTTTTGTTGTAACGTTCAACTGAGTTAACGTGGGGAGTATACAACGGTGTAAAATGCAAATTTGGAATTTTATATTTTGACAACATACTTTTAAAGGTTGCGCTAATATATTGTTTACCGTTATCCAAAACAATAGTAGATGGAATTCCATGCACCAAAAATACATTTTCCTCAAGAATTTTTGTTATCACTTCTGCAGTTGCCCGTTTAATGGGGAAAAGTAAACAATATTTAGAGAAACAACAACTGACCACAAATATAAAAGTGTTTTGTTTCCTGCTGGGAGGCAATGGACCAATCAAATCAATACTAATCGTCTGAAAGGGCTTTTGACATGATTTGGGTTTTCCCATTAGACCTAAATTTGGGTGATTTTGGTGTTTATGGGTGATACAAGGTTCACATGAACTGACGAACTTGACAACATCGGTGTACATACCAGGCCAAAAGTAATTAAGTGCGAGACGTTTGTATGTCTTAAAAATACCCAGATGTCCAGCAGTGGGCGAAGAATGATTCTCCCTTAGAATGTCATTTCTTTGGTCAGACGGAATAACCTCTTTCCATTGAAATTCTCTAGTGAGAGGGTTTAATGTTTTTTTAAAACAATACAATTTATTGTTTATTACTTGATAGTTAACAAAGGAAGTTGGAGAACTTAAACAGCCTTTATAGATATTTAAATACCAAGAATCATTAGTAGAAACTGGTACATTCTGATTAGAATTAATATTTATATTTATATCATTAGCAATAGCAGAAACGGGTAAAGAGCGAGACAGAAAATCAGTTAAAACGTTATCGGAACCTCGACGATGACGTATTTCAAAATTATAGGAAGATAAGCGAACTCCCCATCTGGCTAACCGGCCAGTAGGGTTATTTAAGGTCAAGAACCATTTCAAAGCAGCGTGATCTGTGTAAACAATAAACTTTTTACCATTTTCAACATAACAACGCCAGTGTTCTATAGCAGATAGAACAGCCAGGGCTTCGCGCTCTGTGGCACTGTAATTTTTTTCTTGCTTAGTGAGTGATTTGCTATAGTACGCTAGACTCTTTCCTCACCATTTAACCTTTGACAGAGGATCGCGCCAAGTCCAAAATCGCTAGCATCTGAGTGTATTTCAAAAGGTTGCGAGTAGTCAGGACAAGCCAACACCGAGGAGGAAATCAAACAATTCTTTAGGTTATTAAACGCCCCATTAGCCTCTGTCGTCCAACAGAATGGAGGTGCGTTTTTACTTTGAGATGTTAACTTATTTAAGGGTGCAGCAATAGAGCTAAAATTCGGTATAAAACGCCTGTACCACGAGGCTGCGCCTAAAAAACGACGTACTTCTTTTCTATTAGAAGGAGTGGGATAATTTTTCATTGAATTTACTCTATCCGGATCGGGATGCAATCCACTAGAGTCGACAACATAGCCTAAATATTTTAGTTTATCTCTAAAAAATTGACAGTTTTCGAGATTAATTGTTAAATTAGCGCTTTTTAGTTTATCAAGAATGCGTAATAAAAGAGTAATATGCTCGTTGAAGCTGGACGTGATACAGATTATGTCATCGATAAAACAGAAAACCTTATTTTCAAATTCTGGACCATAAAATAAAATATCAACTAATCGTTGTTGAGTAGCTGGCGCATTCGTAAGACCGAAGGGCATTCTTTTGAATTGAAATGTGCCACGCGTAGGAATAAAAAAGGCTGTTTTGCAACGGTCCTCTTCTTTAATTAATGTTTGCCAAAAAGATTTAGACAAATCTAAACTAGACAAGTATTTAGCATCTCTCAGATTATCTAAAATTTCCGAAATATAAGGCAAGCTATAAGCATCTTTTTTTGTAACGAAATTTAATTTACGACTGTCCAAACAAAAACGCAGTTCACCATTCTTCTTAGGGGTTAAAATGACCGGGTTTGACCACGGGCTTTCAGATCGTTCAACAACATCCTCTGAGAGCATGTCGTCAAGATGAAAGCATTTTAATAAAGATTAAAATTCTTTGTTTATCGGGAGACATGCGATAAAATCTTTGCCGAATAGGGGGGCAATCACCTGTATCAATTGAATGAGAAATAATATTTGTGCAACCGAGACCCCGCTTCTCGTATGAAATATCGGTAAATTTAGAAATAATGTTGTCAGCGGTAGCTCTCTGGTCGACTGTAAGATGATCATAAGAAACAAGATGTGTAGGGGGAACTGCCTGCAACTCCATTACTTGAGCGTCAGACTTGTTCACAATCAAAACAGACTCTTATTTGTTAGGAAATAGGCCAAAGCTTCGCCAAAAATCCATGCCAAGGATAAGGGAATTTTGAATCCCAGGTACAACATGAACTTCTAAGTTAATCAATTTATCCTGAAACTCAAAGGGTAGAAACACCGATCCCAAAGACTCAAATCGTTCGCCGCCAGCTGTTATTAACCTTAAAGGTTTCGATTTATCCGAAACATCGTCTTTCAAAAATAAGTTATGCAAATTATTACCTAAAATTGTAACGCAAGATCCAGAACCTAAAAGACCAGTGGTAGGTATTCCGTTTAATTTTAGAGTAACGTAAGGTAAATATTCTACTTTAGAATTACGGATTGAGGATATATGATAGATAAAGATTTTTTTTAAAAAGTCCAACCAATTATTCCACTCTGTTTTATTACAATTATGTATAATTTGATTTTCCACAATCCTTGTTAACTAGTTTTTTGAAACTGTAGGGGTCGACTTAGATTTACAATTGGGGCAGTCTGACACCTTGAAACCCTTTGTACCGCACTTAAAACAGATTAGGTAGTGTGGTTGACGGCAATTACGTAATGAGTGCGAATTGCATCTACAACGCACGCAAAAAAATTTATTTATATTAGAAGTACTCGATACGGCGTTAACTTGTGGTACAGACTTGTATCTCGATGTATCAGCGACAGAGTTATATTTATTGAAGTGGTTATGATTGTAAACATTTTTGTTTGAAGAAAAATTAGAAAACGGATAATTATACGCTAGATCGGGTGCTACAGTATTCTTTGAGACTTTAGGGGGTTCAGAAAATTGCTTACTGCAACTTTGGTAATTTTCGCAAAGACGACAAACTTCGACCAGACTATCAACATCAACAACCTTTGCAGTGAGTAGACAATTAGTGTAACAAGGTCTAATATTATTTAGTAAAATTTCTAGCTTCTCCGAATCAGCGATAGGAGAACTAAGTCGCGAAAACAGACCGTGTATTTTTGCCACGTAAATAGTTATTGATTCGTTTTCGCCCCGTGAGCGCTGACGAATCTCCGTCATAAGCCGATAATCGTAGTTATGCGGACTAAAATCTCGTTTCAAAAGTTCGCAAAGTTCTAACGAAGTCTTTACATTATTTTTAACAGAACGATACCAAACTAATGCGTCACCCGAAAATATTTCAAAAGCGAAAGACAACATCTTGTCGTGTGGAATAGATCTACAGGACATAAATTCATCAATTTTTTCAATAAAGGATCTTACACATGATTTACCGTTAAATTTGAATTTACCTAATTCCGAAAAAAGCTTACGGTCGTAATTATAGGAAGTGTTTCCCTCTGCCACTGAGCAATCTGACCGCGAATTACAGCTCGTGATTAATTGTAATTTCGCATATAAGTCATTAAATTTATTCCACACAGACTCAATTTTTTTAATATCAAGACTGCCGGTATCCACCCTATTCAGTCGATGAAAACAATGGTGTAGCACGGTTTCGACCTTCTGTTGTAGCTCGGATGTATAGTTTGCTTCCAACATAGATAAGTGTTTATTTGATCTTAATAACGACTTTTCCACTTCTGCCACATCCTCCTCTGGTGGGAAGGGTGAAGATAATATATCCTCTGAGGGAGTTTTAACTGAAAGTTTAGCGATTTGTTTGCGGGGATCGTCAGGCTTTGAAACGCCGCGTATTGTGGTCTCATATTCTAATTCCGCTTTAGTTAATAATGAGAAATTTATAATGTAAGCCATTATTACAAAACAATAATAGAAAATCTAAGTATTTACGCCGGCACTAGAAAAAAAATTAAATATCGCCAGAAAATCGAATACCGTGCTAAAAAAAGCTGAAGTACACTAAATTATACAATGGTGTGATGATTGGTAAAGGATAAAAAAATTTCTTAAAGGTCACTCAAAGGTTGAATCACAATATTTTTCCGCGAACACGAGGCTCGTTAGTTCAACGGCTAAGCGGTTAGAACCGGTTGGCGGCTCGACACGCTGCCCGCGGTGGAACGTGATTTTAGACCGACGTTAATTAAATCACCGTTATGTTATTTACACAGTTAAATTGCTTATGGCCAACCAAAATAGATAGAAACTGTACCTGTACGCAATTCACCACACCAGAATATATGCACACACAGGAGAAAAATATACAAGAGAAAAAGAAATTATTTCACTCACCTGTAAAGTGCCAACTTACGTTTTAAAAATATAATTAAAAATTCTATTGGGCGCCAATGTTACACGAGTGATTGATTTCCACGTGGTAGCCGGGATCGATCACTCGCCGAGCAATTAAAGAGAGATAATTAGGTTGACTTACGGGAAATAAATAAAAAAATATCACCAGGAAAGTTTAAACTCGCGTTATAATTCTAGTTATTCGATTCGATACAAAAAGAGCTGACACTTAAAATTAGCAGATGAGACAATTATCCAGGGCGTGGGGGACGTTGGCACTTCACAGGTCTTCGGATGATGTACTCAACTCGGTGGTGTTGGCCGGAGCAAAAAGGCTAA
This sequence comes from Euclidia mi, assembly GCA_944739405.2. NCBI lineage: Eukaryota > Metazoa > Arthropoda > Insecta > Lepidoptera > Erebidae > Euclidia > Euclidia mi. The sequence goes on from OX123197.2 coordinate 34,933,380, forward strand.
GCCTCGTGTGTCCCCGGTATTTATAAGGCCGGCGAGGAGGAGGGGGGGGGGCGAGGGAGCGGCCCACTGCTGTGCGTCACTCGTAGCGAGGCTCGCGGCGCAGGGCGCGACGTGACGTCACAAGATTCTAGCAAATGCTCAGCTATGGCAGATTTATTAATTTGTCGATTTTTGACAGCTGTGATATGTTCTTTGACCCTTTCAGCGATCGTTCGTTTGGTCTGTCTGATATAGGAACTACCACAACTGCAATCAACCTTGTAGACGCCTGGTGTTTGTAGAGGAATTACGTCCTTTGGGGTACGCAGATTGTGTACTACCTTGGAGCGGGGACTATATAGAGTCTTGATGGAGTATTTCTGTAGTACTGTTCCAACTTTGTAAGCGGGTATGTCTTGAAAAATAACTGAGTTTTTTGACGAGATGTCGAGATAGTTAAGTGGTACCCATGGCAGTGCGTATTAAGCCACGCAGGGACATTCCGAACTCCGAAAGCATTCTACATAATGCCAGTGTTCGTCTTTTGAGATAATTAATTCGCAACTGTCGGTACGAGTTAAATAGTGTGCAGTGTGACCTATACAAAGTTCATACCGAGTGTAGTGACGTGTTATCAAGAAGTGATTTTAGTTTGTGCGATCGTGTTACTTACAAACAAGCTAGTCGCATTTACGATCTGCGTACAAAACGGCACAACAAAAAATATGATAAATTAATAAACCGTCGTGAGAGGCAAGCCGGCAAAAAGGTACACCCCACCGAACAACAAACGGTAATTAATTTATCGGATCATATTATTGATAATGCGACACAAAATGTACTAGCTAAAGGGTTAAATTATGCGTTAACACCTAAACGAATTCCGTACGAGAATGTCATAAGCAGCATCGAGGAGGTTATAACGCGCAGCAAGTTACCGTCTAACGATGCGGATACACTTAGACAGGATGTCGCCGTTATTTTACGTGAGTCAAAGCCGCCAAAACCCAATGTCTCCACAGAAGAGCGTCAGGAATTAAGAACGTTGCGTGATAACATGAATATTTTAGTGCTGAAGGCTGACAAGGGGAACGCCACTGTGGTGATGAATTCTTGTGACTATGACAGCAAAATACGGAATTTGTTAAGTGACACACTAATATATAAACCTGTGTCTTTTAACCCGACAGCCAGAGTAACGAAACGCATTCGAGCTTTGATAAAGGACCATAGAAACGTGTTCGCGGAAGATGACTTTGAACGTCTACACAAACCCCAAATCGTGCAGCCGCCCAAGATTTACGGTTTGCCTAAAGTTCACAAGACAAATGTACCATTGCGGCCGATAGTGAGTCAAATAAATTCACCGACATATGGTTTGTCGAAACACATCAGCAAGGTACTGCAACCGTTAGTAGGTAAGACGGCATCTATCGTGAAGGACTCTCGCCATTTTATCGACATCATCAATAGCGTGACAAAGAAACCAGACGAAGTGATGGTAAGTTTTGACGTGGAGTCACTATTCACCAATGTTCCAGTTCAGGATTGCCTTGAGGTCGTTGAGAGACAATTAAGGGATAGCGGTCTGTCTAACGACTACGCCGTTCTATTGAAGAATTTCTTGGAGGGTAACTACTTCATATATCGTGGACAACATTACCTCCAGATCGACGGAGTGGCAATGGGTAGCCCAGTAGCACCGGTGATGGCCAATATCTGGATGGAACATTTCGAAGAATCCATAGACATGCAGGCTTCAAATGTAAAGCTATGGAAGAGGTATGTCGACGATGTATTCTGCATCATGAAGGGCAACAAGCAAGACATAGAACGATTCCCAGACAAATTGAACTCCATACATCCGAACATCCGGATTACATTTGAAACGGAGGTAGACGGATCGCTACCCGTTCTCGACGTCAAAGTGACGGTGAGAGCTAATGGTACACTTGGACACACTGTAAACAGAAAACCGACACACACCGACAGGTATCTCAACGCCTGCTCGCATCATCACCCGCGACATTTGGAATCCGTAGCGACCTCGTTAGTGAACAGAATGACCTCTGTGACCCTGAACACTTAAACAGTGAATTGTCACATGTTCAGGAGGTACTAAGGCGCAAAGGATATAAAAAGGAGATACCCCGTCGGAAGAGAAAGGACCGCAAATCTGAAGTAAGCAGAGGCTTACATGCCTTATATCAAGGGAGTGATGGACAAAGTTGGAACAGTACTACAGAAATACTCCATCAAGACTGTATATAGTCCCCTCTCTAAGGTGAGCACACAATCTATGTACCCCAAAGGACGTAATTCCTCTACAAACACCTTGTAGACGCCTGCGTCTACAAGATTGATTGCAGTTGTGGTAGTTCCTATATCGGACAGATCAAACGAACGATCGCTGAAAGGGTCAAAGTACATATCACAGCTGTCAAAAATCGACAAATTAATAAATGAAATGAAATGAAATGAAAATGAAATGAAATGAAAATAGTTTATTTTGACATACACGTAAACACACTAATATTCTAAAGAAACACAAAAAATACTAACAAATAAAAAAGAAAAGAGAATAAAACAAATCACAAATAAAATATCATTAAGAATAAGAACAAAAAATTAATTAACAAAAAGGAAGGAAAATAAACTTAAAAATAAACAGAGTAGTAAAAGAAGTAAGTCGTGTAGTCAAAATGGGACCCAGTTCGGCATAATGCCAGACGAATGCCTGGCGCCGATTTTCAACCAGGCCCTCTAGTGACTCACGCATGCGATATCAAAGAAACAATATAAGTACACAATACAATAGAAATACAGAATTACACTTAAGTACTTATATAACTTTTTTATTATAAATGGTATAGGTACTTACATAAACACAGATAAAAATAAATATACACACAAAAAGGAGTACATAAACTAATAAATATTACAAGTATAAGAAAGTGTAATCAGTGTAATACCAGTGTGTCATAAAAAAATAAAAAGGAATAATAATATTTAGGCATATCGCAGAGTGTCGATGCCGACGAATTATTTTATTGTTATCGTTGCGTCACTAAAATTAAATGAGTCTTTGCCAGACTGCCAAAGAGATACGCAGCGCTCGTGCGGTGCACTGCGCGGGTGCGCTGTTTGTAGGTATATGGCTGCAGCCAATAGTTTACAAAATAATAACAGGCTACCAGCGCTTGCCCCGCCAGTAGCCGCGCGGCATCCGACGCATCCGCATGCAGTGTTTGTGCATACGAAAACAAGCGCGAAGTCGACTCAAACGCTCGACAGCTCGGCACGATGCAAATACAGTTATGTAATACATATATATATACAAACAAACAATATACAGTGAAATACCGATGAACATGACAACAACTATGGAGTAATACAATAATCTTAAGTAAGTACAGTTTTCTTACATATTTTGTGTCCTAGTATTCATATTGAAGCACATTCCTAGCACTTACACACATATCTTGCATTTTCAGATTTTAAAAGATTGTTAATCGGGAGCAACTCGAATATTATGTCGCCGTTAACCCAAGTATGAGAGCCAGGCCTCAGAGGTAACGCAATGTATTTATAGCCATATGCATTTATGCGTCCATACCGATTTATATGTATAAACAGGGAGCGAGATTAGCTAACGCTTGCTTATTTTATTTGCTACAGGCTTCTCACATGGGTATCTCACACAGCGGATGCACATATATACAAACCTGTAGCTGAACACCGTATCATCTGGACAATAATTATTTAATAAGTATTGTAATAGAAAGTAAGTAACTATTTAGATAAAATTATTTTTAGATAGATTAGGTACACATTTACTATAAGAAATAGTCATGAAGATTGCATTGTAGTTAATAACAATTTAATAAATTAATTTATACAAAGGTAGTAAATAAATATATTATTAAAATAGGAACTTATAATATTTGCCTTATAAGTATCCCTTATGATAATGATGATTGAGTACATAAATTAGGTATAAATTAAATGTCATTTTCGTAATTATAATAATTAGAATAGTATTAATAGGGAATTCATAAATAAACATTATAGTATATTATAAACTATATTAATAATAAAATTAAATGTCAGGAAATTATTATAATTAATTAATTATAAAATATACACAATCTGCCATAGCTGAGCATTTGCTGGAATCTGGACCAAACCACTGGATAGAATTACATCAACCACAAGTCTTGTCCACCGATCGCCACTATTAGAAGAAAAGAAAAGAAGAAAAATGCGTTTATTTCTATCAGACGAAAGACATGAACAATAACGACAATGTTGAAAAACAAAAAAAATACAGTATAACTGTACCAGTCTGTGCACGCCTGTCGCCTGCATAAAAATAGGAGACCAGTTCAGCATATTGCCGGACACATGTGCCCGGCACTGGTTTTCAACTGGCTCCTCAAATTGACGCGGACGTCAAACCAATGAGCAGTATAACATAACTATAACAAACTATAAAATATTTGACATAGACAACAATGAAATTAAAAGAAATAATAATGATTTATACAACTAGCAAAAGATACATACATAACAACGTTAGTAAATGCACAAATAACATATAAAAAAAATAATTTATACAGCTAGCAAAAAACCCAAGATTACACTTTTTTTTCAGTACATAGCAACATTTGTAAATGCACATTAAAATGGTTTATTTCTGACATTGACATTGACACTTAAGCTACAGTAATGTCATTTATGTCACCAATCACCAATACGATTTCGTTACATAATAATCGATAAACAAAAGCAAGTGTCAGAAATACGACGCAGTTACATAATAAAAACTAAAACAACATAAAGATTATAATAATATCCGTGCTTTAACATAAACATGTATGCTAGTGAGTATCAAAGGTTTCGGCCGCGGCCGGCATAACGGCTAAGCGTGTTAATACCTACTTGCAGCCATCGATATATATGTACTAAAGTACTAGATGTAGCATTCAGAACATTTACTTTGTTCAAATGCTTTGCATGAACATACCGGCAAAGCAATCTAGTGTCACTTTGACTTTCCTGCGGTGTGGGTCCGCTTCGTTTATTGACTGTGTGGCGACGATATATCGATTAATTTGAATCAGAACTTGTATCTGTAGTAGCGTTAGTCAATATTTTAAATTATTTATGTAAATAAAAGAGTTAAATGTATCATAATACTACATTAAAATGTATTTCTTTATTTTTATGTGACGTCATTTACGGTCATAGACTAACTACTATGCAGAAATACATTCCAAGTGACTGTAGGTAAAATATATGACTAAGACCAGACTTCGTGAAGGTATTGGTTTTAAAAGTTTTTTAGTTTGATTAATGCTATAAAACCACTAATTCTGTGTTCTTTTTATTTTTTGATATATTGATCGTAATAACCGTATTAACGAATATTTCAACACTTCATCATAGTAGGTACACATTTGCAGTTATAGAAAAATACGCAAAAATAATATTGAACCATGAGGCCAAAACAGATCCTGATTTCCATTATCCGACCAATAGACAAAAAACCACAAAATTAATTGTGTTTGGTGGCAATTGAATAGTTATTAAAGTATATTTTTGAGAATTTCTTGCTAGAGTAAATGTAACTGCAATTTAAAATATTTTTTTTAGGCAGGACTTCAACCCGCGACCACGACGAACCGGGTACGTGTTGATACCGTACCGACTAAGCTACTCAAGCCACTTCGTCATAGATTTTTTTTTATTATTGGTTTCTTTATGGTAGCACATAGTGCCATCTGCCACATGTGTAGGTTTAGAACTCTGTGGTCAGTAAGGGCATCTTTACAGAATGACAATCAATCCTGCCCTATATATTAGGATATTTTTAAGCAATTCTCATAAGTAGTAAGATAAATATAAAGTTTAAAAATTAGAATTATTCGTGAGGCAACTAAGGCAAGTCTTGAACTAACGCCCACGAATACATTTTTCTATTTTGTAATAAAAACCTCTGAATATGTTTATAGATTATATTTTTTTACTTAAATAAACTCCCAGCAATTAATTCATTTTATTTTCATAAATAAACTGTTCTTATTATGTTGATGAAATATTGTAGGCAGAAAACATCTCTTCTGTGATGTAAATAGTCTTTGCAAATGGCAATAAGCAGCCAGTAGCGTAAGAGAACTAATGGATACTCATTGGTAAGATGTCAGGACTTGTTGTTGTTGATTGGCTATAATAATAACTAGACACTGTAAGTCATTGGCGCTGCTTGCGCCTGCGTGTTGCGCTAGTACCATTAGACGTCATACATTAAACAATTTGAACAAAATATTTGTAGGGAATGCTCCGTCTATCGTTAGAGTATATGTCAATGCTTGCAGCGCGGTGAGCAATGTTGATGCTGAAATGAGACAATGCAATAGAGCGAGATGTACATAGACGCCAACAGTGACGTTGTAATACCTTCCGCGTGCCAAACAAACAAGGTTATGTAATCATTGTAACCTTCAATGTTTCATTTCGCCTGTGTCTCGACCACGACTCAATATTATCGCCGCCACTACCGGACAATATTGATTACATCGGACACTACCATATATGTACAAAAATACTCGTAAGCACGAACAGAACAGTGTTTTTCTGAAAGGCAAATAACGTAAAGTACCTAACTAAGGTAAGTAAGTAATATAACATGATAATTGTTACTTTGCTTTAGCTGATCACATGAGATACAAGTATACCTATTACTATTAGGTGCTGAGTGACTGTTAGACAAATAATTAAAATGTATTTTTACAGATGAATACAAAATACTTATATCAACTGCAATTTTATAAGGCTGCATTCATGCGTTCGGATTCAATAGCAATTCACACATACAATAAGAGCAATGGAAAATCAAACAAGTTCAGTGAGTATACCAAGCATCCATCAATGACCATAATATAGCATATCCCTACAAGCAGGTACATCCATTTTAAGCTTATTGGCAAGTGTAGGAAATAATGGGGTCAACACTGAAAAGTGGCTTATGGCAGCATCATCAGGGTTATAAGCATGAGTGAATTTTCTTAAACAGCTCTGTAGTATGTGATAATACCCAACTTGCGAATCTAAATACCCATTTTTGGATATTTGAACCATAACGTGCAAGTGAAGCAATACTAACATAGTTTATAAGTATATTTATACTAACAACCACTGTATGTATGTTAGACTCTAAGGTATTTATCTATGCGTCTATGCCACGCGAAATAAAATGATTTATTATTATTATTATAATGTTGCAACTATGTCAGCAACCATACCTACTTAGATAAATAATTACCTACCTAGTAATATATATAATACTTAAAAATCTATTACAGACAAAAATCACCCAGACTCAGATCAAATAATGATTGTGCTCAACACACAAGGATTTGCCCCATGTGGGAATCAAACCCAATACATCTGGTATAGCAATCAATGTTGCAAACCTAGACCAACAGGCCTGGGAATCATTATAAGGTACATATAGCTTAAATGTTTTTTTGCTTATTAAGTAGGTATTTTCTGAAATGATATTTAAAATAAATTTTGTTTTTTAAGGATCTGAGTGGTGGCGGTATATTGTTCCAGCAACGAGTAGCTGCATATTTGAAACATCCCCTGAAGGCAGAAGTTCTGTATCGTGGAATAGCTAGTGGATTAGTAATAGGCCGAGTGGAGTAATGATTCATTTCGTGCCTCCATTGCAATTTCCTATAAAGGTATACAGGTTTGTTTGAATTAATGATACCAAACAACAGATTAGCCAAGTGCAATTCCCTTCTTGCTGTCATCTTCAGTAAATCGTTTTCATTTAGGTAGGAAGTTACATGCTTACGCCAAGGTATATTGAAGCAGTAACGAGCACATGCATTTTGTACTCGCTGTATCAATCGATCTGTCCGAGACAGTAAACATGGACCGTATACAGTGTCAACATAGTTTAAACGCGATAAAACTAAACTGTCCACCAATAGTTTTCTGGTACTGACATTAAGGGACTGTCGTATTCTGTATAATATTTTAAGTCTGTAAAAACAATTTTTTACAACACTAGCAATATAATTTTCAAACCTCAATTCCGGGTCAATAATAAGTCCTAGATTACGCGCAACCTCCACTCTTTCGATTATCTCGCCTCTTATTTTTACTGTTGGATTTGCACATATGATGTCCCTTGTCTGTTTTTTACTGCCCATCACTATAAATTGAGATTTCTTTGAATTTAGGACCAAGGAATTCTTTTCTGCCCATGATGCAACTGTTGTAAGATCAGCATTGATTTTGTCAACTGCTAATCGCGTATCTTTGGGTGGGAAGGACAAATAAACTTGTGTATCATCTGCATACATGTGGTAATTGCAATGTTTGAAACATCTTGTTATATCAGCACTGTACAATATAAAGAGAAGTGGGCCGATTAAGGATCCCTGGGGAACTCCTCTGAGGACAGGTCGTAGAGGGGAAGTGGAGATTGATCCAGAATTGTTGCTAATTTCCACTTGCTGAAAGCGATCTGTCAAATAGCTTTCAAACCACTTCACTGTGTCGTCTTCTACCACTATTACTCCAGGATAGTACGTGAAGCGGTTGAAATCAAAAAACATAGAAATTTCAACCAGGAGGACGGATACAGACTATGGACCACTTGGAACCCAGTTATAAACAAATGCAAACAACGCCGCAGTAACACAACTCATCAGTGTGTAGACGTCATAAGTGTAGTGTGTCGAAGTACCGACAGTGCGGATAGAACTCAAATATCAAATATATACACAAAACAAGTGAGGGTAGCTGCTGAAACCCACGCTGCACAAGGACGGCGCTGCGCTGACATCAGTCCCTCCGCGACCACAACCGTTGCAAGCCGGTAGAAACGCAGGAGAATAACAGAGGTATTTATGCCTTGAAATAAATAAATTATCGCGACTAAGACCCGCTAAATAAATGTATGATTATATCAACATGTTCACCGTCTAGAGCCCCCAAACAATTTCTAAACTGCCTCAGCTCTTGAAAATCTTTTGCTATTCGCTTCCAGTCGTCTTTGGTAGGTCTTGGAATAACAAGAGGTTGTAAAACAAGCCAAAGAGCTTTACAAACTTCTGCCACAATAAGTGTCTAGAGTTTGGCTAAAAAGGACTGGGATTATTTGCAGAGATTGGTGGAAGCGTGATTATATTCATCAGTCCTTGTCAGCCACAACAAATCTCAGACACAACTGTACTGTGTTGCACAGTGAATTACAAGATTACAATATTGATTTACTTACCAAATCTTCACTGATGTCAGGCTTGAGCTAAATTAGACACATCATACAAATATATTGGCCAAAATAAATGAATGAAGTATCTTATAGCTTCCGCAGGGTCCAGTTCGGCGAAGTCCTACTCCTCGGGCACCAAACACGGATTCACACAAGTTTTACAATGTTCAATGTTAGAAGTTTATCTTTTATCACAAAACTAGTCGCGCAGCTACCAGGATGCGCTTTCCAAAAGGCGATCAATTTATTTCAATTCAAAACTCAAGAATACAAGACTGCGTGAGCGCAAGACAAAACGTGTCGTTGAAGAGCAATTTTAAAAACAGGAAGTGAATGACAGTTCAGTGTGACCATAGTCAAAATTTACAATAGACTAAACAAAACGTTACCAAATCGATATAATCGATTTGACTTATCATAAATAATATTTTTATTTCAAACAATAGGCTTGTGTCCACTAAGAATAAATCGGTTTGATTGTAGTATCTATATATTCATTATGATTTTAAGATGTCAATAAAGTTAGTTTTTTATTATAAAAAGGTAAGAATCATGTTATTTTTAGGATTCTAAAACAAAAATAATGAATTTATTCTTGTGACAGTGAACACCAATCAGAGAGAATTACGTCTGAAAGTGCGTCCGCCATTCATGTTGTTGACGTTTTGGTAGTAAATACAACTAAAACGCCACACTTTGTACCTTTCAAATCGAATGTAACAAAATAAAAGTGGGTACACCACATCGATATATAATACTACTAGGACAAGATGATGGGTCACGTACAAAATCTTAGCTAAAATCTGTCCGCGACATTTGATTCCTACCAAATAGAGACAAATGTTTTAAAACAGTTTTAAGTTCAACCAAATTACAACCATGACACCGAGTAATAAAGTCACAAATCATAAAAATGTTATCTAATACTTACGACCAGTCGTGACAAAAAACGTCATTTTCGTTTATTTTCTTATTTTTTCGAATTTCGAATTCGAATTTTACTACATCGTATGGACTATGACATATATGGACTCGACTCGACTCGACTAAAATAATTTATAATATGAATGAACGTAAAAGTTAACTAGTTCTCTACTTTTAAGTTTCGGCCATCTATGTTTCTTAGTAAAAATTACTTATAATTTAACTATCTGGTCCCCGCGGCATCGTTATATAATAGCAGTTATAGATTAGCCTTTCTTTTTTGTGTATAATGTTTATTTACTTTTTATGCACTGTACACAAAAATGTAAGTACGCCTGTTTTCAAATATATTAATTGTCGACGGCTCACGAAGCTAGATATCGCAGGATGTGACAAATAAAAATACACCTTAGTTCCATATCTTTATAATCACCTTCAATCTTCATGGTACAATGACAGTTCTATTAATTTGTTTAGGTTCACCAACAGACATTTAACATTTAATAAGCACATTAAGCCTATTACAATTACGTAGGTTCTGAATGCACACCTTTAATAGGTAAACACAACACGTATTATAGTAACTTAATTACATAAACATAATTATTTTTAACAAAAAACTAAACCACCTTCAAATTGGACAACATTAAAATGATACCACTAAGGCACTAAACTTTCAAATAAAAAAAATAATAATGAAAATACGTTCAACCAGTCGAAAGTTCTGAGGTAACAAACCCTAAAAAGTACAATCGAATTGAGAACTGCCTCCTTTTTTTTAAAGTCGGTTGAAAACAAACTTAAGCGGTGGAGCTACGTAAGGTTTACTCGGGTGACGCAGCACGTAGAAATTTAATTTACTAACAAATTTAATTTACTCGATGTTCTAGTAACAAATTATTTAAAAAAAAATAAAAAAAATTGACTCCATGCATCTACTGTTCTGGTTTGTGTATGATGTGTTATCAGTGTAACGGTAATAATATCTAACAGTATTGTAACTCCATACAAACGCACGAAACTCGAGTTATACCTACGCGCCTCGAGCAGAGTACCCATTAGACTGTGCGGACTGTGAGACTGTGAGACCAAGAGTACCCACAGCCGCGATCGTGCCGCAGCTCGCATGCGGCGCGTCTGGTAGGTATATAACTCACGAAGGCGGCCGAGTTACAATACTGTTAGATTATATTACCGTGTCAGTGTTATCTGTGGCTTGTCAGGATTTTTTGACGTGCGTCATAAAATTTTTATGGCGGATTAAATAATTAATTTCGTTCAAAATCTTAATATATCAAATCCTTGCGTTACTGACTGACTGCGCAGGAAGCTGAAATTTGGCATGTGTGTTCCTTGGGGACCGTAGGGGTGCACTAAGAAGAGATTTCCCGAAATTCACACGGCATCGGACAAAGCGGGTAAATTTAAAAAAAAATGCAGGCGGAGCTGCTGGCGTCCTCTAAGCTTAAAATATAACTTACTTTTTATTTACTTTCATAAAGTAAGATACTCCATCCGTTAATTTGCATTTTTGGGCATTATTTTTGCAACTTTTTATCAGGCACTGCGGCATTGTGAAACGTATTGACGTTGGCTGTGTTTCAAACCAACTAAACACAATATACGATCGCGCTGTCAAGTGAGCCGTTATTTGCCGAGACGGTTTTTTGGCGCGGACACGATATCTGGTAGTATTATATATCGATGGTATACCATACCGGACTTCATTCACGGTTTGTTTTGTTTTGCACTTTGTGATATGACTCAACCGCCATGATGGTTTACAGCGTTTTCGTGTCAAATTCAAAAAGGTTTTTAAAAAGCCGTAATTAGTAATGTTGCTGATCGATTTTTGAAGAAAAAACAATTATTTCATATAGTTGATTGAATCAGGCGTTACTTGGCGGAACTCCATTGTAACCTAATGGAAGGAAAGAGGAACCCACCACGCAACCTCGGATTGACCACCCCAACTATTGCAATAGAAAAAGGTTGACAATACCGAACTCCTCTAAAAGGATAAGGGATATAGGAATGGTATGGGTTCCAGGAGCGATGGGCAACGACTGCTCTCAGTCGTTGCCCATCGCTCCTGAGGATGCCTCGTGCAGAGGCAAAACACGTGTCGAAGAATAGTTGGCGCATACAGCGGGATACTGCAAGTCAGGTATCTTCCTGGAACCCATACCATTCCTATATCCCTTATCCTTTTAGAGGAGATCGGTATTGTCAACTTTTTCTATTGCAATAGTTGGGTGGTCAATCCGAGGGTGCGTGGTGGGTTCCTCTTTCCTTCCATTAGGTTACAATCATATCAGTTTAACATCTAATTAAGGAACGAATCAATCGCTAATTACATTTTAGGACACAAGCCTATTCGCAACACAGTTGCTACTCCAATCCTAAAATTTTCTGCCAATCGTTTGAACGACGAGCCCGTGGCTAAATACCTGCAAACAAGAATTGTTTATAATAATCATAAAATAATTAATTAACAAATAAAAAAGTACTGTGCACCTGTTACTGATAAAAATGGTATATTCCTAACTTGGTTATTTTTCAAGCTCTGGTAGGAATACAAATAAAATAGCGGGCCAGATAGATTCGTCTTTCCAACTTAAAGCTGAACAACCGACACCTCCGGAAACAAAACATTCAGACCTACAAACGCCAAAAACTTCAAACAAAATAGGAACAGAGCCTAATTTACCATGAAGAAGAGGAACGTGTTGTCAACTCATTTTGCAGATTGTTGTACTTTTCAATTAATACACAGATCAAAAAAGTCTAAGCAACACATACTATGTCAAATTATTAATCAATTATTATTTTATTTCTTACCAAGTAGATAATACCCATGTAAACTAGAGGACATACTGGCTGGTTGTAAAAAAAATCGAGTATCATATTTGTTTTTTTTTTTCACAAATTCAAAAGCGAATGCATTTGTTCGAATTTTATAGCGTATTAAAATTTAGTATTCTGTATCAATTTATTATTATTTTTTTATTATTATTTTTATTATTTTTTATTATTTTATGATTTAAACAATAATTTGAAAAAGTTTTGAACAAATTTGGATTTTGAGACATTTTTTACGTCATGGAGTGACGTCATTTGAACGCAGATGAAATGCAAAGAGCTGTAGGGATGTTGTAAGCGGGAAGAAGTCAATTTCAGGTATCTCGGTATTTTGGTATCAACAGAAGCGTTATTTGCCGTCTTCGTCAGGTGTACAACCACACGGCAAGATCGATACATACAACTGACTGCAAGACGCCAGCCGATGATAACCGACCGAGACATAAGTTTAAGGCTACAAAATTCAAGTGTCGTTATTGTTAGCTGCCAAACTGGCGAAATAGACTGCATGATTATGGCCTACGAGTGCGATGGCCAATTAGGTGCCCACCAATACGTCACGGGAATCGCGTTCGTCAAAATAATTGGTGTAGGGAACTCATTACATGGACCCGGGAACAATGGGATAAAATTTTATTTTGCGATGAGTCTCGATTTGGGTTCAAGCCTGATACTAGAAGGGTAAGAGTGTACCGTCGTCCTTGCAATACTGAAAGACAGAGGTGTGTTCAGGAAGTGCGTTTATACAACGGCTCAACAGTTATGGTATGGGCGGGTATTATGAAGATCAGGCGAACTGAGCTCGTTTTTATAAATGGTAACATGAACGCTGTAAATTACGTTGAGGATGTTCTAAGGTCTTATGTCCGTCCATTCGCACAAACGTTTGGCTCCGATTTTATGTTGATGCATGACTATGCGCGTTCACATACAGCTTTGCACACACGGGAGTATTTGGCAAGGGAAAACATCCTGGTATTGTCTTGGCCTGCACAATCGCCAGACCTCAACCCCATCGAGCATGCATGGGAGATGCTCCAGAGACGTGTTTTATAGGACTTGGCAATCCAAGTCCATCAGTTGTTGGGTGGTTGTCACCCAATGGTGACTTACTAAAATTTTATTGGGAGCGATTGCCGCAGGATAACATTAACAATCTCATCGATTCTATGAACAATCAGCGCCAGCAAGTTTTCACTAACAGAGGAGGCCACACTTTGTATTAAATTATGCAATTTTTGTACAACCATTTAATTTTGGTTTAAGTTTAGTTGATTAGGCAACTTACTTTGTACTACGTACATACAGTACTTACTCGTAATTATTGTTAATTAAGATTATTAAAAAAAATATATAAAAAAGCATTAAAAATAATATAAATAAGAAAATACTAAGGATTTAATGCGAAAACACATTGTAAAATTGAAATTTGTTTGTTTTGCTTAGACTTTTTTGATGTGTGTATGTTTATTAAAGACAAAATTGATTCAAACTATTTTACTAACTTTGAACACACTGCCATTTTTTTCTTGGTGCTGATGCATTCTTTGCAGTGAGTGACTTCCTTCTTGATAATGTTTTCAATCAAATTGTGTAACTCATTAAAGATTTTTCTAGATGCTCCATAAGAATTTTCGAATATTTCATCATCAGCTGTATTAAAAAAGGTAAAGAATTCTCCATGCAATCGATGATATTTAATATGGTTACGTATTCAAAATCTGTTTGTTCTTCTATTGCTCAAAATTATTGAACTAATAAACTCTGTATCTTCTGCTTCCACTACTTTATCGCAAATGGTTAAATATAAAAGTATCTTCTTTTTCCAATTATCCATACCTATTTTGCGCACTTCTACTTCCAACAAACTCCGTCTATGGACTGGCTAGTACAGTATGTCGCAAATCTCGCAACACATCCCTCGCAACACATCCCTCGCAGACATCCCTCGCGCACATCCCTCGCATTCATCCCTCGCACACATCCCTCGCTTGTTTTGTATGTGCAAAAATCTAGCTCCGCTGAGCCGTTTCCACCAGAGCTGTGCTGACCGAGGTGAGGTAAATGAAGCGATTCTATTGGTTCTTTACAAACACATCCCTCGCTACGCATCCTCGCACATCTCTGGTTGAAACGCAGTCTAAGAATTGTTTTTATCTGTGGTTGATATCTTGAGCTTAGTATGTAACGTGGTATCCTAAAAGCTAAGGCTGAAATATGTTTTGTAATAACTCAAAGTTTATACCATTGCTGAGCTATTAGACTTGGCCTTTATGGTACTGGTTCTTAAGTTTATTCAGTTTTTTGTAATAAGGCCCATTAACAACGCTAAAGTGCCGGTTTATTCGCAAAAGTGGTGAAGAATGGCGGTGGCCCGGAAGGAAATGGAACAAGTGACTTATTCAACCAATAAGAGTGCACATGGCGTTCGGTTATTTCTTACGTATTATTTTACGAATGAATTCGGTAAGATTATCAATTACGAAAATATGGGCGTAAAATAATACGATTTATCTCTCGTTTAGAATCCTACGAAAGTTTTTAAATTTCCGAGGAAATTTAAAAATGTTTGGTTCTTGTTATTTTCCGGTGACATTCTTATGTATCTGGAGGCTTGGTAAGAACGACTATAGGCATAATTCAATAAGCATTCGTAATGATTAGCTCACTTCAAGGTCTGAAACGTTGTGACCTTGAAACAGACTAATCAGTGGGCCGACCGCCGATATAAACATGGTGAGACGAGTATCAAGTACTCGAGTCAGAAAGATTCTTCTCAACTTAGTATAACAAATCGGGAATAAAAATACGCGGGACCCGAAAGAAAGTATCTGAACACGTTCGCGGACACGACGGTTATAGCAGTCATCAGTAACTTACTCAGGGTGACGCGCCGGCTATAGCCGTAGATTTCTTTCGCGCTCCAATGGCACAACGGCTTTAGCAGACGATTTCCTATACTTTTATCCTATGTTTTGTTTTTAAGTGCCCCCATACAAAAAGTTTCAAATCGCTAGGTGTCCTATAAAATCTCTTTTTACGCCGTCAAACGTGTCGCTACTCGTCACTATTTGTGTGCGCTCGCATACTGACGCGTCTGTCATAGCAGCGAGAATTGTATGGCGATTGGTTCAGCTGGTCGGCGAGTGCCCCAAGGAGTGGAACTGCTGTAACCGTACTTTTTGTTGTGCTACAGTAGAGAGTTTATTTGATTTTTCTAACTGAATAAATCTAATAGATCACTAATAATTAAATGATAATATGATAACGACAGTATAAACAAACATACGATACGATATTTATATCACAAATTTGTCTACATTTCTGTATTATAGGTATTTGTGTATAGTTTGGACCTACTAAAGTAGCGTTGTTCAAGCTAAATTAAATACAAAGTTTCGTCTGATGGTAGTGAATTTGTTGTTAAACCTAGTCTTAATTGCTATTTAGTTGCGTAGTAAAAGAATAATGACACCTCTACTATAAGTACATGCTATGCAGTCGAATGCTATAGATGGTGCGTCCTATGTTTATGGTTATAAACTATTTACCGACGACGATGCGGCTAAAGCAGGTGAAGGCTATAGCAATTGTGGCTTTATGTACTTAGTCCTTTTTACCAGTGACGGTGCGTCTATAGCATTCCATACAAAAATTAAATGTCAAAGTAGGTTTGCGTAATATGGTTGAGTGTCCGCGAACGTGTTAAAAAAAGACTTTCTTTTGAAACTTTACTTACGGCTACAAAATGGCCCTAGATTTATTTCTTATTTGTATCTAGGCGAGAAACAAAATCTGACTCATCTACATTAAAGTATTCCCAAAAACACTCATAATGGATCCATTACTATAAAATAAAATGTTTCGCAAACGCCAAAGTCAAGCACACAATTAAAATTTTATCAACCTAAAGTAATTTTAATGCGGTTTGATATAAATTGTTACGAGATTGTATTTTAAAAAGAAGAGCAATTGTTTTTAGTTTTCAGAACTGTTCATAAAGTTAGAGTTAAAATATGGATGGATGATTAGGGCGGTCTTGTTCGACGAGCTTAATCATCCTTGGTTACCCGAAGGGCGTTTAGGAGATTCAATCATCATGAGTGAATCGGTAATAAACGGTACCTATTATGTCATTTCTTTTACAGTTGTCCCCGACCTAAAATCGCACGGCTTTCATGACGCTAAGATTTATGACCATTGACATATATATTACTGCATAAGGACTGGGCGGACCGCATCTTAACATGACGCCTCGAAGTTGGTCCTAAAATGGTCTTCTCTTTAACGAAGTGAACTAGTACACGATCAGCTGCAAAGATTAATATGTGATCAGCTGTCATCGGGAGCGGTCGTAAATTTTGCGAACAAAAATGCCAATTGTGCCGTGAAAGGTTGCGTGAAATACGACAAAAACATAATAAAAATGTTATATATGATAACACAAGAGGACGCCAGCAGCTACGCCTGCATTTTTTTTATTTACCCGTTTAGGCCGATCCCGTGCGAATTTCGGGAAATCCCTTCTTAGTGCACCCCTACGGTCCCCAAGGAACATACATGCCAAATTTCAGCTTCCTGCGCCCAATAGTTTCGGCTGTAGCGTGTCTGTCAGTCAGTCAGTAACGCAAGGATTTTATATATTAAGATTTCATGTCACCGGTAACTTAAAAATATGTCATTAAATCAAGTTCTAAAATTATTTAAAGCAATTTTCTTTCATATTGGTAAAAACGGCGCAAAGCCGCGTAAAAGTGCGACATAACTTTGAAGCGGCGGCGGGCGTTGTACCCGATGAAATTAAAAGATTTATTATTATTACTATAAGATTAAATAATGTTCCAACAAATATATTTTTAATTGATTCTTAAAATTTAAAGATACACCAACGACAAAAAACATTAGGTACGAATCTAAAATGGAAAAATATATATTTTTTGTACCTCGAAAAATACCTCACCCCGCTCTTACAAGGTTATGTCTAGGAGCAGACCATGCCGATTTACATCGTAGTTCATACGAGTTTAAATAGATGGCGTTATTTTTTTTTGTAGGGTGACTGCGTCTGTCAAATGTTCGGTCGCACGTATCTTATGTATTTAAATCAATGTTTATGACACACAATTAAGCCGCACGGCGAAAGTCAAATTCTAGTATACTGTGGTGTATGCATTTTTTTATTTATTCCGTGCGTAGCCGTGCAAACATTATCATCCTTATGTAGTCCACTGCTGCACACAGACTTCTCCTTATTTGGGTCAGAATAGTTTTTAAACGGTTTTATTTAGCTTGACCAACTTATTGATTTGTTTGTCTTTGACAAATTTAGTACTTAATTGGAATTTAACCCCCCCCCATGACAGATTGATCTGTGGCGGACCTAGACACCTATCATATGAAATTTAAGTAAATAAAAGTATTTATCTATTTTAAGCATATCCACACACATACAGCGTCACCTTACACAATATCTATATATCTATCATACATATTTATGTAGTTATAAAATATTATGTAATCCTTTGTCTCTGTCTGCCGTTCATTGATAAAGAGCCTCGTGACGTAGACATTCCGATCGCGATGCCGGCGCAGGTGCAGACGGCCGTTGGATCTCCTCGCCAGTCACGTTCTATGATGGACGCGGAACGCACGCTCGGTTGTTTCATATTCGCATTACGATACGATTACGCCATTCGCTTGTCGGGACTCAGCTGTACTGTATTTACGCCTGCTTATATTATTTATTGTGCCTGTATCCTGTGCTTTGGAAATTATACGCTTTCAAAACTCAAGCTCTCTCTCCTTCATCTTTCATCACATCTGCACCCCCACACTGGTGCAGCCCCATACTTTGTGACCCCTACAGAATACGAGGATGAGCAGGGACAGTGACAAATCCCAGCGCAGTGTGCGTCGCCCGAGTAAATGTGAGCGGATTTCGAGCGATCGAGAACATTCGATGGAACTTTTTCGAGTCGGCGCGCGGATACCCCCGTTTTGGCCGGAAAAACCGAACACATGGTTTTGCCAGATTGAGATGCAATTCAAATTGGCCAGGATAACAGACGACGAAACGAAATTTAATCACGTCATCGCGCACCTGGACCGGCAGTACTCCATAGAGGTAGAAGACATAATTACTGCGCCTCCTGCCTCCGAAAAATACGACATCTTGAAGCGCGAACTCATCAAACGGCTTTCCGTCTCTAAGGAGAAAAATACGAAGCAGCTTCTCTTGGCCGAGGAGCTAGGAGATCGCAAGCCATCTCAATTCCTACGACACTTGCTACACTTGGCTGGTCCAACCATCCCTGAAGACTTTGTCAGGACGAGCCGGCTGCCGTAAAATGCACGACGTTGTACTTACTACCCCACAAGTTGCGTCGACACACGCCGCAACATGCGCCGCGCAAACGGACACGCCCAATGACATGTTGGCGTTTATTACGGACCTTGCGAAGAAAGTGGACGCGTTGAGCACCGAACTACATGGACGCTCACGTGCCCGTACCAGGCAAGACGCGACTTCTAGAAACCGGACGCCATCGCGAAGGTCGCAGTCAAACTACAGGAAATTCCTGGTGTGCTGGTACCACTACAAATTCAGCACTCACGCGAAGAAGTGCATTCGCCCATGCGATTTCCAGTCGGGAAACGCCCAGAGCAATCTGTAACGGCGGCAGAAGATTGCTCTCCTACCGTTAGCCGGCTGTTCGTAACGGACTGCAGGATGAGACTCAAATTTTTGGTGGACACAGGAAGCGACTTTTGCTTTTTCCCTCGTTGTGCGCTCCCACATCAAGGTCGTGTGAAGACGGAATACCAGCTGTCTGTAGCCAATGGAACGCCGACCGACACTTACGGTTACCTAAACGTGTGCTTAGACCTTGGTTTACGTAGACAATTTACGTGGCGGTTTGTAGTTGCAGACGTGACTCGTGTAATTATCGGTGTACACATTTTATCATTTTACAATTTAATAGTCGACATTCGTAATCAACGGTTGTTGGACGGTGTAACGAGTCTTTCTTGTGCTGCTACTTTAGCTTCAACGGTTAACAACGTACTTAGTGTAAAGGTTGTGACTGGTGATAACGGTAATTCCAGGTACGTAAAATTACTTTCTGAATTTCTAGAACTTACACGGCCGGCAGGGACACCACACACACTAAAACACAACACAAAACACCACATACGTACAACACCGGGTCGCTTATTTACAAAGCCTATACCATTAGAGTTAAAGTGCAAAGTGAACTGGCTTAGCTTTTGTTTGACAAAATCTTGACGAAACCCTAGTCTATTCTAGTACAGAAATTAACTGAAATCGCGTAGACTTTGCTTACAAAGTCTACGCGATTTCAGTTAATTTTATCTTAATAAATTCATTCTAACATTGCAGCAACAAATGCTATTCAATTTTGGACTAGGTTTAGGACCACAATGTGCCTAGTGCCTAGTTGGTTAGGTGCGACTGTATGTAATTCAAGTAACTAAATAGGTTATGTTAGGTTCTCTTTTGACCCTTAACCCAAAAATAGGAGCCCTGCGAAGGAGGGCTCCGTCATTTTAGTTGATATTATATTATATCACAAATATAATATGTAGGTAAGTAGACATTATGTCCAATTAAATAGTTTTTAATAAACTAAGTTGACGGAACCCTGCTTCGCAGGGCTCCTATTTTTGGGTTAAGGGTCAAAAGAGAACCTAACATAACCTATTTAGTTACTTGAATTACGTACAGTCGCCCCTAACAAACCAAAACCATGTTTGAAAATATCTCGACAAAGGCTTATCTATTTGAGTGAATATGAATCATACTGTACTAGGTTTTGTACGTGTATTTTCTTTGAAAATATCAATGCAAAAAGCTAATCCATTAGAGTAAATTTTTTTGCTGAGATAGATTAGGTGTTGTCGAGTAATATGCATAAACAAAAGCTAATCTCTTAGAGTCTGACTCGTGACTCAAATAGTATAGGCTTTGTTAATACGCCACCGGGTCCGCCAGTATCATGCGCGCCCCGGAGACTAGCTCCCGATAAATTAAAAATAGCTAAGGCTGAGTTCGAAGCCATGTTATCGAACGGGACGGCTCGTCCTTCTGACAGCCCGTGGTCGTCACCCCTACACCTCGCCCCGAAGACAGATGAAAGCTGACGACCTTGTGGGGACTATAGATTGTTAAACGCTAGGACTATTCCTGACAAATATCCCATCAGACACATCCATGACTTTGCTCATAATTTATCTGGTTGTAAAGTCTTCTCAAATATAGACCTTATAAAAGCTTATATATAAGCCGTGTGGTTGACGGCATAGAATACAAATGTCACCACCCCCTATCTTCCCGTGGGTGTCGTAAGAGGCGACTAAGGGATAACACGATGCAAATACCATCTTGGCGTAGAGACGGAAAACTCGACATCAAACCCTATACGACTGCCTCGTTGGTCTCGCGGCATAAATGTGCGCGTGGGATCGGGAGGTCCCGGGTTCGATTCCTGGGTCAGGCAGTGTTATTGGGTTTTCCTGGCACGAAATTCTCAGTAGCAGCACGGAGTCTGGCAATGTGCCCGGTACGGCAATAGGCTCGCCCCTTATTACGTGGGACTAAAGTATATCTGGCGAAAAGTGGGTGTAGAAATACACCTCTGCCTACCCCTTCGGGGATAAAAGGCGTGACGATACGTATGTATGTGTAAAAGCTTATAATCAGATCGCCGTTTTGAGCCGGATATTCCGAAAACAGCAATTACTACAACCCTTCGGACTCTTTGAATTTCCGTTCATGACGTTTGGTCTGCGCAACGCCGGTCAGACTTTTCAAAGATTTGTCGGTGAAATGACCCCTGGCCTCGATTTTTGCTATGCGTACTTGGACGATTATTTAATATCCTCACCAAGCCACCATCAACATGAGGAACACCTTCGCATACTCTTCACAAGAATGCGAGACTACGGTGTACTCATAAACACAGCAAAATCCGTATTTGGAGCTAGCGAAGTAACTTTTATAGGCTACCATGTGTCAGAACACGGTACTAAGCCGTTGCAAAGTAAGGTACAGGCTATAAAAGAATTTCCAGTACCTAAAACAGCTCGGCAACTTAGACGGTTCCTGGGCATGGTGAATTTTTATAGGAGGTTGCCTCATGCAGCCCAAATACAAGGACCTTTACATGCTTTACTGACCGACACAGTAAAAGCTTCGCAGCCGGTTGACATAAGCGGAAGTTCACTGAAAGCCTTCGAGGAGTGTAAAGAAAGCCTTTGTAATGCAGCTTTACTTGCACACCCTGATTCTAAAGCTAAATTAGTTTTAGTCACGGATGCGTCTAATGTGGCCATAGGAGGAGCTCTACAACAGTTGGAGGACGGCAGTTGGAAACTATTAGCATTATTTTCTAGGAAATTAAGTCCCTCTCAAAAGAAATATTCACCTTATGATAGGGAACTTCTCGCTATCTACCAATGTATTAAAAATTTTCAGCATTGGCTTATAGCTACTAATTTTACTATCTATACTGACCACAAGCCGTTATGTTATGGTTTCCATCAACGGAAAAATAACTGCTTGCCACGTCAATATAGATACTTAGATTATATATCACAGTTTTCAACGGATATCCAAAACATTGCAGGAAAAGATAACGTCGTTGCGGACACACTTTCCCGTATCGATGAAGTACAGTATAGATTTGTACTGCGATGTCAGCACATCGACTTCCCGGCCGTTCATAACTAAAACCCTACGCAAACGAATCTTCGACACGTTGCACTCGCTCAGTCATCCCGGTGCTAATGCTAGCGCAAAGCTTATAGCACAACGCTACGTTTGGCCACAGATGAGGAAAGACTGTCGCGAGTGGGCTAAGGCATGTTTGGCTTGCCAGCGCACGAAGATAAGTCGACACGTCTCATCACCATTAGGTACCCTCGACTTACCTTCAGCGCGATTCAAATATGTCCATCTAGACCTCATCGGGCCACTACCTCCATCCAATGAATATCGGTATTGCTTGACACTCATCTATCGCTTCACGCGATGGGTTGAAATTGTCCTCTTATCGATATTATGGCGAAACCTGTGGCACAAGCGTTCCTGTCAGGATGGGTTGCTCGATTCGGTTGTCCTACTGATATTGTAACTGATCGCGGTAGACAATGTGAGTCAGCACTTTTCCGTCACCTGTCCCAGTCCATCGGTTTTAAACACCGTAAGACGACTGCTTACCCGCAGTGCAACGGATTAGTCGAACGTTTTCATAGGCAGTTAAAAACGGCTATCAAATGCCATGCTGACACGCATTGGACGGAAATTTTGCCATACGTGTTACTCGGTATTCGTAGCTCTTATAAAGAAGACTTACAATCTTCTTCGGCAGAGCTAGTATACGGCGAGCCTCTACGACTGCCGGGCGAATTCTTCGGTCACAAAAGTGATAATTGTACGACGGACATAACGGATTTTACAGTGCGCATTAGATCATTCGCTAACAATTTACAACCGGTCCCAACTACACATCACTGTTCTAATAAAATATTTATTTATAAAGACCTCTCGTCTTGTTCTCACATCTTCCTTCGGGACGACATAGTGAGGGGTGCACTTCAACCCGCGTACACTGGTACCTACGAAGTGATCGATAGAGGTGCTAAAACTTTTAAAATAAAAGTTAAAGGCAAGATCGTCACTGTATCCGTAGACCGTTTGAAACCGGCCTACATATTGTGTGATAACGACACCACGCCCATTAATACAAGTACACAACGACGAGTATTAGAATCGCCTCCAACTCCAGTCGGTAAAACTACGCGTTCGGGTCGCCGGGTTCGATTCCCAGACATTTATCGCCCGTAAACGGTCTCCGGTGGGGGGGGGTGATGTGGCGGACCTAGACACCTATCATATTAAATTTAAGTAAATAAAAGTATTTATCGATCTTAAACATATCCATACACATACAGCATCACCTTACACAATATCTATATAACTATCATACATATTTATGTAGTTATAAAGTATTATGTAATCCTCTCTCTCTGTCTGCCGTTCATTGATAAAGAGCCTCGTGAAGTAGACATTCCGATCGCGATGCCGCCGGCGCAGGTGCAGACGGCGGTTGGATCTCCTCGCCAGTCACGTCCTATGCTTGACTATCACTATCACATATTACTTCACAACAACTTCAATATGGGTATCAAATGAAAGAACTTGATTGATAGAATAGAGCTCACTATGAAAAATCCAAGATGGCCGCCGCCACAAAATGGCGGATTACATATTTTACACTAATAACTCAATATCAAATGTTTGCCATATCTGCCGCAATATACTATTTGCTTCGTGTATTTTCCTTAGTCGCCTTATGAAACCAACGGAATGAAATGGGATAGTGATCAATAACACATTTATGAAATATGTAATTTAGATACACATATTTTTTTTCTCTAATCTGTATAAATAACATTCTTGCGTTACTGACTGACTGACAGACAAGCTACAGCCAACACTATTTTGCGCAAGAAGCTGTAATTTGACATGTATGTTCCTTGGGGATCGCAGAGGCGCACTAAGAAGGGATTTCCCGAAATTCCCAAGGGATCGGGTAAAAATGGTTCAACTAAAAAAATGTGCGTGCATAGCTGCAAGCATCCTCTAGTAAATAATAAAATGCATTTCATGAATTTTATTAAGTTATCGGAAAGTTTTAACTCTTCAATTTGCATATCAGACCGAAAAGCGACGTATAAGCTATCAAAAACCTTATTAGATAATGGTGAGACTGGGCTTAAGTATTAAAACTTTCTTCTTTCAGTACTTTACGTCATTGCCAATTTAAACTTCTGCAGATTAGTTCTGCACATTTTCGGAATGTGATACTTAATTAGTTTTTCAAAATTATTGATGACACGTCCAAACGCATATTTTTGGTATTGTTGGATATTATGCGTATAAATTTTATGTACATAGTTATAGTGGATATAGTTTCAGCTTAAGGCAAACTGGTGCTCTATGGCTTGGTCAATCGTTTATATTTTGAATATAATGAATGCGAGCCATTAGTGGGCCGAGTCAGTCAAAGGTGTCGGACGATATCCTGCATTATACTTACATACTAAACCCTTTTTTGTCTGGACTTTAAAAGATCGACACCTCCTACGTACAATATCGTAACTGCTTTTTATCAACTTTACAGTATCGCCATTGAAAGGTACGGAAGCAGATTATTGATGTTTGTGAAGTCAAATAAGCTAATTTATGAACCAAATTTGGCATAGTGACATATTTTAAGGCTTAGTTTATCACCTTTAGTAAGATTTGTTCTTATTTTTGTTAGAATTCTTTAAAAGTCACATACGATTTTCTACTTTGAAAATATCAGCCGTATTTAATTGTATGTAGTACTTACTATATTTTACGTTGACTGCAATCTAGAATTAAGTAATGTATGTTGTATATAAGATAACTTACATTAGAACTAATAATATAAAAATGTGTCGTAAGTTACAATTATCATGATAATAAACGGAAATACATCAAAGAAAATATCTTCATCTTAATATATAAAATCCTTGCGTTACTGACTGACTGACAGACACGCTACAGCCGAAACTATTGGGCGCAGGAAGCTGAAATTTGGCATGTATGTTCCTTGAGGACCGTAGGGGTGCACTAAGAAGGGATGTTCTGAAATATCCACGGAATCCGCCAAAACGGGTAAATTAAAAAAAAAATGCAGGCGTAGCTGCTTGCGACCTCTAGTATTTCATAATCAAATCAGTCCAAATAAACATTCCTTTCAGAAAAAGAACTCAAAATACTAATCAATGGCATTGCCATTAATTATTACAGTAGTTTTAGTAACGTGATATGAGATCTTTATTATAAGATTTATTTTCTTTTTGCTTTAAGTATGAGAAATATTTTTAATAAAGTAACAAATAACATATATACAACAGAATAAAACTACTTATGCAACTAAACTATCCTAAACTAGACCAATAAAACTAAATAAATTAAAATAATAAAATAGACGAGGAAAAACAAAAAGAAAAACTCAAACTACGCGGCGTCAAAAAATTCCTCCGCAACGCTGTCGGCTGGTAGCGTGCCCAGAAGGCTGGCAGCATTGCCACGTTGTATGGCAATGCTTATTCTCTCTGCAAAATATAAACCAGCTCTCTGGTCACGGGAAACGTCGATCAGCCTTTTAGCAATTTCTTTTTCTTTCTTTCTTTTCGACTCCAAACGGCTCAAAAACGTAATTACCAGATAGGTTTCGGTATTTGCGCCGTTTGAGGGTCTCCGCTGATGCAGCAGCAGTGCCAGCCGATCCAGCTTTGCTTGGAAGATGTGATGGCGCAAGGGTATCGACGCATGTCGCGTCCCATACCAGAGGCCTGCCCATCTTCCAAGGTAATAAGGACATACCGTCTGGTCTCTTCCCATCGTCGCGTACCAAACCATTCGGTTCAAGATGAGCTGGTACTCCGGCGGTGACAAGAACTCGACGGCTTATGTCGTTAATGTGGGCATGTCGGGAAAAACGCCCAGCACTCTTGCTGCACGATAGGCCATGGTGGCCAAGACTGTCGACGGCTTCACCACAGTGACAGCGATGCGGAAAATTGCAAACAGCTCCCAAGCTTAGGCAAGAAGCGATGCGGAAAGTTGTATCTTCCAAAATAGTCCCTTTGTTGGACGATGGAAGTGCTTGAAGCCATAGCCCCGATTCCCACTCTCCCACAGCCAACAAATGGGTGCGCTCTGCAACACTGGATGCTGTACTTAAAAGATATTCTCTCATCTTGCTACAGAGCGGCCCGTCCCATTGCCTCTGAGAGGATAGATATCGGGGTAAGTCAGAGCTCGGGCAAGCCTTTTCCAAGCGTTAATGGCATCAGTCTTGCACGGCACCTCAGAATTAACCAGTGTGGGTTCTAGAATTTTCCTGGTCAATTCCTCAGTGCCGTGGAATGAGGCCAAAAACGCTGGGAGGCTTACATCGGTAATTTTGCGAACGCCGAGGCCGCCCAAACGAACTGGTAAACTCCCTTGAAGCCACACTCGGTCGTTCATGTCAAGATTTAGAATTTTGCTCAAGGTGTGCCGAATAACATTATCAATGTTTTCCAATAGGGATAAATGATTCCAAAAAAGAGAGGACCGCAAGTAATATGTAAATTTTGGAACAAAAAAGCAGTGCCGAATAATCGTGAAAGCTGAATGAATATTAATTTTGTAAAGCCGTTCTGAAGTTTCACAGAAATATTGTAGTTTTTCATCTATAAAAGATCCAAAAGCGTCGTCGAAAATAGGGGACCCAAGGTGGCGGAAGGAACATTTATTGATGATTTTAATATTTGGCGCCAAAGAATTAAATTTTTTAAAGATCGAAAAGTTATCCAAATAGTCATTAATAAAAATTTCACATTTGTCTGAATTTAGTTCCAAACCAATTGCTTTAAATTTAGTTTTTATTAGCTCTAAGTCTTGTAAAACAGTGTTAACATCCCCTCCCAGGGTCCCGTCGTCCAAATACCAGACGTTAAATTTAGAATTTATTTGTTTTATTATTGGGTGAATGGCTAAACTAAAAATGACTGGCCCGAGAGGGTCACCTTGTTGACAACCAGCAGCAGATTCCAAAACGTTGTCTTTATAAATTAATTTTGATGGATTTCTATAGCATTGCCAATGGAATTTAAAAATTTTGGGAGTTTCTAATTTAGCCTGTGTCAACAAGGTGTCCCTGTTCACTGAGTTGAAGGCATTCTAAAAATCAATCTTTAGAATGACCTCACCTTTACCGCAGCCAAGGTACGTAGACAGCGCATGTATGGCAGCCTCACAGCCTCCCTTGGAACCAAAGCCAAGCTGGATTGGCTTAAATTTGTCCGCCAAGATGTCACTGTAATATTTACAGCATAGTTTGGCTGCCATACGTCTGTAGGTACACCCTACGGCAATGGGCCGAATGCCACCATCTTTTTTGCGCAGAGCACACAAGTTGGCCTCGTACAATAAGTCTGTGACATCTGTGGCCACATTGCCGGAGAGCATAAGGTTAGTTAAAGCCGTCAGTGCCTTCAAAAGTGCATCTCCAGCCTCTCCAGCACTTGCACCCAGAAGATCTTTCAAATGCTGGGGGGTTAAGCCGTCGAAACCGCCAGCGGATCCACTTCGAAAGGAACAGACGGCTTCAAATACGGC
Source organism: Euclidia mi (assembly GCA_944739405.2). Taxonomy (NCBI): domain Eukaryota; kingdom Metazoa; phylum Arthropoda; class Insecta; order Lepidoptera; family Erebidae; genus Euclidia; species Euclidia mi. Next base: position 34,961,660 of record OX123197.2, read on the forward strand.
CTTGGCTGAAACATTCAGACAGTCAATATCTTCGTCCGGCATGTCGGGAAAGGAGAGGTCATTAGCTGGCGCTGGGTGCTAACTCTGCAGACCTGCGAGTGTGTCTGCAGAGTAAGGCGCCACCACATCGCTACTAAACCTAGACGCCCCTTGAATGTCACCTTCCCTCAATTTGGATTCTACACATTGATAAATTGTTTTCTTATATCTATGGAAACCAAATTTAGTGTCAAAACTGTGAGCAGGATGATTACAGTGGTCTTTAATTTGGTCTGTCAAAGATTTTGATGTTGCTTGGCTACTTTGAATGTATAGAATCCTATAGGGAAAGGTGAGTAACTGTTTCCAAGCCGTTTTGGAGTTCTCACGCCCAACGAGACCAATGCATTGAGCTAAATTTTGAGCTACTAATGGTCTCGCACCGCGAGGAATTCTCTTTAAAACCGGAATTGAATTTTTTAATGTACCTAAGTACTGCCAAAAAGGAATTTGAGTAAGAACAGGATGTGAAAAAGTACTGGAACCAGGAAGCACATTTTGGTTTTTATGAACTTTGCCAAAATGTACTTTCAAGCCCCGCTTACCTTTGAAAAAACGAGCCTGGGAACATGCTGGGCAGCGCATTAGGTTATTCTGCGACGATGTGGCAGATTGATTCGCACTCAAATCCGCATCATTAATGCCGTCACTTGTTGCTGACATAGATATTGTTTAATTAACTTAGTTATATCTTAAAAATTTTCAAATTATTTATTTACATACACGTGACGTTTAGCTGGTGACAGGACGTCGCTTAGGTGCCGGCGTCGCGTCCCGTCACCGCTGGCTTATAATTTATCTTATAAAATAAAATTGTCCATTATAAAATGATAAAAAGGTACAAAAATACAAGAAACTGGATCGCACATAACACATTTATTTTCTTGTATTTCTTATATTCATTTTAAAAGCAATCATTACTAGGAATATAATGTTATTGAAACTTTGCCTGAATTTTATTGGCTTTTTTTATTGCAATACTATGGTTACCAGTTTCTGGTAGACGTTAAAAAAATCATGAGAAAGAACTGAGAATGATTTGAGACTTGCACATGTTCATTAAATAATTATTCGTCTTAGGTACGGCTGCCTACTTGCACAGAGCGCAACATTATAAGGTATACGTTATCTCCTAGTAGATGCTTCGATTACATAAAGCAATAGCCTAGCGGAAAATGCAGCGAGTGGAGATGCCAACAGTCTGCCATGCAGAGGGTACCGGGTTCGAATTCACGGCACGCACTAATGACTTTAACATTTATATATATATTTACGTTTATATATTAATTAACATTTGCCTTGTGCCTCGGCGAACACATTAAACCGTCGGTCGCGGCTGTTATGCAGATCTTTGACAGTCGTTTTAGGGCCTCAGTACCTATGAATAAACTGACACTAGTCTAAACCATAGAATAAAGCTATCCATTTGGGTTGCGGCGATGTCAGACAGGCAGTCGCTCTGTGTAAAGCTAATATTCAGTCAAATCCGGTTATACTACAAAGCATACACCGGGTTCTAACTGGGATAATGCTAAGAGGATGATATAAGGATCTTCAGGTTTATTTGGCGAGTCTAATGAGATTCTACTAGCTGAAAACATTTTATAATGATCGCATATATATCGTACATACACTACATCATGCTTTTCACAGTTCCCTGAATGCCCAAACCTATTGAAAATCCATTACTAACTTTCAAGAAACTATTTAGTATGCTACAATGCCTTACAGCACCATTGTTACTCATAAACTCATAGTCTTAGTTTTGTAGCATTTTCCGTTTGCTGTCTTTCCATTTGGCAGCATGTCGACGTCCGAATTTTTTTTTTCCTGGGCTTAGAGTTCCTATTACTGGAAGTCTGTGGTGTCGCTACTGAGAAAGAAGAAAAAGGTGTGTTCGCTAGCTGAGTATCAACTAAGTCAGTGAAAGTTGAGAGAGATGTAGTAAAAAAAAAACTTTTTCGACAAGCCAAGGACAAAAGTAGTTTACGTAATCAAAATCTAGATGATTTAAAAATGAATGGCGTGTTATATTCGCAGCCGTTAACAGAGAATCTTCACTGGGGTCCAACAGAAAGACAAAAAGTATGATTATAACTCTTTTCCGCTGTTTCGTACGCGTGATAATGTCATAATCGTAACTGTCCCTTGGGGTAGTACTTATATTCGCAGCCGTTAACAGAGAATCTTCACTGAGGTCCAACAGAAAGAAAAAAAGTATGATTATAGCTCTTTTCCGCTGTTTCGTACGCGTGACAATGTCATAATTGTAACTGTCCCTTGGGGTAGTACCTTCCACAACATGACATTTATAGCCTATACAGTGTTTAAGTTGTTTAGCTGTACAGAAGGATGGAAACATAGAGAAAAGAGAGAGAGAGAGAGAGAGAGAGAGAAAAAAAAAACCAGAAACTTTGACATTATTTTGTATAATTGGAATAGCATTTTCGGCTACTTATAATTTTAAATTAAGTTAAATTTGAAATTATGCTTCAAATTGACTTGGACCTTTAAAGTTAGGGTATAAATGTAAGACACTTGCCATTATTATTCCAATACACTGTTACTTACTATCAGGGGGGGAGCTTATACTATGGCGTGTTTCTTCGGAATCAGTTAAAATTTCCACCGTTTTCTTTATCTCATCAATATCTACGTTAAAGGGGTCGGTGACTTTGTGAAACAAAAACAAAATTAATCAATTTATTGAGGTTTTTTCAAGTGAATACTATAGTAACTTATGTTTCGTTTCGATGTAAAATATCTTTAGTATAACTTAGGATATAAAATTAAACTAACAAAATCCGGCGTAAATAATCGTAAGTCCAAATACATAAAACTAATTTACATTTTGACAATAGTAAAATATCGTAAGTCATTACTAACGATAGTCGAAAAGTATCTAAAATCAGTTTATAATATAGTAAGTCTTACATACAAGATTTTACGGTAGGTATTATGTTATTTCAGACAATTATTTTGTTTATTTGTAATTAATATTTTAGGACATTCCACTTACTTTGCACGTTCGTACAACGTCCACAAAAGAGTTAATGGCACACACTTCATTATAAAATTATTAATTATTTGTGTTTCGTTTTATAGATCAAACAAATAATTTTGTTAAAATGGTTCAATTACTGCGTCAATCATTTGTAAGACGATCAAGATGACATAGTTAATAGCTATAGTATCTTAATTGTCCATTAAATAAAATGAATCAAATCGTTTCTTTTAATGCAACCATGAACATACCTTCTCCCGCGTATTCTACCGGTACTTACACTTACCATTGGCTCGCGCGGCTCATAAGTATCCCCCTACCAGCGTACTGTATCGTAGTTGCGCTATACGATTTATTACTACGCTAAAGATGAAGACACGAGTATAGTGCAGCTTCATATCTTGGGTTCTATTGTAAATAATATTGTTTTTATAGATCAAACGATAGTCCATGATACAAGGTAAATGAAAATCTAAATATGTCATTTTCGTCATTTTGTCAGTTACGATTTTACACGTAGGAGGTGTCGAGATCAAGAAAAGATGAATGAAATTGAAGTGACTAAAAAAACCAATGACTCTTAAGTTTGTTTCGGTCTTTCTTCTCAAGAAGTCATTTAGTTAGGAAAAGCCGGCATCATCTAGAATAGGGTTTTCACTTGTATAAGTGTTGTAAACAACAAAAATGCAGAAATAAATATGTATTATGTTTAACAGGAGTGCGGCAGAACACAGTGAATCTCTAGGGATATTCATGATCAGGTATTAGTTATTAACGAGTAAGTATTCGTCAATCGTAATTCAACTAAAATTTAGTCTCAAAATTTAGGTTGTTTGTTAAAATATTATAACTGTGTATTGCCTCGGTAAGAAATTGTCAAAACAAAATGAAATAAAAAATTCGTCTAAAGATTATATTTTGTCGGTTCCTTTACCAATTAAACTTCACCGCGGCTTCGCCCGCATGGGAGCCGCGGCTACGAGTACTGATAGCCGTAAAAAGCCTATAATGCCTCCAGCTTCCTATTTGCGACCATACCATACCAAAATCATACCATGACATTGCTCCGTTGCCACATGAAATAAGCACAAACAAACACACGTTAGCATTTATAGATTTAGGTTTATTGATAAATATTTTCCACCGGTATGTGGGTGTTTGCGAGTTATTTTGACATGAATAGACTTTTCATCTCCTCTCCTATTATATTAGGAACCATTGAAATATCGTACAAGTGTTTTTTCAATTTCCGCAGGTGATCCTATTAAATCAGATTGGTGTGTTATGTAATGCGTAGTTGACATTCTTTGTTAGCTTTTAGTAGGTATACCAGATTAACATGATTTTATTTTTTGTTCACGTTATTACGTACCCATACCGTACTTTCAAGAGAATGGTATAACAAGATTTCGAGCATAATTTGAGCATATTAACCGCCTCACGGGAGATCATTGCCTCTCAATAGTCTAGGGTTAAGAAGTATTGGCAGAACTTCTTGTGGAGCGTTGTGTAAACATGGTGGTGATATGGATATCTGGTTACACAGAATACAGAGTGTAAAAAGACCCTTAACGAAAACTGAAATCCAATATTGTACCAATCACTACGAACATTGTTTACTTTGGCACCATACCTGGGAAATTACTTGTTCAGGAGATATTGAGGCTCAAAGTTAGTATGGAATTTTTCTAATTAGGTACAAAATCGATGCATCTACCCCGCCAATATGTTTTTTAGATGAACCCTATGGTCTCTATGACCCCATGGATAAGTAGGTATTTCGAGCATTGCACGCGCGACGAATCGGTAAAATATATTGGTATAACTTAAATTTCACTCTGTATAGTTACTGTACATTTGCTTGAGACCACATACTCATAAATCTACACAAGTTCACAGTCCTCTCAAATCAAATAATGTAGGTTCACGTAGACATCCTGTCATACGTTCTGTCTTACAATCTTGTCATGTGTGTATGTGTCATATTCGACGCTTTTCCTTCACCAGTGAAACGAATAATTTCGGCCGTATACGTAATGTGATTTTGGATGGCAGGTGGCTCTGATATGTTCAGCGGTAATGACATTTGAAGGGCAAGGACTTGGTTACAGTTGTATATAAGAAATATGGAAATTATTTCTAAAGCTGGCTCCCCACAGTGCGTGGATTTATAGGTGAACGCGCATTGCAACTTCAACGCATAACATGAGCCAAGTAACTTTAAGGCCTCCCTCAGATTGGGCATCAGCGTCAACGCAGCGGCACCTCAGCGTCGACGTGGCGTCGACACCGCATAGAGTCTACGTCGCGTCAGCCGAGCGTTCTTCAAAGACAAAAGCGTTCTCAAAGAACGCTCGGCTAACGCGACGTAGACGCGGAGTCTACGCGGCGTTGACGCCGCGTTGACGTTAAATTGAGGGCCTGAAGCCGACTTGAGGGCGGCCTAAACGTATGGTTCGCGCGCGTACAAATCCTCGCACCGTGGGACGCCAGCGTTATAATTATGTTAAATTGCATTTGTTTTCTCTTGGGTTTTTGGGTAAAACAACCTCATGGTGTAAATGTATTGTGTATGCGGTATTGTTAATAATTACTGCCAACTAGCTAATGCACGGCTCAGTAATAAAAGCTTATTTGATCCCCTTATAGTGTCCGAATCTGAATACCTTTTATAAAGTAGTTTGAATGCAGGTAATATCCATTGCCAACAGGAATTTAATGAATCTTAGAAAGCAATGAACTAATACTATTAGTCCATGGACTCAGTATCCTACGCTGGGTCTTAAAGACTACTATCTTCAAGAAGTCTGGAGTGAAAACGATCAATAAAGCTATTTGTTTTCATATTAATTGCAAAGCGTTATTATCATGATTTGATTTGCATGTTCAATCACAGCGGCTCAAATTAACATATTACTATATATATTGAGCTGCGATTTAACCTCATCTAATGCAAAATTACTAAATTTGGTTTCCAAATTAAATCCATAATATGCCAACATTTTTGGATGAATGTAACATTACAAGTTCACGTATTTTTATTGCTTAATAGTTTTAAAACTACCGACGTTCTTCTTTTTTAATGATGCCGTTGATAGGAGGTAGTTTCATACCTAAGTTGAAAGCAGTACGAATTTAGTAAGACGGTGAATGTATCTATCACATTATTACGGCAAATCAAACTTCACGCATTCAGAAAAGGCTGCACAATGAGACAGTCTAAATGTATTAATATAATTAAGTCGTAATCTTTAACTATTAATGTAATATCCCAGCTGACTCACCCCTACGGATTAGACAGAGATTTCTGTAATTGAGTAAGCGTGGAAATACACATTCACTCCGGGCCTAAGTCTGTGGTTGGTAATGAGTATTTTCTGATAGAAAACCCAATAACAGTTTACTTTATCCCGAGGAATTGAATTCGGGAATTTTGCCTGTTTGGCCTTTGGGCCGCAACAATGACGATTATTTAAATGATTTTAACGGATTCTACCAAACATTAGATTGGTATCTTGATTATCTTAATATATAAAAGCCTTGCGTTACTGACTGACTGACAGACACGCTACAGCCGAAACTACTGGGCGCAGGAAGCTGAAATTTGGCATGTATGTTCCTTGGGAAACGTAGGGGTGCACTAAGAAGGGATTTCCCGAAATTCCCACGGGATCGGCCAAAACGGATAAATAAAAAAAAATGCAGGCGTAGCTGCTGTCGTCCTCTAGTTCTTGATATTCGAAGTTAAATATCTGGGTACTTTCAAATGTGAGTATTGATTGCACGGCTGGCGTAGTGGTTTAATCGGTTGCCTCGCTGTTTAACAATACGCCACATGTCGTGATTTGATCCCCACATGAGCACACCACATAGCACTTTGTATGATCCATAAATTGTTGTTTCGATTCTGGTTACTCTTTGTGTTCCAAGATTTATTCCTAGTAAGAGATTTATTCCGTTGTTCCAAATTTGAAAATTGTAAGACCATTTTCAAATTTGGGGCAGGGTCATTTGACAAAAATCTTTCTCAGAAAATGATATCTACTGAAGTTAGGTATACAGTTCTGCTTGATCCTAGTAATATGTATATACCACGTAAAAGATACGCGAAATGCAATAAATAATATAATAATAATTTATTATTTACTCCAGTAATTTACCACCAAAATGATCTACAGTATCAGACTAATTGAATGGAATGAACTTTCAGTAGAAGCCTTCAGTTCATTTGTCTTAGTCAATGTGGTGAATGCACCTAATATTTTACGTCGAACAGGACTGGCAGCTCAATGCATTGCCTCTGTTACGCCAACCATTATCGAAACGAACACAAAACAAAGTAGTCATAAATCAATGTACAGTGTGCATCGATTCAGAACTGATTTTATATGAAGCTTGAATTAAGAATCAAAGTTGTTAGAAGGACTTATTTACAATACAAATACTGAATATAACAAGAGACTTAGTAGTTCTATATTGTGTTATAGGCCTCTATTAAAGAAGCTAGGTATTTATTTGGATGAGATCTTCATTATACCTAATGAATTTTAATTTTAGAAACAAATTATTGACAAAGATTGGACTTTAGTCAACATATAGAAACTTTGACATAGATTAGGCCAGGACTAATAATTACATACATACATACATAGACTCACGCCTGTTTCCCGGAGGGGTAGGCAGAGACTACGCCACGGAACGCAATTTGCAACGATCCTGACATACCTCACTTGCTTCACTCACTCCCATCAAGTTTCTCATGCATGCTCTTCTGTTAAGGGTACTTCTGACTTGTCCTTTTTTCAGGATGTCTCCAATCTGGTCAGAGAACGTTCTCCTAGGTCTTCCCCTTTGTCCTGTCCCATTCACACTAGCCTGATATATCTTCTTTGTCAGTCTATCGTCATCCATCCTCTCCATGTGCCCAAACCATCTTAACATGCCTATCGACGACTAATAATTACGGACACTATTTAGGTGTGGCACTCTTACGAACAAGTACACAGAATTATGTAGAGTAAAGTATCATCATACAGCCTTTGGCAGTCCAAAGCAGAATGGAGGTCTCTCCTAATTTGACTCAGAATTATATTGTGTCACTAGAACGATTTGGCCTGCTATATGACGCTGGTCAGAAGGGTTAGTTTAGATGTGTAGAATGCATTAAAATATAAGTAAATAAAATGTAGATTTCTTTAGAGCGTCTGTCTCTAAAATTTCTTGGAATAAATAACAAACTCAAATATAAATAATGAGCCTCCTTAAAAGGTCCTAACAAGGGTCTAAATCTAAATGTAGGTCTCAGTCTGAAATTTCTGTTTGTATTCTTTTTGTAATGAGGCTTATTTATATTTACTCCACGTCGTGTTTCATAATAAGACGACAGTGGCACAAGGGCTGTGGTGACTAATTTTGTTGGACTTATGTTTTAGTTGTAAATACAAAAACAAGAAAAAGCAGTAATTTTCTTCTCACAACAAGCTTTCTAAAACTAATAGATTTCGCAATTATACGCTTGGATGTATTATGTGTTCGTTAAGCTTATTAACGTATAATATTTATCTAGGAAAACATGAGACTATTTTAATTGCGCTGATACACCTGAGCCACGGTAATAATATCTAACAGTATTGTAACTCCATACAAACGCACGAAACTCGAGTTATACCTACGCGCCGCGAGCAGAGTACCCATTAGACTGGGCGGACTGTACCTACAGTACCCGCGGCCGCTATCGTGCCGAAGCTCGCATGCGGCGCGTCTGGTAGGTATATAACTCACGAAGACGGCCGAGTTACAATACTGTTAGATTATATTACCGTGCCTGAGCATTCACATGTAAAGCCTGGCGTCGACTACATTCGAACCGCGTCGAATCGCGCCGAGTCGCATTTTTGCAATGATCATGACTACCTCATTAGTCTCGCGGCATAAATGTGCGCGTGGGATTGGGAGGTATCGGATTCGATTCCCGGGTCGGGCAAAGTGTTATTGGGTTTTTCCGTTGGGAAATTCTCAGTAGCAGCACGGAGTCTGGTAATGTACCCGGTACGGCAATAGGCTCGCCCCTTATTACCTGAAAATTCATGGCGAAATGTGGGTGTAATATTACACTTCTGCCTACCGCTTCAGGGATCCAGGCGTGAGTCTAAAAAAAAATTATGATCATGAAGATACTCATTTTCATCACGAGCAGCGTAGACAACATATATGGGAAGAAATTGCGGGAATAATTAACGAATTTGAAACAAGAACATATCTTCGTCCGAGCTATCCATCATTGACAACACAAGCGCAACCTACAGCAGCCAGTCGCCGACTGCTGGCTTCGATTCGATTCGTCTGTAATGAACGCACACGGATTAAATGCGACTCGGCGCGATTCGACGCGGTTCGAATGTAGTCGACGCCAGGCTTTACAGAACAGCGAGCATTCATCGTTTTCTGTTTAGTCGAATCGAACATTTTCACGATCATTCTAGCGAACACTCTAAATTCAAATAGTCCGTAGAATCTATATACCTACTTGTAATAAAACTGTAGAGAGGTCAATTCTGTACATTGAATATATATTCAAAATTAATATTGAAGGATGCATGGTGATCGATACTGGTGCCAAAAATGCAATCAGTAACTTTTTGTCTGTCTGTCTGTCTGTCGGTCTGTCTGTCTGTCTGTCTGTCTGTATGTGCACGCATGGGTCAAAAACTACTGAAGTTGAAGCAAGTCGGATTAAAATGCGCTTTTGAGCTCTTATCCTCGCATATTTTGATCATTCACCAAACTACTACAAAGATGATGGTATTCAAAAGATCTACAAAAAAGTCCTTTATAGTATATATGTATCTTTTGTAAATTAGCCACAATAACGTGTTTAATCGCTAGGCATTTCTTCAAAGTTTATTAAAATCAATATATTGTATTTCACATAGATATATCTTTATCAAGCTCCCATATTCAAATAGTACACTTGAATATGTATTTTATAAAAAAAAATAGAAATCGGTTTATAAACACACAAGATATAGATGAAATAAAACTTCCAAATCTCGCCGCGCCAGTATGGGTACGGCTATAGGGTTGATTTTTGTTTAACGCGCGAAACGGCCATCTATCTATACATATAATAAATCCGTAAGTGATCGATGTCCGTACATGGAAGGGAAATCTAATTTAAGGGGTCTACATATAAAAAATAAAGTCATTTGTACCGGTGAAAAAGTGATAGTGGTATAGGGTTTGGTGAAGATAATGGGTATGTTTAGTGTATATTTCTAGCACAGAGCCCTTCATGGGCGAGTCCGACTCGCTCTTGATTTAATTATTCATCCTTGCAGTAATGTGGCTGTTTCCTGTCTGTATATATTAAATCATTGCGTTACTGATTGACTGATAGACAACGTGCAGCCAAAACTATTGGTTGCAAGAAGACAAAATTTCTTATTTTTTTAAATTTTAAGATGACATATTATGTTACTAGGTGACCAACTGCTTGTACTATGAAAGGATTTCTCAAAATTCCCATGAAATCGGGAAGAAATTTTAAAATTAATAAAAATGAGCGGCTGTGGCTGCGATTATCCTCTAGTTCCCGATGAAGCAATAGCAAGCGCAATCTTACTTTAGCTTCGTTCCTTTGCCGAAATCACCTTGGTAGGAAAAGTTTTCCCGTTCCACCCGGAGCATCTACAAATAGTATTTTTCCTAAATCACTATACACGCTACGACACACACGATCATAATTATATTAAACGCTGTTCTTCAGTAAGTCTGGAGAGATCATTTTTACACCCGCAAATGATGGTTCGGGCAGGCCATATTGAGTAATAGGATAGATATATCTATCCTATTACTCAATATCATATTAATCAAGCTCATTTTTATTAATTTTAAAATTTCTTCCCGATTTCATGGGAATTTTGAGAAATCCTTTCATAGTACAAGCGGTTGGTCAACTAGTAACCTAATATGTCATCTTAAAATTTAAAAAAATAAGAAATTTTGTCTTCTTGCAACCAACAGTTTTGGCTGCACGTTGTCTATCAGTCAATCAGTAACGCAATGATTTAATATATACAGACAGGAAACAGCCACATTACTGCAAGGATGAATAATTAAATCAAGAGCGAGTCGGACTCGCCCATGAAGGGCTCTGTGCTAGAAATATACACTAAACATACCCATTATCTTCACCAAACCCTATACCACTACCACTTTTTCACCGGTACAAATGACTTTATTTTTGATAGAATTTGTATAAACGAACAAGTTATATTTGCGGTTTTTGAATATAAAAACTGCTCACCACATATCGTTCAAACTTTTTTTACTTGGCAGTTTTTATCAAGTACGATCTACAGCATATCTTTTTTTAGATTTGTCAATCTCTTGCTTCAAAAGTTTGAGGACAGAGGGGCGGGTAACGATACTCATTTAACCACTTTGGAAGCGTCTATCTTTCAGACTTTGAGAAATTGATAATTTCAGGTACCCCAAAATTATTCTTAAATACCTAGACAAGCCGCATTGTAAAAATATTTTCACGTCAGCTCCATGTATGGAGAGGACCCCTTAATTGTCATTCCTTTTTTCTGTTTGTATAATAGTCGGGCAGCGGTTCACAGAATACGTCATCTTTATAAAAATATTCAATGATGTAGTCTTAATGGTTTCGGTATAAGATGGCTGTGCCATACGGAAGTACAGACAGACAGACAGATATGGCGAATCTGTCAGGGTTCCAATTTTTTCTATTTTTGGATAAAGAATCCTAAAATATGCCTACAATGTTTAAAATTCCGATCGACTTGGAACACCCAGAGTTCTGTTTGTTTTATCTCTAAAAGCAGTGACAAAGCTAAGATTTAACGTTATTGTCATCTATTATATGAGATGAATATAGGATGGCAAACCGTGAAGCGGTCTAAGCATGTAGATCGCAAACCAACGTAAATCAAGTAAAATGACGAACCCATGGGCGGTATAACAGTACTTTTTCGTGGCGATTTTCGTTAGGCTCTGTCTGTTATACCACCATACAATATGAGACAAGAGCTGATTAAATTAGAGTCTGTCTTAAGAGTTCATTACTATGGGATTGTATTTTCGCTATACATTTGACATTAAATATGCGAGCATGATTATGAGGCAATGAACATACACAGGAATTCTCTGATCTTTTACTCGCGATTGGTAACTTCGCGGTGTGGACTTGCACGAACAAGCGAACGTCATTTGAGCAATTTTTAGGACATCTAAACTATTCAATATAGGTATTATATGCAACTTAAAACATTTTGGGTATCAATTCTGTAGCCCAATGAAAACACAAATTCCGCGCGAACGGAGTCGCGGGCACAGCTAGTATAGATTTTTTTTCTTTTTTAAACACTATATAGAAAAATACGCTTTTATAAATGCACGTAAAAACAAAAAAAATATTATGGATACATACAGATACATAAGGGTAATGCGTCAACAACTTTTCAATCAAATATTATAATTAAAAGCACATAGTTTCTACTTCAACCCAGAAATAGAGACAACTTTAACGATCCATAATTTATATTTTTTGTTAAACTATTAATTTATTTTATACTTTTTGGTCTTTGATAACGCAATATATTTAACATTTATTTTAATTAGGCGAATGAGCCCGCATCCTCTCCAACTCCGCCATTGCGTTTGTATTGCATGGTGTTTTATCTGTCAGCTTAGAACAATCTAGCTCTTCAATCTGGATACCTAAAAGTGATTTTACTCTAATTATGGTCACATACGCTTGTCCACCACTGTGTGGTCTACAATATATAATTGGTTTGTTATAACCTTGAAAGCGGTCCATTACGTGGCCTTTCTCAAAAGTGCAAATACGACTATGATACGATATTCCATCATGGAATGCCATTGCCTATCTTCCGGCTTCATCATCAGACCTTGAAACCTAATCGTGGTCAAAGTTCATTACAATATTTTTCTAAGAAATCCAAAAAAGCTATGATACGACTTTCCATCATGAAGTTCCAGTTCATATCTTCCGGCGCCATCACCAGATCAGTTCGACAGTACCACATTATTGTATTGTCATCAGAACTACATAAAGCTGCCAATTTTCATTTCGCTACGACCCTTGGAAGATGGCTAAATTAGTTACCTTAGATTCCTTTACATAGTCAGCTACATACATGTCGAATTCCATTTCTTATCTTTCGGCTCAAGCATCAGATCAGTTCGACATTACCGTATTATCATCAGAACTACATACAGCTGCCAATTTACATCACGCTACGACCCTTGGAAGATGGTTAAATAAGTTAGCTTAGATTCCATTACATAGTTAGTCATATGCATGTCGACCTAATAAAAGCGTGTTACTAAATATAGAATCCGCACTACAACAGCAGTTTTACCTAATATTTTTACTTCAGTTTCACTTATGAATTATTTCTAGAGTAAGAGTAAGATACATAAACAAATTACGTTTGTAAATAAAAAAAAGCAGGTTTTAATTTGAAAGGTTTAGTAAATCACACAAGTGTCTATTCCTACGTTCAAATTTTTTATCGATATCGAGAGTTTATCAACATTCTTTTGAAATTAATTTCGATTAAACCAAATCTAAGGATCTATTGTAAATATTATCGATATTTTATCGATATTTATTCTGAGCAAGCCCATCACTAGTCAAGTTAAAATTAGTGACAAGCTACGAAGATTCTTCTTTAGATTAAAATCATAAGTCAAAGTGAAGTAAATAAATTGCGTTTAGCCTCCATTGTAGCGTGAATTCTTGGTATTATCTATAATACTAAGGCTTGCCCGAATGTTCGTGAGAATGCTCGCTAAAACACACTCATTCGTTTTGTAACATTTGCGAGAATGCTCATTACAGGTGAATGCTCAAGTGTATCAGCGCCATGTAACGTTGTACTACTTGGGTGTGGCTAAATGAAAATCGTAATTGCTGTTACAATTAAAAATCGGTTTAATTCATTAAAGAATTTAACACATCCTTTAGCAAATGTATTTAATTGAAAAATAAAATATTTTTGCTAGTTACAGAGATAGAACCAGGGTCGCGTGATTCGACGATAGTAGGGAATCTTGTTGGGGATCCGCTTCCGGCGTCGCTCAGGATAGCAGAGGTGTACTTAGCTTCTGTTCGCCGCTGTTCAGCCGATCCAAAAGGGGCGAGCGCTCCAACGACTCGGTATTTATTGGAGCCCGAAGAGTGGTGTCTGAGGTGAGGGACGAAGGTGCAGGTGGCCAGCCAAGAGGAGCGGGTGGACAGTGTCATCGCGACGTCACAGCCATAAGAATGTTTTTTGCAATGAGTTAAGTGAAATTCATGTCAGCGTTAGACTATCTGACTGAGATTACTGACCGACTTTCAGACAAGCTGTTGACGAATCATCTTCTATAATTTAAGTATAATTTTCTTTTAATAAAAGCTATACTTACGTAGATATATTTCTGTGAATCTCCATTTTTGCTGTTGTCATCTCCTGATTATACTTTGTAGATATGGTTATTGACATTGTAGCAGGTGAAATGAAACACATAGAGACGATCACAAATTTGACAACAGATAAATGTACAAACATTAAATCACTTTCGAATCTCATGTGCATCATCGAGGATTATTATTATATTATACATTTATTAAGTTATTCATCGAATACTCACACAGAGTGACATACAGTACACAATACATAGCTAGCTTTATTAATTTCTGAATCTTATTTAAACTACAATGACAGCACGTTGGTATTTACTTTAACACTCACTCACAAGGTTAACATAGATGTCACATTTGAATAGTTTACGTAGACAGAAAATAACGACTCTGTATGTAAAATTTACGATATGCTATAAAAATTATGATACAAATAGCGTATAGTTTCCCAATTTTCTTTCTTATAACTATACTCTTAAGGTCTATATTATCCTAAAAGTTCAAAACTTTGGCAACGTTTTATAAACTGGCTTACAATAATGAGTTACGTACAAAATGTTACTTCTGACTCGTTATAAAATCGCATATTTACATATAAATATAAAACTTCTAATTGTAATCAAGAAAATTTCTCAGCTCAATAGTATAACTTCTAATTATTATAATGTTAATTTTATAATTTATTGTCATCTAGACAATATAATTTGAGAATTTATCAGTAAATATAATATTCAAATTCAAATCATTTATTTTGCGAAATATGGGTATTACAGGTCTTAAAATCAAAAGTACATAGTGTCACCATATTCAACCTTAACGGCATGCAAAAATTTGACAAAACGTCACATAGTAGGCAGCATAATTATTATGTTCACAAAATTATATAAGAATAAGTAGGTATACCAAACTGAACAAATACAATTAATAGTTTAAAAATGTAATGTAGGTATGTCAAATAATCAAAAACTAGCTCAATACAATAGAAATAAGTCAACTGAGATATGTAATATAAATTCAAAATGTCAATCATCAATAATATTATACATACATACATACATACATATACTCACGCCTTTTTCTCGTCGGGGTAGGCAGAGACAACAATATAAAATAAAATAATGTTTCGATTTTAAGTGTTGTTACAATCATGTCCTAGATCTTGTCATCAAGGTTTTTTCTTACAGAATAATATGCTTTATCAATTAAAAAAGAAAACAATTCTTTTTTAAATTTATTTAGACTATTTGCCTGTCGAACATTCAGAGGAAGATGGTTAAAGATTTTAGGAGCCAATATTTCTATGTTTTTTTATTATGTGTTACATTTATTCTTATAATTTATGTAATCGTAGTTTATTAACCCATGAGAAGGCGAGCCCTAAAAAGTTACACGAGCAGGCGTGTGTGAGCAAACCTCTCACGCTACTTCAAATTACGTTAATAATAGATTAATTATTTTTTTATATAAATGTACACGTTATAATAAGTAAAAAGTCTTTATTTAATTAAATAAAGTGTTTTATTTATAGTGAATAACAAAACATGCAGTCCTATGTGCGAACTAAAAGAATATTGCACTTAGGAGTCAATATTTGACTAAATTTACATAAAAAAAACAAAAAAAATACAAAATCGCAATAAAATGGAATGATTTAATTTTCCTTGATATCTTGAGTTATGTTTCCTTCATAACACATATGGCACATAAAATTAACATGCTCAGTAAACACTGATATACTGCTCAAAATGCATGCTTTTTGCTTGCTTTTTATAAACGCATTTTGTGTGTGGCATGCCACACTTCCAATAAAGTGTGGCATTTTGCGTCAATGTGTCATTTTGCGAATGTAGGATTGTGCGCCTAATTCTACTGCTATCTACTAGTTATACAACAATATTTTGATTTGCATAGCTCCTATGCATATTTTGATTCTCTACATATCATTTCTTAGGTGTTGGCTCAAATAAGACGGCGCAAGTTTTATTTTTTTAACTTCTATAATATTTTCAGTTATAGAATTATGCCCATAAAAATACACTCATTGGGACCTTTCATCTGTATATATAAAATCCTTTCGCTACTGATTGACTGACAGACAAGCTACAGCCAAAAGTACTGGGCGCAAGAAGCTGAAATTTGGCATATTGGCGGAGACCGTGGGATGCAATTAGAAGGGATTTCCAACACTCCCTCGAGATAAGTCGGGATCCGGCAGGAACAGTAAATGTACGGGCGTAGCTGCGGACACCCTTTAGTTTGATATAAGTCTTAAGATTTTACAACACTTGGGACGAAACCAGCCTTTAATCTCCTTTGAGGGGCTTGCCGATCACCCATTGTACACCTTGTTAACTATAAGAAACAAAGAAAATATTTAAATAATAGTTTATTTATTCATTTTCATAACAATCTAAGAACATAATATTATTTAAATACCACTATACACCTATTTAATTAAACATAAATGTTAAAATATTATCCTACGAAATATGTATATACAAAACAAATAAAACGAAAACAGAAAATAAGTTAGAGGGCGTCATAAAAGTCCTCCACATCGCCGTCGACTGGGAGCGTGCCCAGAACGCTGGCAGCATTGCCACGTTGTATGGCAATGCTAAATTTTTGGGCCAAGTACAACCCAGCCTTCTGGTCACACGAGGCGTCGACCAGTCTCTTTGCGAGATCTTTAAAAAGAGATCTTGCACTTGGACCCCATGGCCCCAACGTTTCGACCCCAAACGGCTCAAATACGTAATCCCCTACTAGGTTTGCATATTTGCGCCGTTTGAAGGTCTCCGCTGTAGCAGCAGCAGCGCCCGCACAACCCGCTGTGCCAGGAAGATGAGATGGCGCGAGGGTATCGACACACGTTGCGTCCCACACCAAAGGCCTACCCAACTTCCATGGCAGTAAAGACATACCATCCGGTCTTTTGCCATCGTCACGTGCCAGCCCCTGCGGTTCAAGTTGGGCTGGAACGCCAGCGGTGACAAGAGCCCGGCGAAGTATATCATTGAGATTGCCGTGTCGTGATATTCGACCTGCGCTCCTGCTGCATGATAAGCCATGGTGACCAAGGCTGTCGACAGCCTCCCCACAGTGACAGCGATGCGGAGAAACACATGACGCACCCAAACGGAGGCAAGCGGCGATGCGGAAAGTGGTATCGTCCAACATGGTACCTATGTTGGACGATGGCAGTGCCTGAAGCCAGAGACCCGATTCCCATTCTCCCACAGCCAGCAAACGGGCACGCTCTGCAGCATTGGACGATGTACTAAGGAGATTTTCTCGTACTGCGCTGCAAAGCGGCCCGTCCCACTGCCTCTGAGAGGATAAGTCTCGGGGTAACTCGGTGTTTGGACAAGCCATTCTCCAAGCATTCACGGCATCGATCACACACGGCACCTCAGAATCGACCAGTGTAGGTGCTAAGATTTTCCTGGTCAATTCTGCAGTGCCGTGGACCGAGGACAGGAATGCTGGTAAGCTCACATCGGAAATTTTGCGAACGCCGAGGCTGCCCAGGCGTACAGGTAAGGACGCCTGCAGCCACACTCGGTCGTTCAGGGCCACATTTAGAATTTTGCTTAAGGTATTTTTTATAATATTGTCAATTTGAAAGAGTGATGATGGGTTTTTCCAAAATGGTGAAGATCGAATAGCATGTGTAAATTTAGGCACAAAAAGACAATATCTAATAATAGTGAAAGCCGAGTGAATATTAATTTTGAGTAATCTATCTGAAATTTCACTAAAATTTTGAATTTTTTCATGTAAAAATGAATCAAAACCTTCGTCTAAAATTGGGGACCCAAGGAGGCGAAGAGAACTTTTTTCGATGTGGGTAATATTCGGCGCCAGATTTTGGAATTTTGACAGTATGGCAGATTGGTCTAAACTGTTGTTAATAAAAATTTCACATTTGCTTGGGTTGAGTTCTAAACCGATTGACAATAATTTTGATTTCAGGAGTGCTAGATCTTCATAAACTGTCTCAACCCGCCCCGCGAGGGTCCCATCGTCCAGGTACCAGACGTTAAATTTGGAATTTAACTGGTTGATGATTGGATGAATAGCTAAACTGAAAATTAGTGGTCCAAGAGGGTCACCTTATTGACAGCCAACAGCGGATTCCAAAAGATTTTCTTTATATATTAATTTAGAAGGGTGTCTGTAACATTGCCAAATAAAGTTATAAATTTTGGGTGTTTCTAATTTAACTTGTGTCAACAAGGTGTCCCTGTTCACCGAGTTAAAGGCATTTTTCAAATCAACCTTCAAGATAACCTCACCTCCATTACAGCCAAGGTATGTAGACAGGGCATGTATGGCAGCCTCGCAGCCCCCCTTAGAACCGAAGCCAAGCTGCAGGGGCTGAAATTTACTTGCCAAAGTAGATTTATAATGTCGGCAGCATATCTTGGCTGCCATACGCCTGTATGTACTCCCAACGGCAATGGGACGAATGCCACCGTCTCTCTTCTGTAAGGCACATAAATTAGCACCATACAAAATATCGACGATGGCACCGTTCACATTGCCGGAGAGCATGAGGTTGATTAAGGCCGTAAGCTCCCTCAAAAGCGTGTCGCCGGCCGCCCCGGCGCTTGAACACACAAGATCCTTCAGATGTTGTGGTGTCAAGCCGTCGAGACCACCAGCGGAACCACTTTGGAAGGAGCAAACGGCACCAACCACGTCCTTGGCTGTAATGCTGAGAAATTCAGAATCCATGTTAGGTGGATCAGGGAAAGAGAGGTTATCCCCTGGCGCTGGATGCTTGCTCTGCAGACTCGCGAGTGTGTCGGCAGAGCAAGGCGCCACCACATCGCTACTAAAAGGAAGGTGATATTAGGGGAGCGTCCAGGCTCTTATAGCCTGGACGCTCCCCTAATATCACCTTCCCTCAGTTTTGTTTCTACGTGGTGGTAGATAGAATTATTACGATATATTTTAGATAAATTGTAGTTTAATTTGGATGCCGAAAAGGTACAATTTTCCTTAAATTTTGCTGTAAGAGTTTTTTTAGTTAGCCGGTCTTCTTGTGCGTGTAATATTCTATAAGGAAAGGTGAGAAGTTGTTCCCAAGCCGTCAAAGAATTCTCCCGGACCACAAGACCTACGCAGTGTGCCAGATTTTGGGCCACTGAAGGCCTTGCACCCCGGGGAATTCGTTTGATGATCGGAATAGAATTTTTTAATTTACTTAAATATTGCCAAA
The DNA here is from genome assembly GCA_944739405.2 of Euclidia mi. NCBI lineage: Eukaryota > Metazoa > Arthropoda > Insecta > Lepidoptera > Erebidae > Euclidia > Euclidia mi. The sequence goes on from OX123197.2 coordinate 34,981,385, forward strand.
AAGGAATTTCATTTGGGACTGTTTGCATATTTTGTGTGGTGTTGTGTGTTGATATATTGGGGCCAGAAAGTACATTCTGGTTTTTGTGTATTTTACCAAAATGTACTTTTAGGCCCCGCTCACCTTTAAAGAAACGTGCCTGGGAACAACTGGGGCAGCGCACCAGAGTAGTCGATGTGCCAGGTTGACTGGCACCTGTTTCCTCACCACTTTTGCCACCGTTATTAGACATAAAAACTTAATATATACACTAAAAACTTATATACAATAAAATACAATAACAATAGTATTAAAAATTATGACGTTTGACAACAGGCACTTTTTTCTTTTCCGTGGCAGCGGGTCGGGGCCGACGCGGCGGCCAGTATGTTAGCGGAGGCCGGCATTGAGGCCCACCGCCGAATCAGCCTCTCACGCCAGCAATATATTGCCTCAACTGCATCTCAATAAAAATTCCAACGTCTGTTCCATTATTGGTTTGATGTGGTTGTCTTTGTGGCACTGTATAAATTACAGCACAGAATTGCTTATGCTGCGTCACGCAAAGCGGCAAATATATTTATAAACTTATTTTGCTCTATACAAATATCTTTTTAAGTAGGTACGACTATTGCATTTACTCATGGGTTTATATAATTTTAAAATTTATTGCAAATATTATTATTATGTATTGACCAAATAAAATAATATATTAAATAATATATCCACTAAGTTAATCCAAGGCAGCGACAGCCTAGTGGAGATACCAACAGACTGCCATGCAGAGGGTATGGGGTTCGAATCCACGGCGCGCACCAATGACTTTTCGGAGTTATGTGCGTATTGAATTGTTAATTATCGCTGGTCCCTGCCTCGGAGAGCACGTTAAGCCGTCGGTCCCGGTTGTCATGAAGATCTTTGACAATCGTTACAGGGCGTCAGAACCTTCTAATCGCTATCCTTTATATATCGCTAACCCTTCGGGTTACGGAGGTCGGACAGGCAGTCGCGCCGTAGAAAAGCTAATATTCAGCTAAATCCGGTTAGGCTAGTAAGCGGACCCCAGAGTGAAATTGGGATAACGCTTAGAAGATGATGATGATCCACTATTAATAAATATGCACAATAAGTACGAAAAAACAATTCAATAAATTTTGTTACTAAGAATAAAAATACTTACACGACGGGCGCGCGATGAGCAAAATGCCGCGCTTTACGAGGCACGGCACTCAAACTCATCACCGCCCAGTCACGGTGGCAATGACTGGCGCGAGTGTTGCGTCAGGACAAAGGGGATGAAATTTTGGGAAGGTACTGTGAAGCTTGTAGTGCCACAGTATGGCTAAAGTTGAAATTTTCAGCAATAAATTTATGCGTGAGCAAAATGCTCATAGCGCGCCTTCTCACGGTTTAATCTAAACGTATTTTATACTCTAAAACTACATGCATACAGATGCATCAATAAAATAAATACATAATCATAACTATATAACAATAGTTACAAGAACATCAAATGCGTGAAGTTAATATTCAAAATATTTTGCGTTGGGACTTGAGTTCGAAGAATTGGGAGATACGGAGTCGAGTTTGTTAGTGAGAGAGAACCGCGAACGGACCTTCCGTTCGCAGTTTTGGATTCATTGGGATTGTTAGCGTCTGGTTTGGGTAGTCCATTGTGGTCGTTGATGAAGTTTGGTGATGCGTGGGAGTCGAGGCCGTGGTGGTTGGGCTGGGTGCTGATGGGACAGAGGTGAGACGAAGAGGCGGGAGAGGCAGGGGCGGACGCGTCAGGCGCGAGTGGCGCGTCTTCCTCGGGTAGAGTGCGTAGGCGCGAGAGCCTCCCCCTCCCGCCAGAGCGTGACAGTTTCATGCCTATTCTGGGCATGAAAGTATAGATAGACATTATGAACGGAAAAGGACTATAGCAACTAATTAGATAAGTACCTGCGTAGGTAGTTAAAATAGACTCCACAGTCTCAGACGCATATCAGTAGAGCTGTATCTTTTCTTGCATATTCAACTAACTTCACGCGTACAAAGATCATACCTACTTCAGTAACACCTATTTTTTCGTCAGCTGCAAACTGTTTGCCCACTGCCCCAGCATGAAATACTAACAGCATGCAAGTGCCTGCCATCGTGAGGCGGTGCCAGCGAGTACTGCGGTACCAGCAGCGTCGTGGTAGTAGTCTCCGACGCCGCAGACTCCCTTTTAGATGGGTGGCTGTACAACCTGCCCCACAGTCTTCTTGTTAACATCTGTAGTCAAACACTCTCTGTGTATATAGGCTTAGGTTTAGATATATCTTAGTACTAAGTATTCTTTGTTGTAGGTAAAATCGTGTTAGAAGTTAATACAGCAAATCAAGAAGCAAAAGAGGAAGCAATAGAATATAATTATCATTATTGAAATCTTTTTTATACAAGTTATGTTCGATTGAGTTAAGATTCTAATAATGATCATTTTAGTTAGAAAATAAAGTGTGAAGCGCCTATTCAAAAGCTCTCACTCAAAAATTTAGAAGCAAGCGATTAAATTCAAGTTAAAATATTTGTAAATGTAAAATTTTCCTCATTACATTACTGTACCATTTTCATTCAATATTATGTAATTGTTACTTAAAATAGGCGGTTAATATCAACACATAAATGCTGGTAGATAACTTGATTCCATTGATTGTCAGTCATGCAAATTAAATGAATATGAACACCGTTTATAACTGATTATTTCATGATAATAATATGTATTTATAAACCTAAAGATTCCCTTTAGGTGGAATAAAATATCGGATTAAACCTGTCTGTCTGTAATTAAAACACATCCTAAATTATTTTTAATATGTACGTAATTAGTATGATACTAATTACGTATGTAAAGTGTTTCAATCACGTAATTAATCGAAAATCACAATTTATCACTGACATGAAAAAAAAGGTATTTTACGAGTATCATTATCTTCAAAAGATCACGCCATTGAGACCCGTTACATTTATATATGTAACTAGCTGACCCGGCAAACGTTGTTTTAAAAATTTTTTTTTTTTTGGAAAATAGATGTTGGCCGATTCTCATAGATACCGGATAAGCACAAAAAATTTCATCAAAATCGGTCAAGCCGTTTCGGAGGAGTATGGGAACGAAAACTGTGACACGAGAATTTTATATATTAGATTATGTGAATATAAAAATCGAGAAAGTTTTGATAATATTTATTTCAAATCTATTATGTTGTTGACACTTTAACAAAAGCCAAAATTCAACTAATAACATAACTTACAAGTTGCAGTTATATTTAGTTAAGGGAGAATGGCAAAAAGAAACAGAATGGTTCATCATTTCCCCACTATAAAATAATAATAAAGCTAAGAACAAAACAAGAAGGTAATACATATTTGAAAAGATATTTCTTGAGTAAAATAACTAACGTGTTTTACTTCAACATTGTTTTCTTCCAACATGTTTCAGTCTTGTTACGTTATTTCAAAATGTGTTTTCAGATTGAAAATCTTTAAAAAATATTGTGTTAGTTGTAAAAGTCTGGAGACTTTGTTAGCGAATGGTACGAGAAATTTTAATTTCGTTATAGTACTTCTAAATACGAAGACAATTCTTGTAATATACAATGTAATATCTGTAAATAAGTATTTAGAATTACGTCTGAGTATCTCGTTTCAATGCTCACAATGATATGATGTTATTAAGCTTTGGGAAAACAACACTTGAAGCTCTTAACAAAACTGGAGTGATGCTAAGACTTATTTTACTTCCATTCCATTCGTTTGCACTTCGTTCTCCTTTCAATTGATCCCTTTTGAAGTCTATAGACTCCTTAGAAAGATATCAAAGTGAACTTGAAAGTGTCTAGGGAAATTAAATCTATTAATACTATCTATATACACAGTTTTCGCGATAGATTTTCTCTTTTAAGTAGTAAATTTCAGTTTAATTCTATCGAGTACTGCAAGGCACTTGAAACTTGTACAGGGTAAGTTTAAAAAATAACAAAAAAACGTGCAACCGATGAAATCGACAATGACGTGCAACATTGAAACTGATTGACATCTTTTGAAATGTAGCAAAATAAATTATGGTGTAAGGATAGTACATAAATAAGAAGCGTGTAGAGGATTAAATACTGATTTATTGTAAAATTAATAAAATATAGGTAACAAAAGTAAAACAATAAAAATTCCATCCAAATCCACATTGTATCTATAAACATCTTCTAAAATGCGTAAGTCCGATCCGGTAAAGAAATAAGTCGAACGTCCAGATTTTTGCCTTCGAGCCTCTTCAAACAGTGAGTCTATTGGAAAATAAAATAAACTTGATCAAATATGGATTTGGAAAACTGTTATTGAAATATGCATAAACTTTTATGGCGGGACCACAAGCGTGCAGTAAAGCTCTACAAGAACACAGCTTTATGAATATTATAGAGCAATTAGTCGGACCTGGCTTCTGAAAGTCCAAACGGAAATTTTTATAGCATTTTGCATATTGAACAATTTGTGTCTAATGAAGTATTCTGCACAAATGTTATACGAAAATTTTGAATATAAATTATGAAATAAGGTACCTGCTCTTAATGAAAGATTTTCGCGAAAGAATCTTCATTAATTTCTTTATGATATTGTGTACAATCTTTACGAAGTTAGTAGACAAAGTAAAAGCGAGTAGAAGACAAGTTGTGTGTCGATTTAGCCGTAGCTATTTGTACCAATTGTTTATTTCCTCTTACGGAAGGTACTTAACTTAACTAGAAGAACCTATACTAGAAAATAAACATTCTTTTTTCTAGACAGTACCTGTTTTCCTGTACCTGTTTTATTATTGATCAGTGACTCTAACAAAGCTTTAGGAAACGAGGTTAATGTGTATTCTGCAAGTCAGTAAGTACTTAATTATGAGACCACAATGACACATCAGTTTCTTACGAGGGTATCGTTCGAACTTAAACCCTTCCAATAAATAGTCGTAGATATTTAATCGGTTTTGTTTTGGTCATATATTTAATAATACTGCTGAATTTTGGCATTTTGGCCGCATTTGCAGAAGAAAATTGATGAAAATCTGGATATAAACAATGCCTAAATAGTATACGAAACACTAAATTGGTCTCGTCCAAACCAGCGGTAAATGTGGATTCTTGTGTAGCGTATTTGACAGTAAGGTAGTCACCCACCAAAAAGTACAATTTTCCAAGCAAGGACTTGGAAAAAAATTATTGATTTCGAAGAAGGCAATTAAGGCGTGATTACTCCCAATTTTTTAACGATTAACCCATAGCTGTGATGTAAAGTCTACCTCCTGTTGCATGCTTTTTTGTTTCATGAAATCCATGGCTATTTGTGAAACTGTTAGATAACTCAATACCTCATTGGTAAACTACTTTGGTTAAAAGCGCGCTTATCCACTGCAGCGAGCAATTGTCACGATTAACACTCCCACGGTTCTATTACTTAGAGTATCCTTATTTTTAGTGGCACATGCATTACTTGGGGCATTTCTTACCGAATGCTTTCTGTTCTAGATCTTGGAGACCAGTCTTTGAAGTAAGAGGTACCCCTCCGTCTCCCCCCTCCGATATCCACATGGTATCTAATCGCGTGGCGTACTTCAGTGTTCATGAAACAGTAGAACAATGCCACTGTGAAACCCTGCAAAAGAAAATTTTCTTTAGGCATGATTTCTCAAATTAATCGCACTGTTTTCCGGCCTTACACAGTATGTCATGTAGAATAAACGAGGCGAAAAAAATTATTTTGTTTGATTTGTAAAGCTTTTGATGAATTATAAGATAATTATTAGAGGATGCCGGCAGCGACACCAGCATTATTATACATTTTTTAAATTTAATAGATTCTGTCAGTTCCTCTGTGATTTTAAGGCAATGCCTTCTTAGATCCCCAAGGAACATACATGCGCCCAATAGTTTTGGCTTTGCGTTGTCTGGCAGTCATAAAGGTAGTATAGTCAAATCAATATACAAACGTAAAACAGTCATAACTAAAACCACCTATATCGTATTGTAAACTACTTAACATACTCATAAGGCCGTTTCCGCATAGCAGAGGGTATTACGTCCCAACAATAATCCATCACGACAGTTCAAAAGGTAAGCTTGACACGACTTAACATACCAACAACAACATACCCGCAAGTTTCAAAGTTCATTAAGACAGAACTCGTGGCGAAACTGTCAGAGCTTACGTTTGATTGTGAAGAATTTCGAGGTTGAGTCAAAGCGAACAATTTTTTAGAACAAACCGATCGGCGAAGTGTAAGTAAACGTTGAAGTTATATTGTGGTTGCTAGAGACGATTGAGGAGGATTCGTGGGGCTTATGCAGGAATAGTGACCTTTGTGGATGTATTAATGGGTAAGGATATTAAGTAAGTAGTGGTAGTATAAATAGACAAACTCAAGTAGGATGGATTTGTCTATTTAGTCATCTATCATAAGCATGACGTGAGTAAAAAAACGATGTGAGGGTGTATTTTCATTTGAATTAGGCTGCAAGCTGCTCTCTGGTGGGTAGGAAATGTGGCCATATTTCTAAATGGGCAAGAGCTTCTTTGGTTAAATTTTTATATATTTTATGTGAAAATTTAGCGTGGTAGAGATATTCTTGAATTGTGCACTATTATATTTGTATTATAATTATTTGGGAAAAGTTGGGTGACGTTTTTATCTACATATATTGCTACAGATTGATTTATGGAAAGTAGTAAGACAAGCGCGAATCGAAGAACGCCCCGCTGTATAATCTTTTGTGTTGATAACGTAAGCAAGTGTTGACGAAAGCTTGTACAAATAAGAGTAGGACTCGTTTCTTTCTGGGTCACAAAGAACGCACGGGCTGGTTATGCCTGAGATCAACAGCACTCACTTAATTTGCCGATAGAGCTATGTCTACATCTGAACAAATTTTTTGAATAAAAATTGGGCAAATTAGTACAGAACTGGAAGAGTACTTGTTCAATATACTGATAATAGCAGTGCAAGTAGTCAGCTGGAATACGGTGATCAAACCATCTAGAACTTGGTGCAAGCAAAAGTAAGTTCAGTAGTCCACTAATGAACATACATATTAGGAGGATGGGTTGAAAAAATGCGATGGGAAACACAGGACATAGAATCAGCCTCACCTGTGTAGACAGCATGAGTGCCCTAGTGTAGTCGAAAGCGTGCGCGAACCAGGACCCATCGTTAGGCCCGCACAGCACCAGCAGCTTGGTGATGCCCATCAGTGGGATCAGCACCAGCAGCGCCTTCGTCGCCTTGCGGTACTGCTCCGTCTCCAGCGTGTTCGCTGAACGGAGCTTCGTGATTAACACCTGTTTAACAAATATGAACAAACTACAGGATGCCCGCAGCTATAATAGCACATTTCTTTTAAATTAAGTTATTTTTCTTGTACTCGTGTGAATTTCGAAAAATCCTTTCAGAGGGCACACCTAGGAACATTCATGGCAAAAATAAGTTTCTTAAGTTCAATACTCTCGGCTGAGTGTTGTCTGTCAGTCAGTATACAGATATGTTTTTGATGTCGAAAATCGGGCTCTGTAGCGTGCCATTAGAGAGACCTGGAGAGACCTATATCCAGAAGTGGATTATGTCAGGCTGATGATGACGATGAAATAAATATGTAAGCTTCAAGTTTAGATAGAGGCAATTTCGTGACCATGTTATGGTCGCAGTAAGAAGAGTGTGTTTTTGTCTGTCATTTACTAGCCTAACTATAGATTCATCAATGAATGAATCAATAAATGCGTTAATTTTTTTTTCATATTGTTTAATTCAAAAACATGGTGAAAGTTTGTGTGGTGACGGATTAAGAATACGGAATGTCACCACCCCATATTATCCCATGGGTGTCGTAAGAGCCGACAGAGGGAGCATAATATTATGCAGAGAACAGCACTATAAGAGAAGGAAAACTTGATACAAACCCTATGCCAACCCGATTGGCCAGCGTGGTATAGTAGGCCAATTCTTCCTTTCAAGGAGGCGAGGCCTAGTCCAGCGGTGGACTGTTAAATACTGATGATGTGAAAGTTACAGTTTACTTACATTTACATTAAAATAAATGTAGTTTGACTCGCTTGAATAAAATCACAATTATTTTTAACATCTGTAATGTTATAATCTAGTACTAGTCTACCGGTGACTTACGGCATTCCGCAAGGTAGTACGCTCGGTCCGACTCTATTTTTAGCTTACGTTAACAGTCTTTGTAAGTTACAGATAGACAATGGAGATGTACTAGCTTTTGCTGACGATACTGCTCTCATTTTTCGAGGAAATACGTGGCCACAATTCCAAAAGTTTGCCGAGAATGGATTAAGACGGGTGATGCAGTGGCTTGACGATCACCTGCTAACTATTAATGTATCCAAAACCAAGTACATTTGTTTCAGAATTTCAAGTGTAACAAATTCAATAACCGACATTAGTATAAAAGCGCACTCATCGCAATGTAAACCCGACCAAGACAACAACTGCAATTGTACTCTTATTGGCCAAACGGATTCACACAAATATCTGGGCGTTATTATAGATAGTCATTTAAACTGGAAACCGCATATATCAGCTCTCAGTAAAAGAGTACGAAAACTACTTTTAATCATTAAAAACCTACGAGACACAGCAGATAGCAATCTTTTAATTAAAGTTTACTTTTTCCGGCGGTAGGTGTAGAAAAGTCAACACACACAAAAATTTTCGAATTTTTTAGAAAATAAATATAGCCAAGTTTTATCAGAAATATTCTGTTTACTGAGCATTATAGTGCATAATTCAGACACACTTGTTTGTGGAACAAAACAACAGGTTAATGTAAAATAAAATCTACCTAATACACCACCTGCCACCTCATCGCACAACTTCATAACTAACTTCTTGTGGCACTTCACAACACAATGTCACAACTTGCTGATATCCAAATGGCACAGAGTAACCTGGAGGAGAATGTTTCAAAGCGAATGGCAGAGCTTGAAGCTCAGCCTGCTCAGAAAACAGATCCTTGAATGATCAGCTGCCGTTGACGAACTGGAGACAAGGCAACGCCGTAAGCCCTCATCTTCCTTGGCATTGAAGAGACAGATGGAGAGGACTGCTCAGCTGCTGTTGTTGGTTTAATCCATAAAATGGAGCTTCGAGATATCACAGCCACCAACATCCGTTATTGTCATCGGATTGAAGTGCGCAACACAGAACATCATAGGCCATTATTAGATAGGTTCACTACGCAGGATGCCAGGTCTTCTGTGTGGAGGCACAAGACGAAGCTGAAGAATACTTCGGTCGCCATCAAGGAGTTCCTGACGAAGCCCCGGCAGTCGATCTTCATTAAGTCACGCCAGCATTTTGGAATGAGGCTATGCTGGACTCAGGACGGCATAATCATCGTGAAAACCGCTGACGGAACCCGCCACAAAATTACAACTCTGGATCAATCCAACGCCCTCAAGCAGAAGTATCCCGCTGCCTCGGCAGCTAGCAGGATTGGCGAAGGGACTGCTGGTACATCGGCTACAACCTCCAAACTGCGCAAATAGTGGCACCTTGCTATCTATTTTGATAGGTATTATTTTATTGATAAGTGTTATCGTTATACTCTTTCCATACGTTGCATAACCTTAATTTATCCACTTTCATATTAAGTTTTATATTAAGATTTAGTTTGTTTTGAAGTTAGTCAGTAATTATTTTATTACAGTTGTCATCGTCAGTCGTCACTTTGATATGACGTACGTCAAATACTGAATACGTTCAGAAATTGTTTTGGTTTTTTAAACTTCAGTTATGCTGTGTAATTACACATATTTGCACCGAATCAGCACGAAAATTTTATTATATCTTATATATATTATTTTATTTATCATATATTTTTTTATAATTGTTTTATTTTCTTATATCTATATATTCTTATATACTTTAATATTTCATGACTTCTGATTATGATACTTTTCATTCTGCCAGTGATTCTGATACTGTATCTCTTGATGAAAGCTTCCATTCACTGTCTGATACACTAGAAGTTACTGTACAGAAAACTTTTGATCATTGCCAAAACAACTTTAATGTGTATCATATAAATGCGCAGAGCATACCAAGCCATTACAGCGATTTTTTTTAAGCTTTCAGCGCTGCTAATGTTCATGCCGTCCTGATTTCGGAGAGTTGGTTAAAGCCATATCTTCCGTCTACTTCCTACCCCCTCCCTGGCTTCATTCTGATTCGCAATGATCGGGCCGACCGGAGAGGGGGTGGTGTCGCTATTTATCTTCGCAACAACTTTCCCTTTAAAATTCTTTTTTCATCTTCTTCTAGCGATTGTTCGTCTGCGGAGTATCTATTTATTGAAATCAGTGTCAAAAGATCGAAACTGGTTCTAGGCGTCGTCTACTGTCCTCCGTCCGTTAACTATTTCTCCAGTCTTGAAGAGAGACTGGAATCTTTAGGGTCGGAATATTCGCATCACATCATCATGGGAGATTTCAACACCGATCTCCTTTCTCCCTGTTCCCATAGATCCTCCAAACTCCTCAACATAGTCAAGTCAGCCAGTCTTCATATTCTACCCCTGCAAGCCACACATCACAATGTACTGGGGGACGATACTTGGCTTGACTTGATCCTAACCTCTAATCCCACCCTTGTCTCCTCTCACGGTCAACACTCTGCACCTGCATTTTCCCATCATGACCTCATCTTCCTTTCCTGTATCCTAAAACCTCCCAAACCTGCTCCTAAAGTTGTGCATAGGCGTTATTTTGGTCGTATGGATGTAGAAAAGTTATGCCGGGATGCCTCACTAATTAACTGGGATAACGTATTTCAGGCCGCCACGCTGGACGCCAAAGTCAATGCTTTTAACAACAATATTATCGATCTATACGACGTTCATGCCCCTGTTAGGCATGTTAAACTGAAGCGTCCTTCAGCACCGTGGCTCAAGAGAGGGGTTCGAATGGCGATGAGACGTAGGGTTCGGGCTTTTCGTAAATTTCGCTGACAGGACAGATGTGATGACAACTGGGCATTCTATAAGGCTGCAAGGAATCGCTGCAACCAAATGATACGCAATGCTAAACGCCGACATATTCTTGATAACATTACCTGCTTTTCCCCCGCCTATGTCTGGAAGTTCCTTGGGACGCTAGGCATTGGCAAAAAAAGGCGTGTCGAATTCCTAGGCACAATTGGTTTGGATGATATTAATCGACATTTCTCCACCACTACAACGCTAGATAATCAGACCAAATGTGTCACGCTCGACTACCTGGCTAAGTTACCCTGTCCCGACATTGAGTCTTTTATGTTTTCTCCCGTAGCACCAGACGAGATTAAAAGGATTATCCTCTCCATCAAATCCAATGCAGTGGGCTGTAATTATATCAGTCGCCGCATGATTATTACTTTCCTAGAACACCTTCTCCCAGCGTTTACCCACATTGTCAACTTTTCCATGGATTCCGGTACTTTCCCTGACTTATGGCTCAAAGCCTTTGTCACACCTTTGCCTAAGATCCAAAATCCTTCCCGGCCCAGTGACTTCCGCCCCATTTCCATCCTACCTTTCCTGTCTAAAGTGCTGGAGGCCAGTGTCCAGAAACAGCTATCTCGCCATATCTACTCAAATAACCTCCTAAGTGTGTTTCAACCTGGTTTCAGGCCTGGCCACAGCACAGTTGCCGCACTCCTAAAAGTGACTGGCAATATTAGGACAGGCATGGAGAAAACCAAAGTCACTGTGTTGGCTTTGGTGGACTTCTCTAATGCTTTTAATACCGTCAGTCACGACATCCTTCTTGCTATCCCTTCCCACCTTATGGTCTCGTCTGAGGCACTGGAATGGTTCTCGTCTTATCTTCGTGGACGCCAGCAGTCTGTACACGTTGACGAATCTTCATCAAGTTGGTGTCAAATAGATTCTGGCGTGCCACAAGGCGGTATTCTCTCTCCTTTGTTATTCTCAATATTTATCAATATCCTAACCCAGAATCTTCAATGCGATTATCATTTGTATGCAGATGACTTGCAGCTTTATGCTCAAGCCAGTGTAGAAGATTTACCTACTGCTATTGGCAGCATTAATAGAGACTTAGATTATTTATTTAACTGGTCTAATTCTTTTGGTCTTACTGTTAGCCCATCTTAATGTCAGGCAATTATTGTAGGCAGTCAAAGAATCCTGAACAAAGGAGATGTACCATTTGACCATACATTATGGGCCTGGCACGGCCAAACACGACACCATGTGTGTTTTGAAGATAAATGACTACTCTATTAACCTGTATAATTTCTTTTTAAATAACTTTTGGTGGAAATAAGATACGAGATATTTGAAATGGAAATTATTCCGCAACTAAATATACCTCAAAATTGAATTTTAACATAAAGGTATACCTTTATTTACATCTAGGTATTATATTTATACATGTATTTGCGTCTTAAAGAACTACATTAAGAGTGGCCAATAATAATGAATAATCACCTGTGTACTAGGGAACCTCGTACTATGTATACTCGTCCAAAAAAGCTAACCACAATCACAAACACCGTTACATATTCTTAGCATGGGTAGAAGGTACTGATCATTATTGTTGAATTTATATTTAATTACATTACATTAAAACCGTACGAAAACACCAATATATCAGAGCAAAATATTTACGATATACAGTAGCAACACGAATGACATAACAGATATAAAAAGTGTTGCAAATGGTTTGAAAAAATATTTCTACTATCGATTAAAAAAACAAAACGATTTTTACCGATTAATAATTATGGAATGTATAATAAATTATATTTCTTGATTCTTTTTACAAATATACTTATAAAGTAAATAAAATATATTGTTTTCTAATATAATAATAAAAATATTATTTCCTTAAAACAATTTCTGCCTACCATACTTCATTTTATTTTTAATGCTGGCAACATAAGACATTCATCCGCTATTACCATAGCCTATTCAAAATAATTAATCTTTAAAAACTAAATTCTTTCACCGATACTCTATCAAGAAACGAAAACGATGTAAAAATTTTAAAAATTATATGTTTAATTTCAACGATTCACAACTTTCTGGCCGCTACAGGCCGTATTTGGTATTTCTCCTTTGATACAACCACACTGCCGCCAGTAAGGTTATTGTTATAGTGGTTCGATTATTGAATACTCTGTGACTGTCAAAGACCTAGGCTTACATATCGACTCCACTTTCAACTGGCGTGCACAGGTGTCGAACATTAGCCAAAAAGTCACCGGTACCCTACGTGCTCTCTATCGCCTAAAAAACTTTCTACCTTCCATGACTAAGACAATGCTGGTACATACTTTAATTTTCCCTGTTATCGACTATGGTGATGTGTGTTATTTCGACCTGAATGCAGACCTCCTCAACAAACTTGACCGTTTTCTCAATAACTGCATTCGAATTATTTTTAATCTTTGTAAGTATGATCACGTATCTACTTATCGCTCACGTTTGAACTGGCTACCTATTCGTCAAAGCCGAAGTTTGCGTGCTCTCACTACCCTTTATTCCATCCTCATGTCACCCAACCCGCCAACCTATCTAACCCCTTACTTCCAATACCTATATTCTATTCATGATAAAACCCTACGCTCCTCTAATAATCGACTCCTTCTTTGCCCTTCACACAGCTCCGATTTCCTTCATGCATCTTTTCCTATCCAATCTATCCTTCTGTGGAATGCTCTTCCTCTGGAAATCAGGATGGCCACCAGTCGCTTCACTTTTAAAATTAAAGTACGGCAGTTCTTACTGAACCAACTGGCAGAATCATATCAGAAGTAACATATTTAAATATATTTAATATATGTATTAAATATATTTAAATATGTTACTGATGATAAAAAGACGGAACGGAACGTACGTTTGACAGCTCATAAAAACCGAGAAAATAAAATAATTTATATAAATAATAGTTTAAACCCTATATAATTACAATAGCACTGGAAAATAAACAATAGTAAATATTTTAAAATAATGTTACTCAGTTTACAAGAAATTCCAATGCCAGCATAAATATTACCATTCCAGAAGCTAACTGTCACGTGAAATAAAAACCGCCACATTCCGAGTCAAATCATTATAAAGCCATTTGCAAGTCATAAGTCCCAGAATAGCACGAGTAAATTAACTCTTACTCTTCACGGCCGTATATGAGAAGCACAAGAGCTCGATACAAGGAAACTGCAAACAGGACGGTGCCACTGCACCAAAAAAGTCTGGATGCCAGCATACAACTTCCGATACAATCTGTGGATCAAATATATAAACAACAATTAATTGTCTACATATAAAATGTTTATAACTATTACCAAGCATGCGCAAAAGGAATGACGTTGACAGTTTATTAGTATCAGTCTGTATTGCAAATGTTTGATAGAGAAAATACAAAATATAATCAATAAATAAAATGCAATATCAATTAAAAATAATCGTCAGTCGCGTATGACGGTCGGTCGATACCTGTTATATATATTACGTGTCATAATTTAAAATAATAATTAGCTTTGTAATAAATACGAATTTATTGTGCAAAGTTAAACATCTGTGTAGACAATTTATTTTAAATAACATTACACAGTGGATTAAGTAAATAAACAACTAGAAGCTAAAAACTAATTCTAAAATTTTATTCTAAGTAAAATAAAGTGACATTAAAACTACCTTAAACTAATAAAAGTGAATTGAATATACGCAAAATAGTACATAAACTCAAACAGTGCATTCTGTGTCGAAATACTGGCCATAACAGTGACTCTTTCATGGTGTACTGTGTTATAGTGCCATTAGTTCACCATAAAAACGACATTGTGTACAACGCCATCTAGCGGATTCGGGCGGTAGCTCAATATTGTTTACATAAATTTGTTTTTTACTAATAATGGCTAAGTGTTCCGCTTGCGAAAAGTTTTTAGCAACCAAAGGGGTTGCTACCTGCAATGTACGCAATAATAAATTTCATCCCGCTTGTGTGCAATTAAAAGAATCACCTAAGTCTTCTATGTGGCAATGTTCATCTTGCAAAAAGAAGGTTGATACTTCATCCACTGTGAAGAAGGTATGTGGGGATGGCTGTGAGACCACTACCTCTGACCCAGCTAGCGCAAACGCTTCGTTTGAGGATGCAGCTGAACAAGAGACCTATCTCCGGGGTGACACAGTAATGCATTCTAGTGTAGATTTGGCACATGAGATGAAATTGATACGTAGTGATATTCACAATATGAAGGAGGAGTTGAAGGACGAGCTCAGAGAGATACAAAGAGAAGTAGCTGATCTTCACCAGGCGGTCTCAACGTGCCACTAACGCATAGATGCCTTGGAGGGTAGGGTCGATGCTCTGGAAAAACGGCAAACCAGTGACACCTCTCCGGATTTAGGAATTAAATTCGAACAGACGGTGAAACACCTCAAAATGGAGCTGAATGACCGTGAGCAAGAGCTACTGTCGTCTGACTTGGAAATCTCCAACCTCCCAGAGTCTAGCGGAGAAAACGTAGTGCATACCGTAGAGCTGGTGGCCAGAAAGTTGGGCGTATCCCTGGAGTCACGAGACATAATCTTTGCCGAGCGTGTGGGCTTAAAGAACAGCGCCATGACTGCTGAGTCAAGTGGAGTGGGCGCAGGAAGCGGACAGGGCGGGTCTCGAGGGCGCAGCCTCACCTCGAGTGAGGCTGGCACGTAGGGAGCTACGTGACGAGCTGCTGCGGAGCGCGCGGGTGCGGCGCGGTGCCACGTCGGCCGACCTCGGCCTGGCCGCGCCCCCGCAGCGCTTCTATCTCAACGAGCGGCTCACTCGGACCAACAAACAGCTGCTTTACCGCGCTTGCCAGGCCGCTGAGAGGCTGGGTTGGCGTTACACCTGGACGAAGAGGGGTAAAGTCTTTACAAAACAGTCTGATGGTAAGCGTACACACTTCATTCGCTCTGAGGAGGATCTGGAACGTGTTTTTGGGAGTGACGCTGTTAAAGACAATAGTGTTTAAACATGGTCTTCAAACTGTGCACATTGTTCGTGCTTTGGCAAATGCTTATTTGAAGTGTTTTTTTGGAATCTAATTATACTAGTTGTAACATCCTTCTTATTTACGTTTTGTTTATCTATCTGTTATACCATTGCAAGCTTACATTCTATCATAGTTCATTATCATATGTTGTGTTGAAATTATTGAGGAAATATAATAACCTGTCTCGTATCAAACTTAAATGGTCCAAATCCCTGCTAACTAACTTTGCTAATCTCAAATGCTTAGACGATTACATGCTATGTAACACCAATTTTTTAGAGAGCTATATATACACAAGTAGACTACCATGTACACATATATACAACTTAATCTATCCTATTGACATAAAGAACATAAAACACTGTATGACATTGACATATGCAACATATTATGCACTGAGTTTATATATCTACACATATACAAATGAAAAAGGATAAGAGATTGAGTGTTGGACTCTTCAATGCTGGGTCTCTGGGGACACCCCACGATGAATTTATACTGGCTATGGGGAACGCTATGGTGGATGTCATGGCAATAAATGAAACCTGGCTAAGGGATGGAGAGGAGGCTCGAGCTCCTAGAGTCCCTCATTATCAGTTACGGCATATTCCACGCCCGCAAAGCGTACGGAGAGGAAGGGGTGGTGGTGTTGGTTTTTATATCCGAAAGAGCCTACAAGTACGCACTATGCCACACCCACCTTCACCACATGCAGAGCAAATGTGGATCAAGCTAAATGTTTACTCACAGACAGTCATAATTGGAACAGCTTACAGGCCTCCCTGGCTGGATGTGGACCTATTCTTGGATTCTGTTAGCGATTCTCTCTCCTCATTTGCTTATGCTGACAAGATCATCCTGCTTGGTGACTGGAATATCAATCTGATGGCTGTCAATGACAGAAAAAGCAAGATTTTATGTAGCTTTTTACACTGCTCTAACTTAAAAAATGTGATAACAGAACCCACACACTTTACTGAGCATAATGAGTCTCTCATTGACTTGGTATGTACGGATGCTTCAGTGTGTGAAACATCTGTGTTGCACATACCTGAGCTTGGGCAGCATGCTTTGGTAACAGTGAAATTTAACATCAGAGCAGACAAGTTTGTCCCTCATTGGATTACTTATAGGCCAATGAAAGACATACTTATTGATATCTTCAATGAAGATCTCATCAAAATCAATTGGAACCATATCTTGTTATATAATGATATTGATACAATGGTAGATACATTTACATCATACATCCTAAACTTATTTAACTTACATGCCCCTTACAGGAGGGTATTGATCAAAGATAGAAACTACCCATGGATTACAGACACTGTGAAAGATATGGTTAGACTGCGGGATAGGTGTCATCAGCGTTATAAGTCTACCAAGACAGAGTCTCATTATAACACCTATAAAAACCTAAAAAGCATAGTAAATGCAGCAATCAATGGTGAGAAGGTTGCTTATTTCAAACATCATATTAATAATTTGTACAAAAGAGACTCAAAAAAGCTTTGGAAGAATATTAAATTTGTCTTAAATTACCAATAAAAATAAAAACAATGACCAGCTGCCATTTTTCTTTAACATCCTGAAGCTATCAACAAGCACTTCTTGGAGGTACCTGGCAACGATGAGGTCTCAATTTCTGACTTAACTTATTTTGAATTTAATAGATATGGCTCAGGGTGCTTTCTACTTGAGCCTACTAATGAAGCTACAGTACTTAGGATTATACAGGGGCTCCGCTCAAATGCATTAGGGGTTGATGGCATTTCCCTAGATATGCTGCTCATGACTCTTCCATATACACTCACAGTAATCACTGGTATCATTAACAAGTCACTGAGTACTTCAACATTCCCCGATTTATGGGAGACTGCAATAATTACATCTATCCCTAAGAAGTCAAATCCTAGTAGTGTTAAAGATCTGAGACCAATCAGTCTCTTGCCCTGCATATCTAAGATCCTGGAGAAAGTGGTCTGCCTTCAGCTGAGAAAGTATGTCGAGGATTTTGAGGTGTTACCTGAAAGGCAATCGGGCTTCCGTATGGGTCATAGTACAACCACTGCACTGATAGATGTAGTAGACAATATGTTGGAGGATAGAGACCAGGGTAGGGGTACTTTGCTTGCCTTATTAGACTGCTCGCGTGCATTCGATTCCATCAGTATTCCGCTTCTGCTTTCTAAACTTGCGTTTTATGGATTTGATCATAGGACAATATGCTGGTTTGCCAGCTACTTGAGCAACCGACGTCAATTCGTTCAGGTACCTGGTAACGATGGAGACAGGGTGGCATCTTCCATCAGTTCTGTCAATAGAGGAGTTCCTCAGGGCTCTATTCTCGGTCCACTTCTGTTTATAATATATACAGCAGACGTAACTGGATCCATAAAGAATGCCAAATTTCACCTTTACGCTGATGACATCCAGTTATACACTCCCTGTCGACCGGAGGACTGCCTGGAATCTGTAAGTAGAATTAATGAAGATTTAGACAGAGTTTCTTGCTGGGCAAAGAAGAATTCTTTGGTACTTAACCCCGCTAAATCTAAATTTTTACTTATAGGTACCAGGGGTATGGTGCAGAAATTACAGAGCAGGAGACTGGATGTCAGAATCGATAGTTGCCCATTGGAACAGGTACTAGAGGCACGCAACCTGGGTGTGGTTTTTGATCAGTCTCTGCATTTTGAAACGCATGTTGCTGAGGCAGTACGGAACTGTTTTTACAGGCTGAAGCTACTGTATAGAATACGGCCATACATTAGTGAAGACATGCGCATTTTGCTCTGCGAAACACTTATTCTATCGAAGCTGAATTATGCTGATACAGTATACGGAACCTGTCTTCTAAGCAAAACTGAAAGGCTGATCCAGCGGGTGCAAAATGCATGTGCTCGGTTCTCTTTTAAAGTGCCACCATACTCACACATTACACCTTTCCATAATCAAAATAAGATTTTGAGAATGGCTTCTCGCAGGAAACTTCACCTTGCTTCTCTTCTTTTTGGTGTGGTGTCCACGGGGAGGCCTCTACAAAAAACTTACTTGGTCTAGAGACATAAATAGACATAAAACTAGAGGTTCCACTTGCCACTGCTTGTCGGCCAGTCAGTTTTTGGATTGTTTTACACCTATAACACTGCTCTCCTTAGTTGTTTGTTTCTATTGACATTCATCTTTTCCTAACTTTATCTTATACACTACATACACACCATAATTACCACAAGCATTATTTTATTATAGACACGAGTGATACGACACACAAACTCAAAGATAGTAATGATACACAGCACATATGAAGACTATTCACAATATTCACATGGTAGGTAATAATATATTTCATACATGTTTTCTATTTTGAATTTCCTCTGCGAAATAGTTGGCAAATGGCTTGGCGTCGCTTTCGATCATTTGAGAACCCCGCGCTACCAACGCTTACTCATTACAGCCATAGACAACTAATGATAGTACAGTGAACGCACCAATAAGGGAAGGAGGCATGGCACAGATTACATAGGCAAAGCGGGATTCATGGACTTTTTTTGGTTTATAATGATGCCTCTAATAAATTGTTTGTTTTGTTAGTATTAGAACCTGAGATTATAGAAATGTTCTTACACGTCATGTAAGTTAAGTCGTATAATAATAATGCATGCCATGAATACTTCATCTTTGCGACACACATGATGGTGACTTTGTCCCAAGATTAAGCAAATGTTTTGTCTTGCTTGGGACAATGTTACCTTCATGGATTTTTACGTGCTGGCAGCATAGTACGTGAGTTGTTGCGCTTGTAAGTTGTTGCCATTCTCATATAGATATAAACTAAGTGTTGCATATTATTAATGTATTAATATTTACATTGTTATATTTGTCAATTCTTGGGACTATGTTGCCATAACAGATTGGTTTGAGATGCGATAAACATGATGGCAGTGTTGTAAAAAAGCTCGAGTCGACGCTTAAACGCTTGAGTCGACGCTTAAGCAGATTGCTAATGCTCAAGTCGGGACTCGCCTGAAGCGCTCGACGCTCGAGCAGTGGCTTGAGCGTTATAGTGAAAAAGCACCGGACTCAGCGCTCGGCTCAAGCTTGAGCGCGCGTTTGGATTAGGTACATAGCTAGGGAAACGGTAAAAAAGATAGTATAATTGAAATAAGAGAATTTCAGTTTATTTTTAATGATATTTATATTATAATAGTAGAAAAATACTTATTTATACATACAATATGCCATATAATCTACGCCATAAGGCCCAAATTAAATTACAAGTGTGGTTAAGCTGAATAATTCCTGACTACTTAATGATCTTTCTTAGCAACTAAGTTAAATTTAATACCTTCCTAAAATCATCACACACCTTTGCAACACTATAATTTTTTTAACCATGAGGAAAGACACATACTGGCCTGTATATTTTCGTTACTAAGTCTGTTCCTTCTTTTAGTTATGATAAGGCCAGCTTTTGAAAATGCCACTTCGCTTGGCACACTCGTGCTTGGAACAGATAAAATTTCGAATGCCAGTTTAGTTAAGTTGTGCAATGTAGTTTGCTTATTTTTCCACCACAACATGACATCTGTGTTCTCAGGTTCAATGGATAAATTTAAATAACTATCAATCTCATCTATAGAGCTTCTATCGGATTGTTGTTTATATATTGAAGAAAAGAATGATTTTCTGGTCTGAATTTCAGGTTCTTGGTTTTCTATCCTATCTTCACGAGAAGGTGACGCATAATATTCATTTTGATACATTTGTTTCAATTTTCTTAATGGTTCCGTATTGCTTTTATTCATGAAATAATTATTATTCAGACGCGGATCTAATATAGTAGCTATTTCTGCAAGATCAGTCTTTATCAGTGAAGAGTATTCATTTAATTTCGTAATCATAGCGTTTACAGAATTTTTTAATAAATTTACATTTCGAAATTGTTGCATGTGATCCAACAACGAGTCCATGATGGGAATAACATAATATATACTAGGATATTCATGTATAGATAACATTACCGTGGCTTCATAGAATGGCTGTAAAAAATCAATCAATACTTTTACATTATTCCAGTCTTGAATGGTGTATTCATTGTATTCTATTTTTTCAGAACAAATGAAGTCCAAAACAGTTTTCATTGAGAAAGCTCTTTCTAACATTAGAAACGTAGAATTCCAACGTGTTGGAACATCTATTATGAGGTCTAATTTCTTGACATTCAGTGAAACGCAGCATTCTTCGAATGTTTGCTTTCTTTTAGGCGATAAAGTTATAAATTTCACTAGCTTGGATACTGCAGATATGGTCGAATCAGCTTCATCTAGACCTTTCTTAACCACCAAATTTAATACATGGGCCAGGCATCTTACATGTAATATATCCTTATATTCTTCATGAAACAGTTTTAGAAGCCGGATACATTTTGTGTTTGTTGTATCGTTGTCAGTAGTAATGGAGATTACTTTGTCCTTCAGCGAATAATCAGAAAATATTTGCGTAATCTTCAACAAGACTTGCTCACTTTTATGAGGATATGGTATAAGATCAAATTCAACCACAATAGAAATCAGCTGCCCCTCATTGATTACAAAATGTGCAGTTACTACTATGTAAGGCTTATTCGTAAGTGACGTCCAGAAATCAAAAGTCAGAGAAACTTTATATTTTAAGGACTTGATCAAATTAATAACATCTTTTTTTTTCTCCTTGTACAAGCTTTGAATTCCTTTGGTTAATTTGTAACGACTTGGTAGGGTATAATTTCCATTTAAAACATAAATAAGCTTTTGAAAATGTTCCTCTTCAACGATATGAAATGAATGATTACTATGAATCACAAATTTTTTCAAAAAATTGTCATACTCCGAGTTTCTTAAAGAACTTTTATGTTTCTCTATGCAACTGTTGTTTCGTTGGCGTGGAGTGGATGTACTGGCATTACTGGCAATGCTGGCATCTGGATCCGTAGATTCAGTGGTCGTCGTATGCCGTGTTGTATGTTTTTTTAGTATAGATGTAGATGTTTTCTGTGAAAAACTTTTATTACAGATTTTACACGTAACACGACCCGCCATTACTTGAAAATGATCCCATTTCCAACTCTTCCGAGTGTTATTGTTATCACGTTGAGGTAAATCTGTTGACTCCGCACTTAATTCCATCATATTATCTTGCTCATGTTCACTACTACTACTAACAATATCGCAATCGTTTTCCATGTTATAAATGCAAAACAACAAGGAAAATAATAGAATATACACAATATATAATTGATTTTGCTTGTTCACTCACAGGACTTGCTTATACGACCAAAGTCAAAAGATTAGTAATACTCACCGTACCTACCGCCCGCCACAACTCCTAACATTTTTATTTATCACATTTTTTTCATCTACCCGCATTTAAAAATTACAACGCTTGAACGCTGGAGCGCATAACTCGAGCATGAAAGTCTAAACTCTCAACGCTCGCAAACCTAAAACGCTCAAGCGTTTAACGCTTGAGTCTAAAACGCTCCAAAGCGTCGACTCAGCGCTTAACGCTCGACGTTCAGCGCTCATTTTTACAACACTACATGATGGTGACATTGTCCCAGGAATGGACAAATAAATGTTTGGTCTTGTAACAATGTCACCAACACTTTAATTGTTTATTCTAATGTGTACCGACCGGCCGGGGTTAGTAATATTATCATTAATATTATTTGGTATATATTTATTTATTTTTATTTATTTGTCGATAAATGGTACCAACAGAATATCAGCGCCACCTAGTTGAACTAGATGGCACTACGCTGAGTTGGGGGCCAATTCTGTTACCTCCATAAAAACCTAGTATGTTAAAAAAAAATGTAATCACTTCTTCTTAACAGAATAAATATGTTTTCTTTCTTTCTTTCTTTCTTCTCTTTCTCTATTGTAAATATGTTTTATTGTGTATTTGTTTTGTAATTATTTTTTGCAATAAATTGCATGCAAGACAGATATAGCGATACGGACGTGAGTGCCAGTCAACCTGCCACATCATTGACTGGTCTGGTGCGTTGCCCGGATTGTTCCCAGGACCGTTTTTTTAAAGGTAAGCGGGGCTTGAAAGTGCATTTTGGTAAAGTACATAAATCCCAAAATGTACTTCCAGGCCCATCAATATCTTCACAATCTGGATCAGGAGACACACACCAAATTCCTTTTTGGAAAACTTTATCTAAATTAAAACATTCGGTTCCAATTATTAAAACAGTTCCCCGTGGGGCAAGACCATTAGTGTCAAAAAAATTGGCTGAATGCATAGGTCTTGTCGTAAGGAAGAACTCAACAACGGCCTGGGAGCAATTATTAACATTCCGTTATAGGATTTTACATGTTGATAAAAATCAGGCAGCCCAAAATTCATTAACATACCAAATTAAGTATAATTTTAAAATTTCGGCCAATACTTTAGACCCTAAATTCACGCCATACAAGCATAAATCGCTCTATCAATATGTAGAATCCAAATTAAAGGATGGTGACACACGGGGCGCATCTAGACTATTATTCAGTAGTAATGTGGTGGCGCCTTGCTCTCCAGAGACGATTGCGGGTCTGAAGAGCAAGCATCCAGCGCCCATTAATGATCTCTCCTTTCCTGAAGCTCCCGACAGTGAATCAGAACATCTGATCACCACGGCCAAGGACGTGTTAGCAGCAGTTTGCTCCTTCCGGAGTGGCTCGGCAGGTGGCCTCGATGCCTTGACAACCCAGCATCTAAAAGATCTTGTGTGTGCAAGTGCTGGGGTGGCTGGCAATACACTTCTGAAGGAGTTGACTGCCCTAGTAAATATGATGCTCTCCGGTAATGTGGACGATGCCATCATTGACATCTTGTATGGGGCGAATTTATGTGCCCTTAACAAGAGGGATGGTGGCATTCGTCCCATTGCCGTGGGTTGCACATATCGGCGTATAGCAGCCAAGATATGCTGTAAATTTTACAGCAGGGAGCTATCAGAAAAATTCCAACCCCTACAACTAGGTTTTGGTTCCAAAGGGGGTTGTGAGGCTGCTATACATACCCTTTCCACGTACCTTGGAAGTGGTGATGGAGAGGTCATTTTGAAGGTTGACTTGAAAAACGCCTTCAATTCAGTAAAAAAGGGACACTTTGTTGACACAAGCAAAATTAGAAACCCCCAAAATTTTTAAATTTCTTTGGCAATATTACAGGTATCCCACAAAATTACTATACCAGGACAATCTTTTGGAATCTGCAGTTGGATGCCAACAAGGTGACCCTCTTGGACCAGTTATTTTTAGTTTAGCTATACAACCCATTATTCGGCAAATAAATTCTAAATTTAATGAAAATTCTAAATATTTTAGAATTGCCGTTAAGGTCGTTTCAGAAAATAGTTAAAAATAATCTTATACTAAAGGCATACTATAGTGTAAATGAGTATCTTGACGACAAGTACGCTTGGAAATAAATATTATTTTTTATTAGGCCAAATTTTTGTTTATTAGGTCAATAGCAGTTTAGTTAATTTCCGTATTTTCTTTTTTTTCTCTACATTTGCATTCTTGTCCTACTCTTTTTAGTATAATTTATCGGATTTGTAAGGTGAGGGTAACCCGTGGTCATGAACTGCTAACTAATGGATTGTAAATTGCTGCAGGTTTATATACCGTTATTACTTTTTGGGTCATACAGTTCCACCATAGCTCTGAGCAGTCATGTTCACGAGTTGCCAACATCAAAAGACGTAAGTTGATGCTCCTGTTTCACCACATTTACTTTGGGAGGCTGACCAAATGAACATCATTTATTGCTTGAGTACATTATCAATAACTATTAAAATTTTGCATTTGTAGATAACTCACAATGTGAAACAGTTGCAGCTCCTTACAAAGATAACATGTAAAAACATTATACTGGCAGTTAAAAAGAGTGGCCACGAGTTTTATTGCCCGTTCTTTCTCGTGGTTCTACCTATTGCATTGCAAACGTGGCAGTAAATGTAAATGTAGAATCATCTAGTAATTAACTTAAATTTTTGTCGTTCATAAGCGTCACTTTGTGGCCTAAATGAATAAATGATTTTGAATTTGAATTCATGATGAGGTTTCAACGGATTCAGGTGCGACGTGGAGAAGGCACATTGACCAAATGTTAAGCACCGCAATCGACGGAGCTATGACGCAATAATTAAGGGCGGAGACCTATTGGATATTTAATTCTTCCGTGGCTAATAGCATAGTGTATGTCACGTCAAAGAAGAATAATTTCTTGAGTGTATGTGTCACTTGTCATTCAATGATAGATTTGAAATAAAATGGTTTACTACATATAACTAATATTTCTCGTATTTAATACGGGTGTTTATTGTATTTAGTGATTTAGTGTTTTTAAAGTCCTGCGCTACTATATAAGAATAATTTTATTCATAGCGCGGGACGTTGTCTGTATTAAATTCGAAGATCTAAATACTCAACCACATTATCCAAATTAAGAAGAAAAAATTCAACGCAAGGCCTACTAAAGCCGGTGCTTTATGTATCCAGTCGACTTGGTGCTCGTGCATCCAAATACACATCTTGGTTTCTCCCGCAAGGGCAAGCTATAAAATAAAAACAAATCGGTTACTCATAAAATAAAACATTTCCCATAGGAATTTAAAGCCTTATTGGATAGTGACAAAAAGATTTTGCTGCTGGCTTGGCAAATTTAGTTTTTGTATAAATTAACTTATGATCTTACGTTGGAAAAAATTACACAAATTTGTTAAGTGCCTGTGCTATTTGTCCGTTTTTTAATGTTTGCAAAAATCGTTTAACGTGCAAAAATATGTATTTATACAATTAGCTTCTGTATAAACAAAATGCGATGTAAGGTAACTAAGTATAAATCTAAATGTTAGTTAGTATTACTGGAGTTTAATGGACATAATAATGATTATACGTTTCACACAACATTACGAAATTACAATCAATATTATTTGATACTATTCTGCAAGTATCACTTAATATAAAAAATCATAACTATCAATTGATATGCTTGTTCCTTAATATGGGGGGAAGTTAGAACGAAGTGAAGAAGTGGACATTATATTTGTGAAATAGCTTACCCCATCGGATGCATTGGAAGGCACGAAGTTTACGAAACACCTCGATATCACCCATGTTATTAAAAATACAGCTGGGGCACCTGTTATAAAAAAAATGTCATTAAAACAATATCATATCGTTTCCTTTTGAAAAAGGAAAAATATCAATTTTTCGTATAAATATGTTTTGTTTTTGAATAACAGAAAACTACTTGGATATCAGGGGCCCAATTCCGCTAAATAAATATAGTCGCAATATCATGTCAGTGTCATACTTACGTCAAAAAGCGTATTCTTCTAAATAATATGATATTTGAATGAAATTGCAACGAGATCGTGTGTGTCAACGACGAACTGTTTATTTTAAATTATACGATAGTGACATTAGGTAATCAGAATACCGCTTTTAAATCCATTCAAAATATGATATCAATGTCATATAAAAATAGCAGAATTGGCCCCCTGTTGTCACTACGACAAAAAGTTTTGATGGATTTTGAAATAATTGTCTTGTCATCATAAATGTTCAAATAATGGACGCGTTGTTTCTTTTTTATCAATGCTATTTAATTTGTATTGAGAAACTTGAATAAAACACTCATTGGTGTTGAAGAACAAAGAGACGGCTTTGATGTCATCTGTCGCAGTTTTTTTATTTTGTTACATTTTTAAATTTTCTTTAATTTTGTTAACACTAACTTAAAAGTGTTTCACAAAGAACCTACTGTTGTTTAAATCTTATTAACACAAATATTTAGATGTAAAGTATAAGTGCCATATAAAACTACATCTAATTTGATTCATATGATACATAAACTTCATAAGTTTACTTTCTTTGAGTTAAAAGAACTTTGTGAAATTTTCCACAACCAACATGTATAGGTAAAGACCTGAAAACATCAAACGTTCAGTGAGACAATGGGCGCTGTAGATCCAAGATCTGATTATTAGGCTGAGTAAATAATACAGCCAATTATGTAAACATAGATATGTAATATGTAAGTAAATATGAGGTACACGTAACTTTCATAATGACGACTTTTAAAAGATAAATTTTATTGCAAAATGTGAAACTTGAATTGAAAAATGTGAATATTACAATATAAATAAAAATACATACATACATACATAGACTCACGCCTGTTTCCCGGAGGGGTAGGCAGAGACTACGGAACGCCATTTGCAACGATCCTGACATACCTCACTTGCTTCACTCACTCCCATCAAGTTTCTCATGCATGTTCTTCTGTTAAGGGTACTTCTGACTTGTCCTTTTTTCAGGATGTCTCCAATCTGGTAAGAGAACGTCCGCCTAGGTCTTCCCCTTTGTACTGTTCCATTCACACTTGCCTTATATATCTTCTTTGTCAGTCTATCGTCATCCATCCTCTCCATGTGCCCAAACCATCTTAACATGCCTTTCTCAATGCTTGTCACTACATCTTCTTTTACCCCACACCACTCTCGTATCACACAATTCTTTACTCTGTCGGTCAAAGACACACCACACATACTTCTCAGTGCTCTCATTTCTACAGCATTTATTTTACTTTCAAATCTCTTCTGCCATACCCAACTTTCACTACCATACATAAGGGTAGGCACTAACACGCCTCTATGTACAGCCAAACGTGCCTTTTTGGACACGTTTTGACTGTTCATAAACGCTTTCAGAGCTCCATTCACACTATTACCTGCATTAACTCTCCTTTCAATATCTTCTTCATTCTTACCATCTCTTGTAAACAACGTACCTAAGTAAACAAACTCATTCACTTGTTCCACTCGCTGTCCATCGATCAAAACATTACAAGCCGTAACGCATTCTTCCTTTTCAAAAACCATAACTTTCGTTTTACTTACATTCACTTTCATTCCTTTCCTCTCTAACGCACCATGCATGATTGCTACCATCTCCTGCAACTCCTTCGCTGAAGATGCAAGTATTACCTGATCATCAGCATAAAGGAGGCATTTGACGAGTAACCCATTCATTCTTAATCCGCAGTCACACTGTTTTAAATCTTGCAAACAGCTGTCCATGAAGAGGTTAAACAGCCACGGCGACGCTACACATCCCTATCTAACACCTTTCTCGATGGTAAACCAGTCAGTGTATGCCCCGTTTATCCTCACACAAGCTCTAGAATCCTCATAAAGGGATTTCAGAGCTCGAATGAGGCTGCTGTCCACCCCATTCATTGACAGCACCGACCACATTTCATTCCTCACCACTTTATCGTAAGCCTATTCCAAATCCACGAATGCGCAATAGACCTTTTGACCTTTGGCCAAAAACTTTTCGGCTATGCTTCGCAAGGAAAAAACCTGATCCGTGCATCCCATACCCTTTCGGAATCCCGCTTGTACATCCCATATTTTCTTGTCGGTTACTTCCATAACTCTTTCAATAAGTACCTTTGCATACAATTTGCCAACAATGCTGAGAAGGCTAATGCCTCTATAGTTTTTGCAATCTTGTTGCGAGCCTTTTCCTTTATAAAGAGGAACAACTACAGCTGTGGCCCAGTCATTAGGTACTCGGCCGGTGGTCCAGCACAAGTTATATAACCGCTGCAACTGACCAACTATAATGCCCTGTCCAGCCTTCAGCATTTCGACTGTAATCCTATCATATCCTGCAGCCTTACCTACTTTCATACTTCCCAGTGCCTTCACGATCTCATCCACGCCAATAACGCTTTCATCATTGCTATCGTTACTATTCATTTCAGCTATCGGTGTCTCTATCGCCGACCTTTCAAATAAACTTTCAAAATACTCTTTCCATCTCTTCAGCACGCAAGATTCATCATTTAATATCTTTCCATTCTTGTCTCTGATGGATGTGTGTTCTGAGGATTGAGTTCTTCCTCGAACTGCACGAACGGATTTCCAGAAAAACTTAATGTTCCTCTGGAAATCGTCAGATAATCTGCTATCAAACTCATCTTTCTTTTCCTCTTTTTTCCTTTTAACCATTTCTTTCACTATTCTTTTTGACCTAACAAACTCCTTTCTTGCTTCATCTATGTCTACACTCGTTGCTTTTCCCATTCTTTCATTTGTTCTGGCAGCCAACCAATCTGACCAAGCTTTCTTCTTCTTTGACACTGCTGATTGTACATCCTTGTCCCACCATGTATTCTTAACCTTTCGTATTTTCCTTCTCTTGATCACACCACATACTTCAGACGCTACACATACTACCTCTTCTTTAAAGGCCTGCCATAATTCTTCCATATCATTTATGCAATCGAACCTCTAAAATTTTGCTATCAATCTTCGTTTATACTCATCTTTCACATCTTTCTCTTGTAGATTTTATGCCTTAATTCTTTCCAAGACCCTATTTTCATTACGCTCTCGGTGTCGCCATCCTTTAAAGAGCCCACTTATCCGGCTCACCACCAAGAAGTGGTCTGTGTGGATCCGATCCCTCGATATGCTCTTGTATCCAACACATTCTTTCTTAATCGTTCATCTACTATCACAAAATCAATCATACTTCTTCTAAAATTTTTCGCCTCTCGCGTATACATATGTATCCTTTTATGATCAAACATGGTGTTTGTCACACAAAGGCTCCACTCCAAACAAATCTCAAGCAGTACTTTTCCATTTTCGTTCACACTCTCATCACCAAATGCACCTAACACCCTTTCAATTATCTCGCTTTACTCCCACCCGTCCATTGAAATCCCCTAACAAGATCAATCTTTCATTATCCTTGCAGTTACTCAAAATCTCTCTTAAACTCTCCCAAAACTCCTGCCTTTCGTCTTGCTCATGTTGTGACATACCCGTTACTATATTGACCGGGGCGTACACCCCCACAATAAAGAGACGAGTAAGTCCTACTTTCATTCTCATCCACAGTAGCCTAGCATTTACACATTCAAACTCTTTTACACACTCATTCATTCGCGCAGACAGTATTACACCAACTCCCTTACAGGCTCTGGTGGTACTATCTACCCCAGACCAATACGCCGTATATGCGCCATGCTTGGTGGTTTCACACCCTTTTCTTTTTGTTTCATTCACACAAAGAACATCAATCTTTCTATCATCCATCATCTGACATACTTCATCCAATTTGCCGTTCATTCCTCCTCCAACAATCAATGTTGCAAACCTGCTCTCCGTAGGCCGCTTTTCGCCCTCGCGGAAAACGAGACGTGATGGGTTGCAAACCGCGTCGCCGCCGTGTGAGGAAATATTATTAATTGTTCCCATTGCGTTCCCACGAGATTTAGGGTTTTTAAATGTCCATCCCCATAGAGCCCTTTACGGAGGTAAGGTGGAATATCACGTGTGCCCTGTTACCACCAACACAGGCACCCTCCGTTTGCGACCAGCTTACCCTCTGGCCACGAATCTTTCGGCACGGGTCGGTTTACACCTTAGATCGGGGTTTTGTGTCGGGCATGCTCCCTGAAAGTTGGTTTAATTTCGGAGTTTTCCTTCTCCTAGACAGTTTGCCAACCAAGGCTAACGAGGCCCATCTCCCCGAACGTTTGGTTTAATTTCGGAGTTTTCCTTCTCCTAGACAGGTTGCCAACCAAGGCTAACGAGGCCCATCTCCCCGAACGTTTGGTTTAATTTCGGAGTTTTCCTTCTCCTAGTCAGGTTGCCAACCAAGGCTAACCAGGCCCATCTCCCCGAAAATAAATAAAAATAAAATAATAAAATTTATTCGCAGAAATACAGAAAGCATAAATATCAACAATGTTCTAATATAATATTTCTCTTAATGCTATAGATTTTCAATGAGTTGGAAAGAACCATACCCCTGTACTGGTTGAAAACTGTATCACAGGTGGTTGGGTCTTTGTTTACAAATTTGGAGTTTGTATTTTACAATACAGCCATAATAATACGTCATCATCATCATCATCATCAGCCTTTAACAGTCCACTGCTGGACTAGGCCTCTCCTTTGAAAGGAGGAATTGGCCTACTATACCACGCTGGCCAAACGGGTTGCTATAGGGTTTGTATCAAGTTTTCCTTCTCTTACAGTGCTGTTCTCTGCATAATATGCTCCCTCTGTCGACTCTTACGACACCCATGGGATGATATGGGGTGGTCACAATCCGTATTCTTCATCCGTCACCACACGGACAATACAATACATAATAATACGTAGTTAATTATAAATAAAATTGCCAATATAAAACCTATTTACTAATTAATATCTATGTTTGAAATAGAATTAGTTTTCATTATAAGTCAAATCGATTATATCGATTAAGTAACATTTTGTTTAGTCTATTGAAAATTTCTGACAATGGTCACACTGAACTGTCACTTCCGTTCCCGCCTTGAAAAATTAGGACGTCGTTTGCTCTCTCGCGTGCCTTGTACCTAATTGAAATAAATTGATCGCCTTTTGAACAGCACATCCTGGTAGCTTCGCGAACGTTTGTTGGTTTCCCGCGGTCAGTGAAAAAACCCGGTATAAAAAGTTGACCAAGCCGTATCTTGAATTATCGCCCCTTGAAAGCACATGGGTGCTCCGCGAGTCATAGTGGTGTCGAAGTGAATTCGTGCTGTAAACCGCCTTGAATGCCGCCTGATCTAGTGCTGGCAACGGTAAATTGTGATAAAGAATAAAGTTGTGAAATATTGAACTTTGTAAAACACGTGTGTGAATTCCTGATTGGTGCCCGAGGAGAAGGACTACGCTGAACTGGATACTGGTATCTATTCGATTCTCTTGTTATTTTGGCCAAAACTATGAGTTAATCTTATGGGTCCATTCAATAACAGCATCAGTAAGAGTTGGTAAGACATTTTATTAATATTAGGATTATAATTCATCGCTGTGCTACCACAGTAAAAGTGTTTAGATATATTGTCTACCGTGGTCAGTTAGATGTATTACACCTTCCACTGCGCACTTCTGAAAATCCCTACCTGGCTACGGTAACTCTAGACATAATTCTTTGGTAGCAGAGCGTAGTTGTATCTTAGCCGCTGTTGCATTACTGAGTACAAACCTCAGATTGGTATAAGCTTGTATCTTATCACCTTGTAGACAGTATTGTAGTGTTTGTCAGGTCAGTTTTTGCCTAAAATACATATTATTTATTTGTATAAGTTGACCTACATAAATTGAAGCACATTGTCATACATAATCTCAATCAGTAATTGTTGATTTGTTTTGTTGAAATCTAGCATAGATTTGTTGCTGTTACTATTAATAAGTCACTTTGATTGGATACATATCAGTTATATGTATCAATTGATTTAGTTTATTGCATATATTGATATATTAAGTTTGAACCTTACATTGCTAAACCTTGTTATAATTATATAGATAATATTACTAGGTAATACATATTCTGTGCTTACTTACTATTGTATATCTCAAATAACACAGCCAGTCTGTCTGTTGCAAGTAATAAGTTAATTTATTTGAATATTTAACTTTAATTAACTTATTTGAAGTTTCAACTTTTGATAACTTTGTTTTGTGTCAATATATATTGAAACTATTAATTTTGTTGGACAGTAGATACCTGTCACTTGCTTGTACCAGCAGTAAACAGGCTAATACTTTGTTGGTTCCAAAGAATTAAGAAAAATTAAGTTTTGATTGTTAATATTATTTAACGCTTGTCCGGGCTCTTTTGAATTTTGATTATGTCAGCCATCAAGGACTTGCGTGCGGCTGCTGGTGCTATTGCATCAGATTTGCGCTGGTTTGCCTCGGCCAGTGCCTTAGTGAACCGGCCTGATCGCCAGCAGCCCTTACTACAAAGGTACGAGCGGATCGATGATCGCCTGGCAAGTGTGGAACAGCAATTCCGCACTTTCAGCGCTTGCTGTCTCGAAGTGTCAGTCAACGATTTCACCGCTGACCAGCGAAATAAGGTCAGCGAAGACTATGCCCAGGTCTTAGACCTCTATGATGCTGTCTCCAATAGTGCGAGACAACTAGTTGCCGATAGGGAAGGGCAACCAGGCCTGAAGCAGGAGCTTACTAGGTTAGCACCGGGGCTGGTGAGTAGGCTCCCTACTTTGGACCTCCCCCATTTTGATTGCTGCCTAGGAAGCTACCTGGGCTTCGTTAATTTGTTTGACAGCCTGGTCAATGACAGGGCTGACCTTCGGCCAGCACAAAAATTGGCCTATCTGATTTCGGTTCTGGATGGGGAGGCCAAGGGCCTCATCCAGCATCTGCCCGTGTCTGACGAGGCGTACCAGACGGCTCGGGACCTAATCACCCGTAGGTACCATAATAAGCGTGGCCTCGCCGACACGCACATCGAGCAGATTTTGGGTTTGCCGACGCTCACCCGGGTCTCTGGGTTGCGCACCCAACTTTTGAACCCGCTTTTGGTGGCCATCAACGCACTTAAGTGCCTTGACCTGCCCGTGGACCAATGGTGCTATCTATTGGTGCACATTGTGCTGAAAAAGCTGCCTGCCGACCTGAGGTCGCGTTTTGAACAGCATTTTGGTGGGGATAGCGCGACCCATCTGCCCCCCTTTGCTGACCTGGAGAAGTTCCTGGAGGATGAGTGCCGGGTCTTGGACAACTCCGGTGGTGACACGCCGGCTAAGTCGCAGCCGCCCAAGGTCAAGGAGCAGGCTCGCGTTCACACCCGAGCCAATGTTGACCGGCGCCCTCCTCGCTTTGCGGTCACGCAGTGCCCAGCGGAGTGCTCCTACTGCAAGGTCACGGGGCACAGAATGGCCAGTTGTAGGGCAATCTTGGACCTACATGTCGCCTCTCGTAGGCGCATCGCGAATGCCCGCCGCCTTTGCTTCTCTTGTTTGGGGTCCCTCTACCAGCGAGACTGCCCAAACTCTCGCCCCTGTCCTCACTGTGGAGGACAGCATTTGGACATTCTCTGCATGAATGCCAGAGAGGTCGGCCGCTTGTCCAACCAGCCGACGTCGCGCACGGGCGGGTGTTTTGAAGGTGGCAGCCGAGGCTCACCGGCACGTAGCTGAGAGTCGCCTCGCTCAATTGATCGCCACTCGCCCCGCTTGGAGAACCGTAGGGTGCGCACGCCTCCTCTC
The DNA here is from genome assembly GCA_944739405.2 of Euclidia mi. NCBI lineage: Eukaryota > Metazoa > Arthropoda > Insecta > Lepidoptera > Erebidae > Euclidia > Euclidia mi. The sequence continues at coordinate 35,015,547 of OX123197.2, forward strand.
TCTCGCGCACCTGAATGTGCTGTTCAGCGTCACCAGCACCATGACTGCTGCCCCAGGTATTCCCCTCCTTTGGCGGAGCGTCCCCGCCTTGACTCGCCCCCACCTCGTTTTGGGCGGGTACGTCATTATGACCCCCCACAGATGGCGCGCGGATCAAGTCATCGCGCCTTTGAGGACTTCAAGCCGCACCCTCGTTTTGACTTGCCTGGTCTTGGCCAACGGTCGCCGCCCAGGCAACAATAGGTCATTGACCCCTGCCCTATAACGCCAACCTCCCCCATTGAGACCGTTATCCTACCAACGGTTGCTGTTAGGGTCTGGGGACCCACGGGGACCTTTGTTGTTGTCCGTGCTATATTGGACACAGGTTCACAAGGTGGCATTGTTTCCACTTATTTGGTAGGGCAGGTTAAATTAAATATGGGCTCTTTTCCAAATTGTATACGGGGCAAAGGTAACGTAACCTCTAATGTTGAAGGGCAAGTTAAGGTTTTGTTTGGCACTGTTGAATCTTCACACCCGAGGATTAAAACCTCGGCTATTGTGCTGAAGAATATTTTGGATATGCACCCACAGAAGCAGCTACCTGCTGGTGTGGTGAATTTGACATCGGGATTGGAACTGGCAGACCCCAAATTTCACACACCGGGACAAATCGACTTGTTGATTGGCTCTGATGTCCTCGGTGGAATTTTGATTGGTGGGAAACGGGTCTTGGTGCCAAATGGTTTGACTGCCATCCCGACCATATTTGGATTTGCTTTGATGGGACCTGTACCTAGGGACCCCCCTCCACCCGAACTTGATAATTTGCTGACTGTAGGCTCTGCTCTCTCTGACGCAGTTCAGAGGTTTTGGGAGGTAGAGGAGCCCCCTCAAGCTGCCCGTATGAATCCAGAACATGAAGAGTGCGAGCTGTTCTTCCAGAACAACACTGGTCGACTCCGTTCTGGTCGGATTATTACGAGGCTACCCTTTCTGTCTGTTCGGCCTCCGCTTGGTGAGTCACGACCTTTAGCCGAAAAGAGATTGTTGGCTATGGAGCGTCGCATGGGTCGTGATCCGGAGCTCAGGCAGAAGTACATTGAGTTCATGAGAGAATATGAACAATTGGGACACATGTCTGTGTCAAATTTGGATTGGCGTTCGGTGGAGCACTACTTTCTCCCGCATCATGCGGTGTTGAAGCCATCGACTGGCAAGCTGCGCACAGTATTTGATGGTTCTGCGCAGACTTCAACAGGCGTATCCTTGAACCAGTGCTTGCATTCTGGTCCCAAGTTGGTCAAGGACCTTTGTGACGTCATCACCAGCTTCCGACGACAGCAGGTTGTCTTTGTGGCCGACATAAAAATGATGTTCAGGCAGACGATTATCCACCCTGATGACCATCGCTTCCAGCTGATCCCTTGGAGAGAGTCTCCTCGTGATCCCATGGTCATCTACGAGCTCCATACTAATACGTACGGGTTAAGGTCAAGCTCCTACTTGGCAATACGTTCTCTTTGGGAGCTCGCAGACCGCGAAGGCTTACGTTTCCCACGAGCCTCCGCCATCTTGAAAGACGATATTTACGTCGATAACATTTGTTCAGGCACCTCCACAGCGGACGAGGCGATCCTCCTGCGGGACGAATTGATAGGTATTTTGGCCTCTGCTGGTTATGAGTTGCGCAAATGGATTTCCAACTCACCAGCGCTTTTGGAAGGCTTGCCAGAGGATCATCAGCAGGATCCACATTTGTTTGAGATTGTTGACAACCCCGCCATGATGGCTGTTCTCGGCGTCCAGTACAGACCAGTCCAAGACATCTTTACGTATAACGTAGACCTGAAATTGCCTTGTTCTTGGACTAAACGTCTCGTGTTGTCTACTGTCGCCAGAACCTTTGATCCAAACGGTTGGATTTGTCCTATTATATTTTGGGCAAAATGCTTCTTGCAGAAGCTTTGGACAGCTGGGTTGACCTGGGACGAACCTCTACACGGCACTTTTGTTGAGGAATGGACCTCTTTTGTATCTTCACTTCCTGCCGTCAACGAGATCTCCTTGCCTCGTCCCATCCTTCCTCCCGGGCAGTACAAGGCCACCCTTCACGGGTTTTGTGATGCCTCGGAACGTGGTCACGCGGCTGTGGTGTACTTGCGCACAGTCAGTGCCTCAGGTCAGGTGAGGGTTTCCCTGATCATGGCGAAGAGCAAGGTAGCACCCCTTCGGACATCCTTGACCATTTCGAAATTGGAGCTCTCGGGAGCAGCCCTACTTGTACGCTTATTGAACCACGTGTCTAATACTTTGGGTAAAAGCATTTGTATTAATGGGACCTACGCCTGGACAGACAGCCAAATTGTTCTTTGTTGGTTGAAGGCTTCTGTCCACACCTTGGAGGTATTTGTCGCTAATCGCGTTTCCCAAATCCAGAAATCCGAAGTCAAACTTGTTTGGAGACACGTGCCAGGTGAGCTCAACCCCGCTGATTGTGCCTCGCTCGGATGCTTGACGCCTCGTTTGATAGGTCATTCGCTGTGGTTGGGTCCAGAATGGTTGAGTCGACCAGAAATTGATTGGCCTCGAACGCCAGTTTTGAATACTTCTAATTTGCCGGGTCTACGAACACTCGCTCTTGAGAAGGTAGAATGCGCCTTCGACCCCGATTTTTTGTTGAATCGTTACAGCTCCCTTGACAAGTTGTTAGGTGTTACTGCTTGGATAAAGCGATTTGTTTTTAACTTTAGGCACCCACAACAAAAACGTCTGACACCGTTTCTTTCACCACAGGAACGACAGGAGTCCCTCACCTTTTGGGTTCGTTCTGTGGCGCATTTTGAGAAGGAGATTGCTATACTTAAGTCAGGGAGATCGAAACTATCGGGAGCTGTATCTAAATTGAACCCCTTTTTGGACGATACGGGTCTCTTGCGCGTTGGAGGGCGTCTCAAGAACGCCAACCTCCCTTACGGGGCACGTCACCCTCTGTTGTTACCTAAAGACGGTTATTTGGTACGCTTGTTGGTAACTGACCGTCACTTCAAAAATTCGAGTGTAGTCTTTCGCTGCATCCCTTGCTATAAGCTCAAGGCTTCTACCATGCAGCCCTTGATGGGAGACTTACCGGCAGATCGCGTTACTGAGAGCAGGACGTTTGACGGTGTTGGCACGGACTTCGCTGGTCCCTTTTTGGTGAAAACGTCGACACTTCGAAACAGCAAGACTGTCAAGGCCTACTTGTGTGTTTTTGTTTGTCTTTCCACAAAGGCCGTTGTTTACAGTTGCATAAGGTTGAGAATTGATTGCTACGGTGTGATGGTTTAGTGAAACACGTCCTCTCGTAAATGAGTTTATTGAGACACTGTTTTTAAATAAAATATGCATTCAATATATATCGGCGTAAACATCCCGCCCACCAAAACGAACTGTTTTACAACAACATAACAAAATCAACAAATAAATAGAACAATGGACTGTATATTATATAATTCAAAATTTGTACTTGATTATATCAAACTAATTCCAATAAGGATACATGCACTCTTAACTTTCTTTAGACAACAATATAAGTTTTGACAAAGGTCTCTTCAATTCGTGTTTTCCTTTACGTTGGACAGTCACAACACGAACCAAATTATCCGCTCCAGGATGGACAAGTTTCACGCGACCTAATAACCACTTATTAGGTGGCAAATCATCTTCCTTTATGATGACAATATCTCCAGGACTTGGCGACGGAACCTTCGATGTCCATTTGTATCTTTGTTGGAGAGTATTTAGTTATTCTGATTGCCAGCGCCGCCAAAAGTCTCGAGTCATCTGTTGTATCATTTGCCATCTTGTCAGTAAATTAATGTTCCTCTCCTAATAATTGACATCTGGAACACTAATGAGCGGTTCTCCCACTAAAAAATGTCCAGGTGTGAGTGGGGTCAATGTCTCAAATGTGTCGCTAAGTTGACAAAGTGGACGTGAATTGAGACTTGCCTCTATTTGTGCCAGTAATGTTGCCATCTCTTCGTAGGTCAGTTTCGTGCCTTGGTTTATTCTGGTCAGATGTCTTTTGGCTGACTGAACTCCAGCCTCCCATAGGCCCCCATAGTTTGGCATACGTGGAGGTATAAAGTGCCAAGTTGTGCCATCATTAGCCAACAATTGAGCTATTTCCTGAGAGATATTAGCTTGGCCCTTTATGAATAGTGCTTTCAGTTCCTTGGCGGCCCCAACAAAGTTGGTGCCATTGTCACTCCACAAGTGAAGGCACGGTCCTCTTCGAGCGATGAAGCGTCGGAATGCAGCGATAAAGCCTTGGGCTGTAAGGTCGGTGACAGCTTCTAAATGTAATGCCTTGGTGGACATGCAGACGAAAAGACAGATGTAACCTTTCACGGCTTGATGACCTCGACCCTTTGACGTTCTTATGAGTACAGGTCCTGCGTAATCTACTCCGCTGTTACGAAAAGCTCTGCAAGGATTTACTCTCTCAGCAGGTAGTTGGCCCATCATTTGATTACTCGTCTTCGCCTTGTCTACAATACAGATCTTACATGATCGAGTACATTTCCTCACTGCTGCCTTCATACCAACGATCCAATATTTACTACGAAGATAGTTCATCATCAACTGGTTGCCACCGTGACAAGTCTGAATGTGTGCTTCTTGAATTAAAAGCTTTGTAATATGAACATCCTTTGGTATTATTATTGGATATTTTGCTGTTTCAGGTAATGTGGCGTTCTGTAATCTGCCTCGAACTCTAATTATGCCTCCTTTATCTAAAAAGGGGTGGGTGTAGAAATACACCTCTGCCTACCTCTTCGGGGTTATAGGCGTGAGACTATGTATGTATGTATGTTATCTAAAAAGAGCGCTAGTGTAATAAGTGAGCTCTTAGAATTGACCTTTCCTTTGTTCTTTATTTCTTCTATCTCTCTTGAGTAAACTAAATTCTGATAGTATTTGATACATATTTCTAAAATTCTTTCCATTTCTTCTACTGTTATGTAATCTTCTAATTGAATTTTATTTCTAATGAGTAAAACCCTTCTGCAATAAGCCAATACTCTCTTCATTCTTGATAACGTTGAAAATCTCTCCCACAGTGGTGTAACTTCCTGGTAAGTATGGGTGTGACATGAAAGTTTCATTTCAAGATCCGTTGCAGGAACATCTGTTGTCAAGTTCGTGATCTCGAGATTGGATAACCATTTGGGACCTTGCCACCACATTTGAAGATCCGCCAAATCTCTTGCCTTGACCCCCTCTCGTTGCTATATCTGCGGGGTTTTCAGTAGTAAGTACGTGGCTCCACCTGTTGGCTTCCAGGTTTCTCTGAATATCTGCAATCCTGTTTCCTACAAAAGTGCGCCATCGATTTGGACTAGACTGTAACCATGACAGGACTACCATTGAGTCTGTGTAAGCATAAATGCTGTTCATAGGTATTTTCAACACATCGGCAACATCCTTTGCTAGATCAGCCAATAATACTGCAGCGCACAACTCCAATCTGGGTATCGTTAGTTGTTTTACCGGTGCTACCTTTGTGCGAGTTGCTATCATTACTACGTGGACTACGTTATACTCATCAACTACTCGGAGGTAAGTAACAGCTGCGTATGAAGTGGATGAAGCGCCTGAGAAGCCGTGAATCTGGATTTGCTTGTATTGTGGTGTGATATGAAACCACCGTGGAACTTCAATGGCTTGCAGGTAAGACAAATCTTCTCTATATTTTATCCATTCTTCAGTTATGTTTATAGGTACTTCGCTATCCCATCCGAGGTTACAAAGCCACAGCTTCTGTATCATGACCTTGGCTACGATGACTACTGGGGATAGCCACCCAAATGGATCAAACAAGCGACGGACATCAGAGAGAATAGACCTTTTTGTTATTGGATATCTCAATTCAGGTAAGTTAACTGTTACTTTAAATGTGTCATCCTTTCTGTCCCATTTCAAACCCAAGATTTTAATGATTTTATCTAGTTTTATCTCTAATGTATCTGTAGTTGTTTCTTTAGCTTTTAGATAGTTCAATACTTCTTCCGAATTGCTTGACCTTTTTTCCATGTTAAATCCTCCCTTTTCAAGTATAATCTTTATGTCATGACAGAGTTTTTTAGCTTCTTGGACCCTTCCTACCGATACCATGAGATCATCCATGTAATAACAGTTCTTTATTACAGCAGCAGCTTCTAGATAGTCTTGACCTTCGTCATCAGCAAGTTGGACGAGTGTTCTAACCGCTAGGAATGGGGCTGCAGCAGTGCCGAACGTGACTCTCTTCAATTTAAAACTACTTATCTCGTCTGTTTCATCTCGCCAAACTATGTGTTGTAATTTTGTGTGTTCTTCAGCAACTTTGATAATTCTATACATTTTGATTATATCTCCAATTATACAAATCTTGTGTTTTCTCCAATTCATTATGAGACTACGTAAGTCGGGTTGCAAAACGGGCCCTACTAACATGTTATCATTAAGTGAATAGCCACCCGTGCCTTTTACAGATGCATCGAAGACGACTCGTAATTTTGTCGTATCCTTATCTTCTCTAATTACTGCGTGATGTGGTAAGTAATTCGCTTCGTCATCAAATTCTTAACATTTTTGTAAGTGTCCCATCTCCAAATACTCATCAATCACTGTTTTGTATTGCTTTTTAAAGTCGCTGTTTCTCTGGAATTTGTTTTCTAATTGCTGAAATCTCCTCAACGCTATTTGTTTTGTGTCTCCTATCTTTTGCATAGTTTCTTCTAATGATTGTTTCTTTATCTCTGACTGTTGTGTTTGTGTATCTTGTTTCACATTCTTCTTCTTTCCTTGTTAGTATCTTTCTTTTGGTATACGAATCCGTTTCTATTTCCCAAAACCTCTTCAGTATGCTATCATCTTCTGAGATTGTCTTTGTAACGTGTAGTGTAATAATCTCATCATGTCCGTTGATCGATGATATGTCATCCTTTTGACCTGACAGGATCCACCCCAAACAGGTTTTCTGGGCCACTATGCCATCATTCATTCTCATTAAGCCAACATCTATAATTTTGCTAAAGACGTCGGCGCCAAGAAAAACGTCAATCCTACCCGGCGTGCTGTACGCAGGGTCCGCTAAATTCATGTTTTGGAGTTGTGGCCAGCTCATCGTGATTGTTTGAGAAGGTAGTTTTTTAGACAAAGTCTTCAAAACATAAGCCTTCACCGAAAATACTTCATTATCATTAAAGCGCGTTGAAACTGCTAATTCAACGTAGTGTTTGATAGGTATTTGGGATTCTTGTCCTACTCCAGAGACGACACCGTTGATGCATGTCTTCTTGAGCCTCAAGAGTTCAACTACTCTTGCGGATACCAGTGATGCCTCTGAGCCCTGGTCAATCAAAGCTCGTAGCAGGTGTGTATCTCCATTACTCGCTTTAACTGCTATTTGTGCTGTGGCTAGTAATACTCGAGGACCGGGTTGTGTTCTTGACAAGTGTGCGATTGTGATTCGTTGTTCTGGTTGTGATTGTTTATCTTCTCCTTGACTTATTTCTTTTGATCGATGTAAAATGGAATGGTGTCTTTTTCTGCAGACTCGGCACGATGTCTTTTGTTTACAATTATATACCGTATGATTTGGAACAAGGCAATTAAAACAAAGATTATTCTTCTTGACAAGCTCGTGTCGTTCTTCTACAGGCTTACTAGCAAACTCTATACAGTGATAGATGTAATGTTTATCATTGCAATAAGCGCATAAAGGTTGTAAAGATTCACTGCTGTGTGTTGACTTACAGCTGGGCGCGACATCCTTTAATGCGACATGAAATGATTTATGACCTTGTGTCTTCTCTTTTACAGAATTTGTAATCGGTGTGACAAGTTCGAGTGTTCGAAACTTTGACTCGAGAAATCTTCTTAACTCGTCCCACGAAGACAACTCATCACTATTTTGTTTATAGGCTTGCTCTTCCCACTCTTTCAACGACTCTGGGTCCAATTTCTGTGATACAAGAAATACTATCAATGGATTCCAAGAGGCGGTACCAACTTGCATATTATCTAAGCTATTTATGCATTCCACTGTCGTATCGAGTAAAGCCTTAATATTATTAGCTGTCTGATTTGTAATCTTTTTCTGACTAAACAATCTTCGTAAAAGAGAATTAACTATCATCTTCTTATTGCCAAAACGTGCCTGTAATAGCTCCCACGCCTGTGGATAGTTATTTTTTGTAATATTTATATGTCTTAACAACGCTTCAGCTTCTCCACAAACGCTTGTTTTGAGATAATGTAGCTTCTGTACATTGCTTATAGCGGTGTTATGAACTAGCGCGGTGAACAAATCTTTATATGTAGGCCATTCGTCATATTTGCCTGAGAACGTCGGTATTTGTATGCGTGGTAACTTTGCAAATGGCAATTGCTCGCTATGAGACGTTGTTGTCATTTTTACTGCCTCAGCTAATCTTTGTTGTGACTCCAAGTTTGATAAAAGATCGACTTAGTCGCCTCGTAAGCACAGGTACATGTCCTCGTATAGTATTCCTCTTGGAGAAAATACGGCAAAACAGCTCGCTGTTCCCGCGGTGTACACCTTGTAAGGCTATGGTGTGCTTGTTTAAATGTATCCCAGTATTCCTCGATACATTTAAGTCTCGTTTTTACATAACCTTCCGTTAACCGCTGTTTCGGGCATTTCTTCAGGTTGACCTGAGCCTTTTGGATCATACTGGCTACATCTTCTAACGTCGTTAAATATTTACTTTGTTCCGATGTCGGTGCAGTCATTTTCAAAGTACGGTGTAATTAATAAATTCACTAATCACTGATTGTATAAGTTTATAAGTCTTTATTCACGTAAATGTTCACTAATAGCACAGTATAATAGGTTGTAAACAAGATGATTCACATTGGAATGCGAGTCCTTTGTATTCGCTCGGCCGAGTTCGCGACGCAGCAATCAACCATAAATCCGAGTCGTTTGGACCATGTTTACAGGCGCATAAGGTTGAGAATTGATTGCTACGGTGTGATGGTTTAGTGAAACACGTCCTCTCGTAAATGAGTTTATTGAGACACTGTTTTTAAATAAAATATGCATTCAATATATATCGGCGTAAACAGCCGTACACTTAGAACTGGTCTCCTCGCTTACGACCGAGGCGTTTGTAGCCACATTTGACAGATTTGTATCCCGCAGAGGGCTGCCTTCCTTGATCCGTTCTGACTGCGGCACTAACTTCAAGGGCACTTATAATAATTTGAATAACGTTGTTAATTTCCTTAAAACCAACAAGGCTGATAAAGGTGATAGGCTTGCCCGACGTGGGATAAATTGGTTGTTTTCCCCACCAAATTGTCCACACTGGGGTGGTATTTTTGAGGCCGCTGTAAAATCGGCCAAAACACACTTGCGCAGGGCAATCGGAGAGTCTGTCCTTACATTTGAGGAACTCGCAACTGTGTTTTGTAAGATTGAGGCCGTTTTGAACTCTCGGCCATTGTGCCCGATCTCCTCAGATCCGAATGATTTGGAGGCCCTTACGCCGGGCCATTTTTTGATTGGTCGCCCACTTGTCGCCTTGCCTGAGTACCCCTATATTGATACGAGACCTGGTCGTCTCTCGCGTTTTGAATTGGTACGCCAGATTACTCAGAGCTTTTGGAAACGCTGGAATTTGGAATATTTGCACATACCCCAGCAACGCGTTAAGTGGACCGACAAGACCGATCCACCCAAGATTGGTGACCTCGTTTTGGTCAAGGAGGCTAACGTTCCGCCACTCAGATGGCGCAGGGGGCGCACTCTTCGTTTGGTAACTGGGGCTGATGGAGTTCCCCGATTTGCTGAGGTCTTGGTGGACGGTTCGATTCTGAGGAGAGCGGTTGCAACATTGTCACGTCTACCAACCGATTAGCGGACCGGTAGGCCGGTCCGGGGCGGGTGGATGTTTGAAATAGAATTAGTTTTCATTATAAGTCAAATCGATTATATCGATTAAGTAACATTTTGTTTAGTCTATTGAAAATTTCTGACAATGGTCACACTGAACTGTCACTTCCGTTCCCGCCTTGAAAAATTAGGACGCCGTTTGCTCTCTCGCGTGCCTTGTACCTAAATGAAATAAATTGATCGCCTTTTGAACAGCACATCCTGGTAGCTTCGCGAACGTTTGTTGGTTTCCCGCGGTCAGTGAAAAAAGCCGGTATAAAAAGTTGACCAAGCCGTATCTTGAATTATCGCCCCTTGAAAGCACATGGGAGCTCCGCGAGTCATAGTGGTGTCGAAGTGAATTCGTGCTGTAAACCGCCTTGAATGCCGCCTGATCTAGTGCTGGCAACGGTAAATTGTGATAAAGAATAAAGTTGTGAAATATTGAACTTTGTAAAACACGTGTGTGAATTCCTGATTGGTGCCCGAGGAGAAGGACTACGCTGAACTGGATACTGGTATCTATTCGATTTTCTTGTTATTTTGGCCAAAATTATGAGTTAATCTTATGGGTCCATTCAATAACAGCATCAGTAAGAGTTGGTAAGACATTTTATTAATATTAGGATTATAATTCATCGCTGTGCTACCACAGTAAAACTGTTTAGATATATTGTCTACCGTGGTCAGGTAGATGTATTACACCTTCCACTGCGCACTTCTGAAAATACCTACCTAGCTACGGTAACTCTAGACAATCTATATTATATAATAAAGATGGTCATGAAATATACACTATAATTGCGTACCGAGCATTTTATTGAACTTACAGCGAAATTTATAAAACTGTGTGTCAGCCGAATCGTGAATGATGTCAATGTTATTAATAACTGTACATACATACATACATATCGTCACGCCTTTTATCCCCGAAGGGGTAGGCAGAGGTGTATTTCTACACCCACTTTTCGCCAGATATACTTTAGTCCCACGTAATAAGGGGCGAGCCTATTGCCGTACCGGGCACATTTCCAGACTCCGTGCTGCTACTGAGAATTTCGTGACAGAAAAACCCAATAACACTGCCCGACCCAGGAATCGAACCCGGGACCTCCCGATCCCACGTGCACATTTATGCCGCGAGACCAACGAGGCAGTCGCATAGGGTTTGATGTCGAGTTTGCCGTCTCAACGCAAAGATGGTATTTGCATCGTGTTATCCCTTAGTCGCCTCTTACGACACCCACGGGAAGATAGGGGGTGGTGACACTTGTATTCTATGCCGTCAACCACACGGCAATAACAAACTGTGTAAGTACATAATCCTTGTGTGCATTTTATTTAACTAGATGATCTTACAATAATAATGTTAGTAGGTCAATATAATGAGGTGTGTTAAGTATTTATGAATCACAAAATGAAGTATAAATTCTTAAATAATAAAGTCGAAGGTTGCTGGGTTTCTTGAAGTGCAAGCAGGTCGCGCATTTTGGGTCTTCGGATTGCCTAGTGCAGTCCATTATTGTGTGTCCTTGGTTACCGCAATGACCGCATGTGTATTGAGACTCTCTGCAAGACTTAGCCGCATGACCATACTGCTGACACTTATAACAGCGCGTAACTAGGGTGTAATTCTTCACCGGGCAAGATGACCAATTTATAAAAATCCTGTCTTGGATAATCAGTGCTTTACGTATCGCTGCTGATACTTCAATGATATAGTTACAAGTCTCAGCATCTTTGCGGCCCGATTTGTGACTCAACTTGGTTTCATTGAGAAAGTTTATCTGCTAAGTTCTGGTGGTACAGGCACGTAAAAACTTCCGTCTCTTTCATTGTTGAAGGCACTCCAATGATCACAATCCTAGGCTTACGTTTGAGCGGCTCATTGATTATAAGTCCTAAGTTTGCAAGTTGTACCGATTGTTTGACTTTCTCGATGTCGTCTTTGGTCTCTGTGCTAATGATCACGCCGCCGTTCCTTATCTTGCGCAGTGCTCTCACGTGGAGGTTCATTTGTTCAGGCCTGATTATTTTTTGTACTAACAATTTAGTGTTGTCACTTGTTTTTAACTTGTCATTCGGATAGATTGCCAGCGAACTTACGCTAACTGGCTGAATGAAAGAATGAGCAGCTTTTTTAACCATCTCAGCGAAAGAAGTTGTACAGCTGGTAGGATTCGAGGACTCTTGTATAGATTGCTGTAGTTCTTGAAGTCTCTGAGACAAATCGAGTTGCTCTTGCTGGGATTTGATGGTATTGTGGGCCTGGATAGCATGTGACTTAAGGGACTGGTACTGAACTGCCAACTGTGATACTTTTGTGCCCACGTTTCGACAGAGATTGCTGACTCTCATCTTCTGCTCAGAATTCAGTTTTCCATCTTGTGCTATAGAACACACTTCGTTGAGGTAAACCTCAATGGATGACATCCAGTTCTGGATTTCAGGCGTAGGGATGACTTCAAGGGCTGAACGCTGAGGTGCAGGTGCCGGCGTCGAAGGTGGACTCCGCGCAGTCTTGCTGCTCCGATTGAAAGGACTGTGATCCATTTTATTTTGTTTGCAATTTCAATCACGATACATTTTATAACACTCAGTTTTGTAACGTTCGCAGATAGTTGTAAGCGTATATTGAGGTCACGATTTAAAATTGTTTAAATAATATTTTTTCATGCTGTTCGACACATCCTTTAGTAGTGTAATATTGGGGATTCTGTATCATTTGTTCTCGCTTCGCTCGAACTGCATGATACAGAATCCCCAATCGTTTTCACCGTATCGTATATACTTAACATTCACAAACAATAATATCAAGTTCGACTCGTTCGATCAACATTATTGATCTATACTTTATTACTTGACGAGTGTCATATTTATAAGTAGAACAATGCAGTGTGTATCAATTAGTTGATCAAGAATTTATTTGCATTTTATGCTTTGGTCTAGAGATTGCGAGTTGGCGACAGCCGTGCATGGTTTGATTTCCGATGGCAAGTTTTAGGTAGGTATTTGGTATTAGGGATCGAACATACGACATTTAGTGCAGAAATTGATTCAATCACTGTACCAATAATACCACATTATCATTAAGTATGTAAATAAATGAATAAATACCAGGATATCGAGATCTAGCCTCATACTTGCTCAATTTTCAAAGTAGGTATCTATTATTATTTTATAATTAAGAATGGCTAAATAAAACAAAATCCAGACCGAAACAAATACTTATTTGTTCCGTGCGGGAATCGAACCCGCGACACTTGGCGCATTTACTAGCAGTACATTTACAAACTAATATTTACATTGTGATGCATAGAGCCGAGCTCTTATCCAATGCGCCAAACATGTCGTCGAAAATGTGACAAAATACTGAATCGCTTCATACGTTTTTCTCACTAGTTCGATTCCCACGTGGTTCAAATATTTATATAACCTAAAGATAGGTGTTCAGGATCTGTGATATTGTATGTTTGTAAACATATAACACAGGAGAAAGTTTGGGATATTAATCATTTTCAATGAAATAATATCATACACCATAACACAACATTACACCTGTAGATATACCTCCGAAGGGGTAGACAGAAGTGATTGCTGCATCTGCGGCTAATGCCCATGTTCTTAGTTTATGATGCTACTGAAGGATTCCTGACGATGAATGGTGATAAACCCAATAGCGTTTTGCCTGACCTGGGAATCGAGCCAAGAACCCCACGCTCAACAGTCACAATTGTACCACTAGACCAGCAAGGTGGTCTAAAACTACTGCTAATAAGTAAATTATTCGTCCTGCAATTGCTAAGGCTGTCACTGTTGACCTTGTTGTTGAATCTGTTTTCACCACATGGATTGACCACTAACTGGTTTACTATTAACCCTTTTGGTGAATAATAACCCATCCTGATCTCATTACTATATACGAAGCACAGTTTAGTGCTTATATGATGCCAAAATACAAAGTTTATAGGCCGATAGTAGATAGCAGTATTAGTATTAGATCGATAAAGTACATACGATTTCCTTTTTAGAATTTCGTCTCAAGTATCCACGGCATCGTGTCGCCACCTTCCAAAAAAGGAATTGCAGCCTGTGTGCATAGTGTCGAAGAATAAACAAATGATACTAGACTTTATTTTATGAGTGCATACAATTGAAATTAAAATATATTACGCGTTCAAATACTGATGCATCGTTTGCAATAAATAATATAAACGCTACCTTAAGTGAAAAACTATCCCGCTTCGATCATGACAACTTTTGTTTAATCTTTCACAAGTGCTTTGTTGAGTGAGTTGTGTTGTGCAAAGTTTCCAGGAGTAAGTATGTATGTATTTCATTAAATCAATTTTTAAATATTGTTATAAGAATTTTTTTCATAAAACGTTAACGTAAGTCAGGGTGTTGAATATAATTTATTGTTTTTATATCGATTTTGAAATCAGTTTACAGCATTTTTTCTGTTTTCATACCCATGAATCTGTTTAACCATGAATTATTGTTATGATTAGAGTTTTTTTTTGTGTTTTTTTTTCGTTTTAAATAGTTCGTTATGGCAATTATCATGGCTAGAAAGGAATTAAATACTGAGATGATGAGTGAACGAGATATATGGAAGAATACATTGACCTGAAGTATATAGCGATAAATAAGTATAGGAGGATGATGATGATTTGGACATCGGGTTTTTAATGTACATATTTAATGTTGTAGATAGATTTGTTAACATATTTTCTTGTGTAACCTGTATTATAATAGTATATTTATAATTACTAAGTATGTTTTATTTTCTCGTTTAAGGTCGGCCAGAAATCCTTTCGATTCCGACACGGAGGTCATTTCGCAACCAGCCCGCGAAATCAAAAGCAAGAAGGAGAAGAAAAGAAAAATAAAGAGCACAACTAAATCTAGACCAGAAAAGTCTAAGAAAAAGGTCCCGGTCGCAGTCCAACGCGACTTGTCGGATGATTCAGAGTCCGAAATAGCAGCAGTTCCCGATCAAAAATCCCGTTCGATATTTTCTGATTCTGAGGTAAGTCATAAGCATAGCATTAAGTTTCGAACTAAAATGTTTTATCTCTACAACAATTGTCGTTGATATTCGTAAAAACAATCAGTCAGTTAGTAGTATCTCAAAATATCAATGACAAAATAGTAACGAGCTAGCAATAATAAATATTTTCAAACTATGTTTCAGGACGAACAAGAACAACCTGTCAGAGCTGCCGCCTTGAGGAGCTACCTCTCGCGGCGTGTGGGCTCCGGGTTCACCCTGCAGCGTGATCCGACACGACGAGGGGAGTTTTACATTGAGTTGCGTGTATACAATAGCCGGGAAGCAGAGACACTTGCCGCGGACCGTTGGAAGCGAGCGCTTTTCACACTTCGTTCAGCACATGATGATAACGATGAGGTGTGGAAAGCTCTCACTAAGTTTATAACTGCTGCCAAGGCAGAGTATGCAAATATAAAGCCGATACTTTATCCATCCAATATTTAAATTATACTATATATATATATTATAATTATATAACCATAATCATTTTAATTATCTGCGTATGCCATTGTTTAACAAAATCTTAATTTTTCAGTGAGTACTATTATAGCGTGAGTACATTTTATTAAGTGTAATTAAAGTAATTTAAAAATTTAAGTCTACTATTTTAATGATTTTTGTGTGCATATTTAATCTTTATTTACATTACATTGCCTTTACAGCTCCATTCCAAATAATCTTTGGAATAAAATCTGTAAACTCTGAAATATAAAAACTGAAAACTCTGAAATATGAAAATTCTGAAATATAAAAACTGAAAACTCTGATATCTAAAAACTGAAAACTCTGAAATATAAAACTTAAATCCCAGAAATTTCAAAACTGTAAGCTCTGAAATTTTTAATCTTTTTTACATTACATTACCTTTACAGCTCCATTCCAAAACAACTTTTGGAATAAAAACTGTAAACTCTGAAATATAAAAACTGAAAACTCTGATATCTCAAGACTGAAAACTCTGAAATATAAAAACTGAAAACTCTGATATCTCAAAACTGAAAACTCTGAAATATAAACCTGAAAACTCTGAAATCTAAAAACTGAAATCTCTGAAATATAAAAACTGAAAACTCTGGAATATAAAAACTAAAAACGCTGGAATATAAAAACTGAAAACTCTGAAATCTAAAAACTGAAATCTCTGAAATATAAAAACTGAAAACTCTAGAATATAAAAACTGATAACTCTGAAATATAAAAAACTGAAATCCCAGTAATTTAAAAACTGAAAGCTCCGAAATTTAAAAATTACAATTCAATATTTTTTAAATCATAGCAATCATTTAAAATAATTAAAGTATTTGAAAGTTATCATAACTTGTTGTCAAGATTCAATAAATCAGATAAGCATGAAATTTTGTGATGATTGTCAGCTGTATGTCTCAAAATATTCTTCACATAAAAAAAGTAATTTACATAAAACCAATTGTTTACTTCATACCAAATTCGAAAATGTTCAATTAATAGCTAGTGCTTTTAGAGGAAGAATAGCTAGTTACAAAATTAATCCTCAAAGTACTAAAATGATAACACCCGAATTATTTTTATCTAATGTGTTCAAGACTATTTACGATTTATTACAACCATTACTTAATAAACATAAATCAATAAAAAATAATTTTGAGCTATTTATATTATATAGGCTACCGAAAAATGAAGAAATATCATTAAAATCTTTCAATACTAAATACTCTATACTGAATCAAAGTATGGACTTTATGAATTTATATAAAGAACGTGTAGAGAAGTTGATATGTAAATGCTCGGAGTTTGAATTATCAGAATCTGGTTGGACTATAGAGGAAGTTAGTCATTTAGAGATAAATGTTGCTAAATATAATCCTTTGAGAGCTGGAAATTTCATTTCATTACCGCCAAGAATTAAAAAAACAAAGGCATGTCTTAATATTTTGAATATGGACAATCACTGTTTTCTTTGGTGCATCATAGCACATATGTATCCAGTTAAGAATAATCCTAACAGAGTTTCATCTTATCCACATTATTCTAAGATTTTAAACACTGTTGGTATGTCTTTTCCGCCAACATTTGATGATATAAAATGGTTTGAAAAACATAATACCAATATCAGTGTCAATGTTTATGGTTTGGAAAAAAATGACACAGTTACTGGTCCCTTATACAAAACTATGCAGCGAAAACTTAATCATGTAAACTTATTATTTATTAGCAGAAAAGGTAGGAGTCATTTCTGCTTAATTAAAAACCTAGAAAAAATCGTACGTAGTCAACTCACAAAGCACAAATCTAAAATTCATTTATGCGAAGAATGTTTTTTGTATTTTGAATCACCGGAAAAATTAAATAATCATAATTGTGGTAGAATGCAGACGATTCTTCCGGAAGATAACAGTAAAATTACTTTTTCAAATTATCAAAGAACCCAAAGAGTACCAATTGTTATTTACGGAGATTTTGAAAGTTTATTACGGGAGTATTCAGATAAAAGTAAAAGTAAATTTACCGAAAATATTCAAATTCATGAAGCTACTTGTTTTGCTTATTACATATGCTGTGAGTCTAACCCTGAATTAAATAACTTAGTATCTTATCGCGGTCCAAATTGTTCAAAAAGATTTGTAGAGTCAATTATTAAGGATTCACAGAGATTGTATGAAATATTAATGATGCACAGAAAAATGTTACCATTGACGGAAGAAGAACTCAGGTCTTTCAAATCAGCCGAGGCATGTCATATTTGTAGAAAAAGATTTACAGACAATGATTGCATTGTTCGTGATCACGATCATTTCACTGGTAAATATCGAGGGCCTGCTCATAATAAATGTAATTTAAATAATGAAATATGTAAGTTTATTCCAGTTATATTTCATAATCTCTCTGGGTACGATTGTCACTTATGTTATTATTAAATGAACTGTCTGCCGTTAGTGGCCATATAAAGTTAATTCCAAAAAATAAAGAACGATATATTTCTTTTAGTAAATATGTTTCACTAGATTCAAAAACAGCATTTCAATTAAAATTTATTGATTCTTTTAATTTTTTGAGTTCCAGTTTAGATAACCTAGCAAAGACTCTAAAAGTTAGCGATTTTAATCATATGCGATCATTTTTTATTGATGAAGATTTACTGAGCTTATGTCTAAAAAAAGGTGTATATTGTTATGACTATATAGATTCTTGGGACAAATATGAAGAAACAAAGTTACCAGACCGTTTTTATTTTTACAGTAAACTTACTTCAGAAATTGTTTCAGAAGATGATTATAACCATGCTTTAAATGTGTGGAAGAAATTTGGTATCAATAATTTAGGTGAATACACTGATTTATATTTGAAATGTGATGTCCTGTTATAATGCGATGTTTTTGAAAAAATTAGATCAATGAGCTTAAATCACTATGGACTTGATCCTTGTCATTATGTTTCATCACCATCTTTGAGTTGGGATGCTATGTTATTAGTAACTGAAGTTGAATTAGATTTACTATCAGATATAGAAATGTATCAAATGCTAGAAAATGGTATCAGAGGAGGTTTAGCTCAGTGCTCCCTAAGATATGCGAAGGCCAATAATAAATACCTGCCCAATTATAATGAACAAGCTCCTAGTACATATTTGGCTTATTTAGATTGTGTCAATTTATATGGTTATGCTATGATACAGCGATTGCCAATCGGAAATTTTAGATTTTTAACAGATAATGAAATAATTAAGTTAAATGTAAATTCTGTTTCACCTGACAGTGATGAAGGTTACATACTTGAAGTAGATCTTCACTATCCTTCTGATATACACGATGATCATTCTGATTTGCCATTTGCAGCAGAGAAAATAATTCCTCCGGTCCCAAGCACTAGTAAAAGTACTAAATTAGTAGCCAATCTTAATGACAAATATAAGTATGTTATACATTATGTTCACTTGCAAGAATGTTTAAAAAATGGTATTGTACTGTTGAAAATCCATAGAATCTTGGCATTTAGTCAAAAAAATATTTTGGCACCATATATATCTTTAAATACTTCACTCAGACAAATAGCTACATCAGACTTTGAAAGGGATTTTTTTTTAAAACAGAATAATTCAATATTTGGGCAAACTATTGAAAATAAAAGAAAGCAAGTTGATGTTAAGTTAGTTAATGTATGGAGGGATAAATTTAATAAAACCAATAAGATCTGCGGTGCTGAAAAATACATCGGTGCCCCCAATTTCAAAAATCTAGCTATTATTTCTGAAAATCTTATAACTATTCAATTACAGCCTGCGAAAGTTGTTTTGGATCGACCAATATATATGGGCTTTACTATATTAGAACTAGCAAAGAGTCATTTATATAATTTTCATTATTCAGTTATGAAAAAAATATATTTTGATAACATTACACTATGTTACACTGATACCGATAGTCTGTTATATTTAATACACACTCAAGATTTTTATGAAGATATGAAAAATAATATTGAGTATTTCGATACAAGTAATTTTAAGATTAATAATATTTACGGCATTCCGCATTCAAATAAACAAATATCAGGATTTTTTAAAGACGAGATGGGTGGAGATGTTATTTCAGAGTTTATTGGTTTAAGAGCTAAATTGTATTGTATTGATACTTTAAGTTCCATAGTTATGAAAGCTAAAGGTGTAAAGAAATCTGTCTCTAAAGAACTGACCAAAGAGAAATATAAAAAGGTTCTAAATTGTAACATTAATTTTAGATATCCCATGTTTGTCATAAGATCCAAAAATCATAAAATCTATACCCAAAGAATCAACAAAATAGTACTCGATGGCAATGATAATAAGCGTCAAATAAAAAAAAATAATGTTGCTACTTTGCCTTGGGGGCATTACAGTACTATATTTTAATCTTTTATGTAACATTTTAAAGTGTAAGAATTTAAGTATTTACCTAAATTGTATATGTTTTCATAGTAGTTTTATTGTACCTATATTTTATAAAACTATGAATATGTTTTTGATTTTATAAAACTATGTATTTTGTAATGAAATAAAACCTTGTATTTCAAATTAAATGTGTTTTAGTGTGTTTTTATACAATGATACCTACCCGTAAGATGAAAATCATAACATATTTTATAATAATTCATCATCATCATCCTCCTAGCGTTATCCCGGTTGCATCCTGGAGCCCGGGGTCCGCTTTCTAGTCTAACCAGATTTGACTGAATATTAGCTTTTCCACAGAGCGACTGCCGTCTGACCGCCGCAACCCGAAGGGATAGCCATATTCTATGGTTTAGACTAGATACATGAGGGCACTGATGCCTCTAACAACTGTCAAAGATCTTCTGATGACAGCCGGGACCGACAGCTTAACGTGCTCTCCGAGGCACGGAGGGGTGTGACTTTTTGTGGCTGGTCACCCATCTATAAACCAGACGGTGACGAACGCGCTTAACCTCGCGAATCGCTTGATTCGAGCGGTCGCCACTGTGCCACGGGCCCCTCATATTTTATAATAATTATTACATGGAAAATTGATAGTTAAAATTTAATATCCAGCAGTGGATTGAATACGTGCTGATGATGATGATAATGATAGTTAAAATAAAAAATCTGTATGTATAGATTTATAACTTTATTTATTTTTGTATAATAAATGTTCACAAAATAGGTACTTGCTCCTGCTATATATTTTATACTCTTTACAATACAAGTTATAGATGTCTTACTAAGTACTTGAACTATATTTTATTAAAATAAGATTACACTAATAAATTTAAATATAAATATGATGCATATTATACAAAGTATTAAAGTCTAATTAATACATTTTAATTTAATTAATATGATAAAATACAATACCTAATACATTAAAATAATAAAAAATTATCTTAAATTTTAATAATAATTAGTATAATTAAACATTAGATCTGCTTAACTTTTGCACTATTTTACTAACTAAATGATCAGTTTCGTTCATGATATCATCGTAATCACTTGTCACTATATACTGTACATTCACGCTCGCGTTATCAGTTTCAATGTTTTCTTCCATGTCACGACCATCCAAATCACAGATCTGAATTTTTATCAAGTGACGGGCGTGCCCTTGCTCCTTACGCACGATAAAAGAAGCCTTTTTAAAAGATTTTTTATTTTTCTTTCTTAATTTTCGCTCTGCTGGTTTTTGCTGTCGATCAGCATATGCTTTAGCTGCTACTTCAATATCCCAGCTCTCTCTATCTTGAGCATAATAAAAAGGATTGGTAATTGGGTCTGGGTCATCTACCACATTCTGAAAGAAAACAAAGAATATTATTACTGAATGACAAGAACTATGTATAATGTAACAGTTATGTTTTGAAAATAATCCTACAGGTAAAAACCTCTAAATTCTGAGGGTTGACGATGTCTAAAACGGGGCTGTAGGATATTGAGTGTGACATGATTCTGAAACAAGTATATTATTATTAGTTTAATTTAATTTTATTAATATATAACTTTTATAAAAATTAAATACTTACCTTGAAAATACCTATAAAATCGTAAATAAAAGGACCTGCTTATGCAAAGGACAGCTACGAACTAACCGCTTATTTAATGATATGATCCAAGTTGCAAACACCATCTCCTATAACTTAGAAACAATAAACAATGCACAGGTTTCGACTTGTTCTTGTACTCCAGATATTGAGTACAAGAACAAGTCGAAACCTGTTCATTAGTGTGTAAGCGTTCAATATATAAAAATAATATAACTCTTTCTTATTACATAATTTGTCGACCGTATGGCTGAGTGGTTAGTGTATCTGACTCCCACACCGAAGGTCATGGCTTCGATTCCCGCACAAGTCAAATATTTGTGTGCATAAACATGGCTGTTTGTTTGACGAAAAAATATGCATATAAGTATGTTTATCAGTTGTCTAGTATCCATAGAACAAGCTCTGCTTAGTTTGGGAATATTAAGTATTATATTACCTAACCTACTGTATATAAATATTTCGGTTGTCTTTTAGTTGTAGTAATCGACAAGATGAAGTTGATCAAGCAGCCCATTACTCTTAAGGTTAATAATATCGAATTTAATGAATCTTCTCACACGATCAGACATAGCATTTTATTGCCAAATACGATTCGATGTATAATATGTGGTCCTTCAAATTGTGGCAAGACGAATGCTATGATTAGTTTACTGTTACATGAAAATGGATTAAAATTTACAAATATTTATCTTTACTCCAAAACTTCTTTTCAACCAAAATATCGTTTCTTAAGCGAAGTATTAAAAAGAGTGCCGCAGATTAATTTCTATGAGTTTAGCAATGACAAAGAGGTTATATCTCCAAATGAAGCTTTAGCAAATTCTGTGTTTATTTTTGATGATGTTGCATGTGAAAATCAAATAAATATCCGCAATTATTTTTGCATGGGTAGACATAAACAAATTGATTGTTTCTATTTATCGCAAACCTATTCAAAAATTCCGAAGCAATTGTTACGCGACAATGCTAATTTTCTTATGATATTTAAACAAGATGATGTGAATCTAAAACATATTTATGAAGAGCATGTTAGTTCTGATCTACAATGGAAACAGTTCAAAAACATTTGTCAAACTATTTGGAGTAAACCTTACAATTTTTTACTTATTAACAAAGAATCATCATTCAATAATGGACGGTATAGACAGAACTTTGATATATTTTATAAATTTGACTGATGGTTTATTAATTAATATATTTAAGTGATAATATTTATTTTTTCCTTGGTCAAACGCCGAGTGAAGTTACATATCTATAATTATTTCTATATGGCTAGACATAATTTTTTCTATTATGAAATCAATTGAAACTTATTTGTTAAACAGTTTGATACAATTTTTATACTTTTTAATGATTTACGCAGAATTTCCAATAAATAACGGAAGATACAGGCAGCATTTTGATACCTTTTGTTTTTTATTGTGACTGTAGTTACATATTTATAAACAAATTTAATAGAAAATACAGTTTAGTGCAATTCTGTCCTTACTTGAATTCGCTTGTCATTTAAGAAAAATGGAGAACAATATTAAGAAAGAATTAATAAAGTCTGTTGATTCTATAAAAAATAAAATAAAACAAATGAAAGATCAAGAACATGAAATCAACTTATCAATAGATAAAATGCTCAAACCTGTTTCGGAGCCCCTCAATAGCCTTGTGAAATCTAAAAAAAATGTTGAAGTCGATAAACATTTGAAAAATGAAACGTCCGAAAATTTTATGGAAATTGAGTCAGACGAAAATAGTTCAAGCTCATCAACTAAGTGTGTTAGTTTTCATGACGCTGTATTAAACTCAGCAAGTACTCCTAAAAATGAAAAAAAACATAACATAGAAACTTCTTTGGAAAATGAAGACATCTTTGGTATTTACGATGGAGTGAATGTGCCTTTTGGAATAAGAACTGAAAACAAAACTTTAATGATGGGCAACGAAGTAGTTTCATTTTCTAAAATTGACAGCTTAGACAATGATGATACAGTTTTAGTTAAAATTGGTAGTAATACTTATACTTTAACCCCGGGGCTTCAAGAACTTTTACTTCGAAAGAAACCCAATTTAAAGTTAATAACAAACATAGATAAACTTGTCTATAAAGATATACTAAATCATACTAATGCTCATAAGAGAGATTTTAATCCTAGGGGTCAGATAAGAGGTGATAAAGGAACTAAGTATCGTCAAATTATAAAGCCATTATTTTGTGAGGCTTCGATGGAAAAAAAAACAAACTAAGCTTGGAGGTAGCTTGCCAAAACTTAAAAAATATAAGAAACACACTGATTTGGTGTATTGGGATGATCCCAATGAATTAGTTGATAGATTAAAATTATTAGTAGCTTCAAGAGATGCTGGTAACACAAATCATGATAATGAAATTTTATCAATAATTGAAGAATTAAAAGAAGCTAACATAATTAAAGAATAAATACTGATGACAAACAAGTTTTGACTTAGTATTACTAAACCGTTCAGAATGATATATGTTTGATTATTTTAACTCCATGATAGTATGTTCAGATACTGTATTGAAAAGGAGTTGACTGAAATTTCTAAGCATGAGTAAGGCTGATATTGTAAATGAAATTCATAAAAGTGCAAGGGTAAACTTTCCGCGAAGAACTGTTATTATGAAAGATATAGATGATCTTTGGCAGGCTGACCTAATTGATATGCAATCAATATCCAAAGAAAATAAAAGCTATAGATTTATTCTTACAGTTATTGACACATTTTCGAAATATGCTTGGGCATTTCCTCTGAAATCTAAGAATAAAGATGTTGTATGTGACACTTTCAAGAGTTTGTTGAATGATGGTCGCAGTCCTAAAAATCTACAAACTGATAACGGAACAGAATTTTATAATAATAAATTCCAAAAACTTATGAAATCTTATAATATTAACCATTATTCAACCTTCTCCACAAAAAAAGCTTCGATAGTTGAGAGGTTTATCAGAACTTTGAAATCAAAATTGTATAAAGAATTTAGTTTAAAAGGTAACTACAATTGGATAGATAACACCCTCAAAAATGTTATTTATAAATACAACCACACCTATCATCGAACGATTAACGAAATTCCTGTAAAGGTCAGTAGTGTAAATAAAAAACGCATATTACAAAGATATGAAAAAAATATGAAGAAAATCAGTAGGAAACGCAAATATAAAGTAGGTGACTATGTACGTATCAGTAAGTACAAAGGAACATTTGAAAAAGGCTATACACCTAATTGGTCAACAGAAATATTTAAAATTCGCAAAATACAAAACACATCTCCTATCACTTACCT
Organism: Euclidia mi; assembly: GCA_944739405.2. Classification (NCBI taxonomy): domain Eukaryota; kingdom Metazoa; phylum Arthropoda; class Insecta; order Lepidoptera; family Erebidae; genus Euclidia; species Euclidia mi. The sequence goes on from OX123197.2 coordinate 35,040,318, forward strand.
GATTGAAGATACGATTCGAGGTCAACCTATTTTAGGAGCATTTTATGCTCAAGAACTTCAACAAACGAAACATCCTGACATATATTTAGTTGAAAAAGTTATTAAGCGTAAAGGTAACAGGGCTTTTGTAAAGTGGCTAGGTTTACCATCTACTGAAAATAGTTGGATTGATAAGTCGAATATTTTATGAGAACCAATAAACTTAATCTATCAAGTGACAAACTCATTGGTTTGTATGCCTATTTATTAAATATTGAATCCCAGATAAATCAGTCTTATTACGTGTATTGGAGAGAGTAGTCTTCTCAACTGGATCATAAATCATTTGCCATTTGAATTACATTTACCAGGATACAATTACTGTGGACCTGGTACAAAATTATTTAAACGACTAAAACGTGGAGATAAAGGTGTAAATAAATTAGACGAATATTGTAAAGAACATGATATTGCATATCACAAGTCATCAAATTTGAAGGATCGACACAAGGCAGACTTAATTTTGTTAAAAATGGCAAGGAAGCGCGCCTTTGCCCCTGATTCAAATACAGGAGAAAAAATTGCTGCGCATTTAGTAAGTAATGCCATGTTAACGAAAATTAAAACAGGATCTGGGCTAAAAACACGCCATCAAAAGTCTTCGAGTAAGACAGCATCTGGAAAAGGTCTTAAAAAAAATTTAAAAATCTAATTACTGTTGCGGCAAAACGTATGAAAAAATTGAAACCAAAATGCAAGAAAGTGGCAATAGAATTAGCAATGGCTGCTGCCAGAGAATTAGCTGATGATTCATCCATTAAGGTTCCTCGAGTTATTCCTATACCAAAAACTGGTGGAGTATTACCTCTGATTCCTATTTTCGCGGGATTATCAGCTGCAGGAGCTTTAGCAGGTGGTGCAGCTGGTATTGCAAAGACTATAAATGAGTACAAGATGGTAAAAAAACTGTATGAGGAATCAAAGAGACACAATAAAAAAATGGAGGCTCTTTGCATTGGAAAAGGACTGCACCTTAAACCGCATAAAAATGGACTTGGAATCTTCGTATCAAAAGCAAAAAACTAAAATACCGGCTACCCAACCGCGCCTTAACTAACTTAGATATTTTGAAGTATGGACGAAGCATCCCATATTTTAGAGGTGTTTTTATGAGAGATGAGCTCCCTAAGTGTCCCTACAAAAGAGAATGTGGAGTTGTTAATTTAGATATATCTAAGAATCCAGGTTCTCATTGGGTAGCCTATGCAAAACATAATCAATATATTGAGTATTTTGACAGCTATGGAAATCTTAAGCCTCCCAAGGAAATTATAAATTACTTAGGCTGTAAAGTCCAATACAATTACGAAAATATACAAGGCAATCATCCTTTCAATTGTGGACATCTATGTTTAAAATTTTTAAGGACCTTTTGGCGTAGATATGGAATAAAATAAACAGTAGGGCTCAAAACTGTTCAGTATGCAAGTATGTCTATAACGGTAACTATCTCTGGCAGCAAATCAGAATTAGAATCATATTTTCAACCACCTCTGAATTTATCTGGAAATTATGAGTGCGGTTTGCTGTATTGTTCAATTTTAAACTCAGCATCAAATGTGTATTCTAGTAATACTAAAATTCCACCTATTATCAGGATTGAATGCGATATAGTATACGGCTCTTACACCAACGGATTACCAACTCATATTATTCATGAATTTGTACCTAATACTACTGCAGGAGACCATTACATAGAAACGCCTCAAAGTGTTATTTACATACCCGTGAACAAAAATATAATTTCATCTATATCCATTAAGATAGTTGATCAGTTTAATCATCTCATTAACTTTATAGATCATATTCAATTACGTCTTCATTTAAGAAAATCAAAATGATATTATATAATATAAACCCTCCACTCAAAATAAAACACCTTATTTCTCCTAGAACCACTAAGGTGCATAGACGTAAGAAAAAAGTGAACAAATTAACTAAGGCAAATATAGACTTTCTTAAAGCTCTGGGTTTTCAAGTATGAATATGCTGCAGATTAATGATTTACCACACTTTGATACTTCTATCGAAAGTTATGAAATCCATTCTTATAATCCGTACAACAACTGATTTAGAGAAAACGATGAAATTCGAATTCCCATACACCAACAAGACATATACGTGCTACCATCAGCCAGCGCAATTTATGTCGAAGGGCGAGTCAAGTTCTTTGGCAAAGATGGAAAACCGATTGAGAAAACTGGTACATTTAATAATAATTTTATTATGTACCTATTTCAAGACATCAGATACGAAATTAATGGTATTGAAATAGATCGTATAAAAAATTTGGGAATAACAACTACAATAAAGTCATATATCTCATTTAATGAAGCGGAAAGTAAAGTTGCTAACTTGTGGGGTTGGAACTTAGAGGGATTTCAAAATAAGGATCATTTCAGTGCTTTAATACCATTGAATATGATTTTAGGATTTGCGGAAGATTATAATAAAATTGTAATAAACTGTAAACATGAACTTATATTGAATAGAAGTAACTCTAACTTAAACAGCATTATGCTCACTGATGATATTGCAAACTTCCAAATAGATATAGAAAGAATACAATGGAGAGTACCACACATAAAAATCTCAGATCGTGAACGGCTAACTTTGTTAAAACATTTAGAAAAAGATAAACCTGTTCAAATGGCTTTTAGAAATTGGGCTTTGTATGAGTACCCCTTACTGCCTAAAACTACAAAACATTCATGGTCAGTTAAAACTGCATCACAGCTAGAAAAACCTAGATATGTAATCTTTGGCTTACAAACTAATAGAAAAAATAATAAACTGAAAGATAGTTCACTGTTCGATCATTGCGAGGTAACAAACGTGACCTTGTTTTTAAATTCACAATATTATCCATATGAACCTTTAAGTTTAAAGTTTTCTGAGAACAAATACAGTATATTATACGACATGTACGCAAAATTTCGCCAGTCGTATCACAACTGTCCAGTCGATCCATTGCTCAATCTAAAGGAATTTAAAGAAAAGGCTCCCTTGTTTATCATAGACTGTTCAAGGCAAAACGATAGTCTAAGGACAGGTCCAGTAGATGTTCGATTAGAAATTGAATATTCAAAATCATACCAGATAATACGGCTGCGTATTGCTTGATTATAAACGATCGAATTGTGGAATACAAACCACTGAGCAACATTGTGCGTAGGCTATCATGATTGCCATTGTTGACGTCCAAGGCTTTAAAACAGAAGCAAATGAATTTATACTAAAAGAAATAGCTATATGGTATAATAATAACCTTCAAGTGTTTTTAATTAAACCGCCATTTCCTTTTTACGATTTGACTAAATCAGAAAGACGACAGGTTTGCTGGATTGAACGAAACAGAAAAATATACTGGGGCGAAGGATTTATACCTTACTCAAATTATCAATATTTAATTTCAGATGTTTTAAAAGATAAATGTGTTTACGCTAAAGGTCTTGAAAAAGTGTTATGGTTGAAGGATATGTTAAATACTAATAATGTAATTAATTTAGAAGATAAATGTTGTCCTAACTTGTTAAGTTTATATGATCGCTATAAATGTTCTGAAGATTTGTACAATTGTATCTATCATGACTCAATATGTGCTTTAAAAAATGTTCTGTGTTTAAAAAAATGGTGCATTGATAATAAACTTTTTAAAGATTGATAATATACATTGTTTTATTTTACTTAATAGTTTCCTTGACTCACTAACATATCCATTTATTTTTAAATAGTTGACATGATTACATTGATATTACATGAAGTGAGGTTCATTAGGTACACACATTCATAATAAAACTCACTAAAAGCTACTATTGATCACTAAGAAAAGGAATTAAATTGCTAAACATAATGTTAATTATAACAGTATGGTATTACTGGGCACTCTCGGTGATGCAGAACACATTATATTAATCGATCGGATATTGAAGTAGCAGCTAAAGCATATAATGATCGACAGCAAAAACCAGAAGAGCGAAAATTGAAAAAAATAAATATGATCGAGTCGAACTTGATATTATTGTTAGTGAATGTTAAGTATATCCGATACGGTGAAAACGATTGGGGATTCTGTATCATGCAGTTCGAGCGAAGCGAGAACGAATGATACAGAATCCCCAATATTACACTACTTCCTTTCTCAACAACAGTACAAAGGTGATTTGAAATATGAATACAATTATAAATGAACATACACTATTAATACAAGAATACAATATCTTACCTTCTACAAGCATCCAGAAGAAGTTGGTTAGATAAAAGTAGTGCATACATACAAGCCCAGCAATATCATACAAGACGTTTGATCTTGCTGGGCCTCATCGGACCAATTCTGAAAACAAAATATAAAAATTTACACTACTCCATATACAACAATTTATGAGAAATGTATAGTATAAGTCTTAGAAAATTTAAGTTCCAGACATAAGTTCTTGTCACAAAAATGAGCCAATAACGAATAAATATCGGCGTATCTATTTAATGACTAATCATGGCGTCTTATCATTATGAATAAAGAACATGAGCACATTTACGTTATATGTATTTAATGACAAATGCCGCACTAGAAATAAATCTTGAATCACACGGGGGATTTTACACACTATAACCAAGAGTCATTTTGATTTCTTAAGCTCCAAACAGGAAGTAGTTAATGGTTTTGGTTTCAGCTTTTGACCAACTATTCTATTTCAAGATAATTTATTCATATGTTTTATATTATTTCTGTTAAATGAATTTTCTGCAGAGATTCAAACAGAAAATGTAAACTAACAGTTTTATTCCAATTGATCATGCCACTTTCAACATATTTTATTAATTAGGAAATTGATGATAAATATAAAACTAAGCTGGTTGCCACAGCATCTTTGATAGCTCACAGTAAACCGAATAATAACCACATAAAGCAACACAGACCTACGCACAGCTACGTACAAATGCTTTGATGGCTATTGGACTATTTTACGGGGCATAAATTTATTTAATGTCAATCAGAAAGTTATCCGTGTGGTGACGAACTTACAGTGGTAAGAGAAGGAAAACTTGATATAAATCCTATACCAACCCGTTTGGCCAGCGTGGTATAGTAAGAAGGCCAATTCCTCCTTTCAAAGGAGAGGCCTAGTCCAGCAGTGGACTGTTAAAGGCTAATGATGATGATATGTATTTTGTTGATTGAATCAGGCGTTACTTGGCGGAACTCAATTGTAAAGTAATGGAAGGAAAGAGGCAAAACACGTGTCGAAGAATAGTCGGCGAATACAGCGGAATACTGCAAGTCAGGTATCTTCCTGGGACCCATACCATTCCTATATATCCCCTATCTTTTCACACGAGTACGGTATTGTAAACCTTTTTCTATTGTAATTGTTGGGGTGATAAATCCGAGGGTGCGTGGTGGGTTCCTCTTTCCTTCCATTAGGATTAATGGCCATAAATCCCAAAATATATAGGTATTTATTTATGTTAAAATATAAATTGCAAATACCGTAATACTATAGTACCGTTACGTCGGTATAGAACAAAAGTATCTCTACATAATACATATGAGTCACAAACTGTTCATAATAAGCGATTCTCCTGCTCTTTGTGTTCTGCGAAAATTGTGACTATTTAATAATTCAACTTTTCAACCGCAATTATTTATGCAGAAAACGTGTACCGGATTTTATGAATTATTCGTATTATGTGGGCGTTGATACTGATATTATTGGCGAAATCAATTTTAATCTTTAATTTCCTTAACAACAAACAGGGGAAACATGATACTTATATCAATAAGGCGTTCACTCAAAACCAGCCCCTTGTAATTTGGATTAAGCAAGGTTTGTAGCGGTCACTTCTTGAAAACGTTTGTGATCACACGTTTCTACAAATAATGGTTAAATAAAATAATGTTTTCTCATTTTTAATTAAAGATATGTCGAAGAGAACAGAAATTGTGCTGAATCTATATCACAAAGTACGCCATGTTAATAGATCTGAATCGGAAAATAGGCATTTGACCTAATAAATGGACTGGAATTGTAAACAGAATAAAATATAACGAAATGTACTAGTTTTCCTTTTTGTATTACACTCGTCAAAATTACGTAGAGTATCAAACAATGCACTACAAACGCTATATTTTACATGTTTAGTTTAGTGAAACGTAAACACTAAACTAGGGTTTTGACGTACTATCGTTAGTTTACGTAGTACGCCCGGCACTTTTTGTTCAGAGACCGTTGGACTATGCAAAAAATATGTTTTTAGGTTACATCGATCATGTACATTATCCTAAGCTTGTTATTAAGGAGTCTTGCAGAGTACGTATACTATTAGATAGGGCGGGTATTTTGAGCTGCTTACGGTAACTAAATGAGCCTGAAACAACATTTGTGCATAGATTCTGAAAACAGAAATATTAGATTTCATCACCAAAAAATGTTTTAATCTTCTTCAATCGTAGTAGGTAATTTATGTAGCATAACGTTAATTACTGTGAAACGTAGTAAAGACATACGTCTATTAAAATAGGCACATTCATTTGGCTATAAAAATAAATAGTGTCTACATAAATAAGACCATTTTGTCAACGTAAAGAGAAAGATACAATAAAAGTCAAGTACCTACATTCAGATGAATACAATCTCGAAAATTGTACTCCTGTCTGCCTACTCTGTTCAGCAAGCTTCCGTTCTCATGTACACATAAATTGAATTACGTACAAAACATTACACTTAAGATATAAACCATTCTGGTAATATTCCGTGTTGCTGCGACAGTAAAAAGAAAAGAAAATTTTTTGCTACTTTCGTTTGGAACGGCAAACATCAAGCGAAAATGGAAGATTATTTTACGCCTGCTGGCTACGAGTTTGTCACATTACGTATGTACCGAAACTATGCTATTAATAGATTGCAGTAAGTATAAGTAGGTAATCATGTACCATTTGTGTCATATCATGTGTTTGTAATACTTAATGTCAAGTGATTTGAATCGATTTGACACCTGATCCACTAATATCATCATCATCAATGTTATTTCGCTATCCCAGTTGCATCCAAGATTAAGAGCCCGTCTTGGAGGCCGACAAACTTTTTTAGCTTGATCCTCTAAAAACATTATTCTAACGCTATCCCCGTTGCATCCTACTAGATCGGGATTTTAGATCTATTATCTTTTAGTATGTAGGTACTTATACATAATAATACATTTTGGAATTGGGTTCAATTTGTTTGGAAACGTTATTGGACAACTACATCTAAAAAACTTCTTATTAAAACGATTTTCAGATAAAGATGTCTGCGTCGTCTAACTTGAAGGTTCAATAACAATCAAATCTACCTATGTAAGTCTCATTTCCAAACAAAAAAGCTGATATGAGAGCTATGATTAATATGCCCAATCAGGTTAATGTGTGTTAGAGAAAACCAAAGATCTCGTGTAAAACGAACCATTATGTGGACGAGGGTCGCGACACTAGCATTTATTAATCTTGATGAGCCTCTCATCCCGTCTCGTCCACAACTTACTGACTCTTGACAATGTAATAGAAGCCAACATCCTAGCATTATAGATGATAAGCTGACAACCGCAGCTTTAGGTATGGTTAAATTTGACTTTCACGTTATGCAGTGCTGTCTAGAGATATTAAATTTGCCAGAGACTTTCATGACTATCGAGATAATTATGCCTATGCTATGAAAAAAGACATATAGTCGCAACTACTCGATACTGACTTGTTCGGTGTCCTTATGTCTAGACGAATGTCCAACATAGCGATAGAAAGCTTTTAGTTACCATAAAAAAATATTATGTAACTATAATTGCTTGTAGTGTTTATTTAACAAATTTTAAAGCTATTTACAACGAATTAACGACAGCTACTGAAACCTTCCATTCTATTGACGTTATGATTGGAATTCCATGCAAAACAAACACTGTGCTTAACTTGTTACCATTCGATTGACACTAAATTCGATTATATTCTTAAAAGTTAAAGAATAATGGGGTGTAAGTACATATTGTTCCTACTAAATTGCGCACATAATTGCAATTTAATAGTATTGGATAATTGCCAACATACAAGTTTCTTTCCAAAATGCTTGGTATCAGGTTATACGAAGTACGCTAATGTATAGCTGTGTACTTCAAAAACTTATAAATTTGAATTTAGACAAAGTGGGCATTTTAGTGAGAGATGACAGTTCATAACACTAATTTTGACCAATGAAGTTCGCCGAAAAACTAATACTAAAGATATACGTTCAGTTCGATATAAAATAAGCTATGTCGCTAAAAGATAAACGAAATAACCTTTTTTGTTCTCGTTTTTTAATTGCACCTGACTTTTAGACATACAATTTAGTATCAACTTCGGGAAATAACGCAGGCTGCTTTTCATGCCAGAAAGGTGCAGTTACGGATAGTTAATTGGGCACCTAACAAGAAAAATACTCAATGCGAATGCGTTTAAACAAGATGCTTTATGCTTTTATCTTTTTAGGGTTCCGTAGACAAAAATGGCAAAAAACGGAACACTTATAGATTCGCCACGACTGTCTGTCTATCTGTCGCTGGCCACAACAAAGGGATATCAAATCCAAAACAATTCGTCTGGTTTTTAATTTATGATTTTTACTTTTCTATCTCCCCACAAATGTCCCTATTATTCGCTTCGTGTATTTTCTTTAGTTTCACTTTGTATTCTTAATCCGTCACTACATGTCAATTGGAGTATAATAATGAAACCAACACTTTTTCTTTTACACAATTTTTATGACCAATTTCCACAGTAACTCTCTCCTTGAATTACAAGTAGAAGCTTCCTATAATCGATTTTAAACTTTCGCGGTTTGTATACATCATACAATATTATTTAGCGGGTCTTAATCGCGATAATTTACTTATTTAAACCGGCTTCTTTCTTTTTATTTCTACCGGCTTGCTACGGTCGCAGTCGCGAAGGGTCCCTCCGCGACCACGACCGTTGCAAGCCGGTACCCCTCCGTCAACTCAGTACCGGGTTTGGGGCAGGTGGAGGGGGGGTGTGTGGCTCGGCTCTCCCCCCTAGATGTTCGGAGGGCATACCCACTAAAACACCGCGGTGTTCCTCTATCGACCCTCATGACGGGGTCGCGGTAACGACGTCAGTATACCCACGACCCGAGGAATTTTCCTCAAATGTAGTGAAATTTCCGCCTAATGTTGGGAAAATCAACCCTGCAGACGGGTAAATTACGTTTTATGTTAGGAAAATTTTTGTGTTTTTAAATTACGGACTTTCTTCGGCCATCTTAATTTTCTTTTTTATGTGGAACATATTACAGCGGTTCATAGTACTATTGTCATATAATTATATTACACGTGGTAGTTATGGTAGAAATTGTAGCTTTGGTAAGAATAGTAGTTTTGAGAGAAAAGGTACTTTTGACAGCACCAGCGGTTTTGGTAGAAATGGTAGTTTTGAAAAAATGGTAGATATGATAGTGTTAGTACGAATACTAGTTTTGGTACAAATAGTAGTTTTGATAGGAACAGTGAACAGTTTTGGCAAATATAGTAGTTTTGGTAGCAATGTTACTTACGATTGCTACCAAAGTTACCATTCCTGCCAAAACTAAACCCGCCGCATGATTCACAAAAAAAGATGTCTGAAACAACTCCACGGCAGGTACTATTCATGATATTCTTTTATCCGAAATTTCGAAATTTACATTTTCATGGTAGTCCTCCTGATTGAAGAAGAAGTTTTGTGATATATATATTTTTGGTAAGAATATAATCTTTTTACTTATTAGATAAGGCTACAATGTATTCATCATACCTATATGTAAGAGCTTTTTTATAATATTATTAAAATATGCTGTGGAGCAGCACGGGTCCACTAGTGTATGTATTATTTGCGTTAAACTAGTAAAATAGAGTTTTACGTTTTTTCGAAACTAAAATATTTTCAAAATATGTGCAGAACATTTTAATTTGTTTATCCAAATAATGTTATTCAAAATAAATCTGCACTGGTCTTTTTAAAAAACCGCGTTTTGAACATTTTATAAACCAATATTGTTATTTTTTATAGTTCCGTACCTAAAAAGGAAAAAAAGCGGCACCCTTATAGGATTACTTTGTTGTCCAATGGTCCCACGCGGTCTGTCTGCCAAGAACGTATAGAGGATTTTTGGAAATTCCCACTCTGAGGGAGTGATATATTCCCACGCAGGCAGAGCCGTGGACGAAGTGTAGTTAAATATAAAATCATACAAATAATCTTTATTGTACGAATTTCTTCACGTGGGAGCTACATTACTACATCAAAATTGTATGAGCGATATCATGGCCGTGAATGAAATAACATGTTCGTTCTTCGAATGAAGTGGAATAATGGATGCTATGCTTTGTTACGTTACTAGAGAATCCAAAATATGAAACCTGGTAAAGCAACAAAAAGAGATAGCAAAAACAATAGGTATCAATAGGAAGCTTCTATCATACAATATTATTTAGCAGGTCTTAGTCGCGATAATTTACTTAATTAAACTGGCTACTTTCTTTTTATTTCTACCGGCTTGCAACGGTCGTGGTCGCGGAGGGTCCCTCTGCACGGGACGGGACAGTCCGTAACTGGATTTCATCGCGATACAAAAAAAGGGGGAAAATTCCTCAACATCAGAGATCAGTTCACCCAACATTAAGGGTTAACTGGTAACATTCGGGGAATATACCTGCCATCTGTGTATAATATAAAATCCTTGCGTTACTGACTGACTGACAGACAAGCTACAGCCGAAACTATTCGGCGCAAAAAGCATTTTTTGAAATTTAGCATGTATGTTCCTTGGGGTCCGTAGGGGTGCACTAAGACCGCATTTTCCGAAATTCCCACGGAATCGGGAAAAATGGGCAACTCGAAAATATGTGCGTGCGTAGCCGCTGGCGTCGACTAGTCAGCGATTATTCCTTATAGTGAGATAATTTTACCAATATGGGGTATAATTTTACACACCACCACACTCACACCTGTATGAAAGTAAGGCAAGGTCTCCTTAAGGAGGCAGAACGGTTTTTCCTGGCAGTTATCGTAAGGAACTTAATAGATGCCATAAAAATATTTTTGAATTTAGAACCGTCCATGTAGAGAGAAAGCAATGGATTCTTAAGAAATTTATAGGAAAATATTAAAAAATAAGTTCAATGTCCACACCTATCTTCCTTCAAACTTACCCAATTTAAATGAGCATACCATCAAATGAAAGAGCTCTTTTCAGCGCGTGTTATAGGTCTATAACAAAACGCCTACCTCAATGAGAACCAGATATATAGACGCAGAAAGTCATTGACTATGACTACGAAAACGTAAAAATGTATGGGAGAAAACTGTTATTGCATAAAACTTGATAAACTTGCACAGTTAGGTAATTTCTAATGCTTGATGACAAATCTATGCAGCGAGAGATTTTATTTAAAAAAAAAAACATGAGAATCGGTTGGGTAGAACGGGCTGGCCGACTCGTATTATCAAACACAAATTCTTTTAATATACCTATAGAAGATAGGTCGTTGTTAGATTTTTTGTAGGTATTTGTAAGGCAACATATTTTACTCCGTATGTGAGAATTTCCTAGAATCCACTCGTATTGCTTCTCTACACTCCCCAAGGAACATACAAACCAAACACCGAGTACAAAACTGTGTGCTCCAAATGTTGTCTCGAGTTTGGGTGTGTTTCATGTCCGTTGACTGTAAAGTCCATAACGATACAGGATTTATTACTTGTGCAGGAATTGTCTTGTAAAGAATATAAGAATATGAAATAATGAAACAATTTATACTTACTTGTAAAGCTAAGTTTAAGACCCAACTACAAGCTGATAATATATAAGTAGACATAAGATTTGTATGTATCGTGTTCCTTAGACATCTCAGGTCTCCGAAAAGAAAATAAAAACATAATTATATAAGTTAGATATTATCACTTGTAATAGTACTACTTTAGGCTGATTTACACAAGTATAGCTTATTCGTTGCAAGTTTTATGCCATCTCTATTTAATCTGTCAAGTGACAAAGACAGATTACTCTTGCTCGAAGAAACTATTCTCGCGTAAATGACCCTTTGCTTGCTCTGGTGTATAAATGTAGCGAATGCAGTTTCACAGTGCTAGATTTAAAATCAGTGACTTTATATACAATTTAACTTTTCCTTTTTATTAAATGTTCGAATGTTACTGATAAAAAAAATAATGAATGGAGTAGCGATAGCTGAGTGGAGAAACCGATAGACTGCTACGCAGGAGTACTCGGGTTCGAATCCACGGCACGCATCAATGACTTTTCGGATTTAAATGCGTATTAAATTGTTAATTATCGCTTGCTAATCGGTGAAGGAAAACATCGTAAGGCAACCTGCATGTCTGAGAGTTCTCCATAATGTTCTCAAAAGACATAATAATATGAAGTCTGCCAACCGGCACATGGCCAGGGTGGTGGACTTTGGTCTTACCCTTCTCATAATAAGAAGAGGCCCGTGCCCAGCAGTGGGACAGTGTAAAGGGCTGATGATGATGATGATGAATGTTACTGGGTATGTATGGGATACTAATTGGGTAAAGGCTATTGATTTTAGTTTGTATTGACTATATTTTTTCTTAAGAAGATGTTGTCATTTTAAGTAGCCAGAATTTTGCTTTTCGTCTTCTTTTTGGTTATAATCGTTATTGTATACCTATAATTCATCTTGAGAATCAGTGACGTTTCAAACAAGTATTGGTATAGGCAAATAAATTAATACAAATATATTAAATTCTAACTTTGAAATGGTTACCTACCCAGCATAAGTAGATATCTACACCTTTCCTTAACGTAAACAGCATAATCACAAGAAGTCAACGTATTTTACCCTTTTAGGGGCATCATAATCTCTCTGTAGCGAGTATCAAGAGAAACATACGACGTGGCAAGTTTCACAGCTAAAGGCCTGATGAGGTTACGTGATGTGCCGTAGGTACCTGTTACGCTTTTAACAAACCTCTCAAAACATACATTGCTTGTGATGTATATTTCCTGAAGTTTTCAGATTCTAGCGTTATGTGTTTGTGGCTCGTGGGTTTTACATTTTTGAAAGTGTAATCGGTATATATAGTATTAATTATGTATGTAGTATTATTTATGTTAAAGCTATTTAATACGAAGATTATATTATATACAAATCTATTATGTAGTACACCATTAGGTACCCAATTTCGCTAAATATAATTGAATATAGTCAATCAGGTTGTCTGGAAGAAATCGCAACCGCCCATGTAGAAGTAGACCTAAGTTTGTAAATGTCTTTTTCTGTGATTGTTTTGCCTCTTGTGTACAATAAAGCATTTATATCTATCTATCTATACATATAGGCTAGTGCAGATACCGACGGACAGCTACGCGGAGGGTCTCGGGTTGGAATCTACAGCGCGCACCAATGACTTTTCGGAGTAATGTGCGCATTCAATTATTAATTATCGCTTGCTAAACGGTGAAGGAAAACATCCTGAGGAAACCTGAATATCTAAAAGATCTCCATAATGTTCTCGAAAGACATGTGATGTCTGCCAACTCATACTTGGCCAGCGTGGTGGACTATGGCTTTACCCTTCTTATAATGAGAAGAGGCCCGTGCCCAGCAGATTGGTAGTTTGTATACAGATGCTGATGATGAATCGGTATAATTATGGCACTCATAATGTTATAAAATATTTTATGGGAAATACAATTAAGTACATCTTACCATATTTATTATTAAAATAGCACAAGTTCTGTACAGTGGCCTCGAAATGTTTGGTGTTTTTCATTTTACATCACATATATAGGCTACTTCCCATTTGGTAAACTTCCCATTTCGTAAACCTCAAACTGTACCTACTAAAAAGTTGCGTTTGGTAAACATTATACATTTCATACATTTAGTCCCATTTCGAAAACATTTCAATATTTTTTTGTGTTATATCCCATTTGGTAAACTTTCAGATGAAATGGGTACAGTCAAGTAAAAAAAGAAAAACGAAACTAATGATAACATTGTCATTTATTTTGTTAAATATTTTTAATCACAGGTACAATAGTCGGATTATGTGTACGTATGCCATTTACACATATTGATATTTAAAAACAGAAATAAAAAGTGGGGTGTACAAATAACTTTCAAAAAATTTAAGAAAAATCACAGTTCGATTTGACTATTTCGATGACAAGTTTTATTTTTTTAATAACATAAGTCAATCTAGATGCGAAATCAACTTATATAAAAAAACAATAATCACAGATTTGGTACTATCTTTTTATGTTAATGTACATTAACATAAAAAAATACATACGAAATCAACTACTTATAAAATATAAAAATAAACAGTCACTGATTTGGTACGTTAACGTAAAAAAATACATACTAAATCAACTATAAAATATAAAAACAATAATAATCACAGATTTGGTACAATAACATAAAAAATACATGCAAAATCAACTTTTAAATATAAAAACAAATAATAATCACAGATTTGGTACATTAACATAAAAAATTACACACAAAATCAACTATAAAATATAATCACAGATTTGGAATATTAACATAAAAAATTTACTACCTACACTACAAAGTTAAAAATCAATAAATAAATTATAAAGTGATACAAGCAATTCTTGATAATTCGTTCAAACAATTTTCCAATGATATTTTTCCACTTTTGTAATCGCCGAGAATATTGTTAATTCGTATATCATTTTGGATAGATTTTTTTCTTCGTTTTGATATACTTTCTCCATTATTATAAAAGCTGTAAAAAATTGTTATGATTAATTAAAGTAATAATGTATAATTTTTATCATATGTGTCGCCTAAAAATACAGGTCATTGAAACAAAAATATGTACCTTTTCAGAAGATTTTCATAATGTTTAATATTGCCTGATATCGTTTCGAAAAATAAAAGAATTGATGGCCTTTTTCCAATTTCACTATTGAAACTCCAATTCCAAGATTCCATGAAGTTTGTAGTGCGGTGTCTTTGTGCGTAGCAGCACCAAATATTCATCATATCTTCATTTTCCAACCACTGATCCACAAAGTAATCATTGAATTCAGTTATAGCTCTTTCTTCAAAACTGTAACAGAATTAATTCGTTGAAGATTATGATACGAAAAACCATATATTACCTAGTTTCTAACGCATAAAAATGGCTGTAGAAAATGGCGGTAGAAGAAATATCCAGAACTAAACGCGTTCATTTCAATACTGCAAAATTAATTTACCTTTGACTCATAACGTATAGCCATCCATCGTTTATGTCTTCTTTTGGTAAATGTGCCAGAGCCATACATAGTTTGACGTGATAGTGAGATTCTTCATGTTGTAATAAGCCAAGAGATTTTGCCTTTCTTAATAGCGCTCTGCCAAAGTGAACAAAACACCCCTTAACAATTATGTTTGGAAATGTCTTTTTAATTGCATTTATTGGAGCTTTTTCGAAATCCAAGGTAATAATATCGGCTGTCCACTCTGGTAAATGAAATTTTAGTTTGTAAAACAGTCTTTCATATGTAGTTTCTTCTTTGTTTGTCAACACTGCATAAAACAATGGTACAATATTTGTCCCAGTTTCTGTACTTCCTATGTCTCCGTGTACAACGTATAGTTGAAGAAACGGCTTTGCACAACATTTGAACGTTCCGTCCGCAAAGTAGTGACGGACGTCATTTAAATGTGCAATTGCACTCTTTGAACCAAACACAATCATTCTATTTTCACCGTCAATCTCATCAAACAATAAATTGTCTTTAAAACGGTCAGGAATCACGATTTCTGTAGAGTTAGAGTGCTGAGATTTTGTGATTCCTAGTTGTCTATTTCTGTGTCTATACAAACTGCTTTTAACTTTGTCAAAATTTGGTAATTCTTTAATAATTTCATAACCATTATCTTTCAGCTTTTTAGTACATTTCCTGTATGTAGCTGGAATCGGCTTCAGATCTTCACATATAGTTTGTTTACATTTTTCGATGGCTACTTTCACTTCATTTTTTTCAAAATTCGGAATACAAGAACTGCAGTGAGCATTTTCTCTTAATACATGGCTTCGATTTGAATTCAAAGTTACACTTGCTGAACATCCATCTTTTCTATTAACACAGCGCCACCAACTTGAGTCCTTATTATTTTTCTGTTTATAATATTGATGCCCAGCGCGTAATAAAATTTCACCGCCTCGTGTACTATTAATAATTTTTAAATTCACTGCACCACTAGAAGATCCCTCACCTGACATTGCAACGACCTTGCACTATGCATAAAACGAGTGAACTGATAAGTTAAACCCGGTAATAGATATAATTTACGTATACTTACTTATGTCTATCTCATTCACACCTTTTGTTTAAAACGATGGTAAGGACAATAAATCCCTACCTGAGAACCCGCTCGGTGCCTCTTTTGCGGGAAAAGCACGTGGTATTTTTAGTAGCATCGTGGTATTTTTACAGACTTTAATACGTTTTTTTTACTTCTTCTTGATCAGCCATTCTTTTTGATGGTCGAGATACTATCTCAAGACTGAAGCATTTAAAAATATATACATCTCTAATTTAATACTAATTTGACACTGACTGTACCGTACAAAAATAACAATACTAACAAAGTTTACCAAATGGGATTAAATGTATGAAGTAACGAAATGTTTACCAAACGCAACTTTTTAGTAGGTACAGTTTGAGGTTTACGAAATGGGAAGTTTACCAAATGGGAAGTAGCCCATATATATGTAGATACCTAACAGCTCATATTCTTATAATAAAAACCTTTGAGATGCAATACTTTGTAAATAAAGAAGATAATTGAAAACGCCATAATGTTCTTGCTTGCTTCTTCTCGTGAGATTTCATTAATATTTAATCTCTTTATTTTATTTAAGAACAAAATCACATTACAAGTGCCCAATTTATTTAATCTGCTGCTTTTTGGGAGTGTTAAAATCATGGAGGAAATTTTCTTAATTCAAACGAGTTATATAAGATTATATAAATTTATTTACAAGTATACTAGAAAATATATAGTTATTTTTTGTTTTTCTTCTTACTGTTTACTGATTGTTGTGTGTGTGTGTGGCCGAATTAAATTTATTTTTCTTTCTTTCTTTCTTTCAAATAAAACCCTTGGACTTCATCGAAAGGTTTTTTGGTTTCAATCAATGTCAATTAACTATTGCAACAAGCAGAAATATAATTTTGGCCGACGGTGTAACAATAAAATTTGTTTTTACATTTAATATCTTAATTCACAAATGTAATGAAAGTAATTTTAAATCTAAGCTGACTAGACGATAAGAAGTCGTAGGTCATTTAAATAATACCCTAGACATTTTCATAGTTAAATAATTTAATAGTTGTATTGTGTAACAGCAATGGAGAGTCGTAGGCGTAAAAAAATAAAAAATATGTAAGGTATACAATTCTATTGGGTAACGTAGTTTTCGATAGAACTTACAATTTTATTATCTTGTATTGAGCAAATAAATATTGTAGACTTAATTAAAAGGTTGTTGTTGTTATTTTTTCGTAGCTTTTGGACAATTCATACCTCGTAGAAAATCTGTGTAGACTCTAAGTTGTACAAAAATAGCGGGTCTTAATCGCGTACAATTGATTTATTTAAGGTATAAATACCTATTTGTTTCCGACGTTACCTATTTGTGACCGAAGTCTCTTCGCGACCACGCTCGGTGCAAGACGAGCGAAACGTCGGAAACAAATAGGTATTTACACCTTATATAAATTATTTGTACGTGATTAAGACCCGCTTATTTATTTTGTATGATGTATACAAATCGCGAAAGTTTAAAATCGATTATTACAAACCGCTACGGACTCTTAAGGCTAGCGTCCACTAGGCTCGCCGAGTCGAGCCGAATCGAAACGCAGAAAGTCGCCTCCTATATATTTCTATGAACCTGCGTTCATTAGCGACGAGCCGCGGCGCGCCGAATCGAATCTACCGCGCGCATCGCTCGGCAGGCGAATTTCTGCGGCGACGCGTTTCGACTCGACTCGGCGCGCCTTAGTGGACGCGGGTCAGCGGATGAGTGTAGACGGGACTACATGGCGTAAATACCTACATAAAAAGTTATTGAAATGAATGAAGAGCTGTTAATTTCGCTATTTCAGAAATATACTGAACTTAATTATTATGACTGCCTCATTAGTCTCGCGGCATAAATGTGCGCGCGGGATTGGGAGGTCTCGGGTTCGATTCCCGGGTCGGGCAAAGTGTTATTGGGTTTTTCCGTTAGGAAATTCTCAGTAGAAGCACGGAGTCTGGTAATGTGGACGGCCGGTTGGCGTAGCAGGAGTGTAAGCGACTAATACGGCGAAGGTCGCGGGTTCGAGTAGAGTATAAGTAATTATTTTATAAATTTATTATTTTGACGTTCATAAGCGTCACATTGTGAATAAAGGATTTTGAATTTTAATTTGATTCCCGCTCAAGTCAAACATTTGAGTGCATGAACATGGATGTTTGTCTTGGTCTGGGTGTTTCTATGTATAATATTTATGTATTTACAAAAAAGAAAGTATATATATATATGTATGTTTATCCATTATCTAGTACCCATAGTACAAGCTCTGCTTAGTTTGGGACTAGGTGGTGTTGTGTGAATGTGGTAAAAAAAAAATAAAAAAAATGTACCCTGTACGGCAACAGGCTCGCCCGGCATTACGTGGGACCTGAAAATTCATGGCGAAATGTGGGTGTAATATTACACCTCTGCCTACCCCCTCGGGGATACAGGCGTGCGTCTAAAAACAAATTATGATCATGAAGATACTCTTATCATGACGAGCAGCGTAGACAAAATATATGGGAAGAAAGAATAATGAACGAATTTGAAACAAGAACATAATCTTCGTCCGAGCTATCTATCATTGACAACACAAGCACAACCTACAACAGCCAGTCGCCGACTGCTGGCTTCGATTCGATTCGTCTGTAATGAACGCACACGGATAAAATGCGACTCGGCGCGATTCGACGCGGTTCGGATGTAGTCGACGCCAGGCTTTAGTTGGTTTTAATAGTTAGTACCCACGAATAAAGGGACCAATAGTTGAGACATTTGTTTTACGATATACAAATTGTAGATTGGAATGTCGTATGTATATACCATAGATATATTAAATATTCCTATGGTATAGACACAAGAATTGGTAACACGGATGGCGCGGTGACTGAAACGACAGCCCAACTCTCTGTTGCGAATTTAATTCCCACGCGGACACACGATCACACACAAACATCTAAATTACACTTTGAGCAATTTAACAAATTGTTATTTCGAGTTTGATTATTCGTAGTAACAGTTGATTAAAATTCTGTAGAGATATTTTATTGTTAGGGCGAGAGTGTGAGCCTGTACTTCCTTCCAATGTGACTGTAAGTTGAAAATCCAAATGTGTAGAATATTTTAAATAAGTATAACATACCAAGTGCACATACTTCGCGCAAAATAAATAACCTCAAATCATTCAGCTCATTTTCAGACTAACAAACCGATACTACATAATAACTCAGCAGATGGGACTACAAAATGTACAGAAAGATTAATTACCAATTATTTTGAACTGGCTGTCGCAATACATTAGCTGTGATAGATTCCAGCTCTATTATTTGTTAGAAATGGAACGATCCAGCCATCTGAATGAATCGGTTTCCATTGCAACGTTCGCGAATTTATCAGTATCATACTAACACATTATATCCCCTACAGGCATACCCTACGGGCAATATGTGAGCACACTTTGTGTTTTAGGAATCAGCGTTAGTAGTGTAATATTGGGCTATCTGGATCAGAGAAGATCCAGATAGCCCAATTTTACTTCTCGAGAACTGATTTTCAGTTTTTGAAAACTGATTTTTGATTTATCAATAACTTAATCTATTCAAGTCATTTTTATTTTTGACTTTTCGAAAACTGATTTTGAGTTTTCAAAAACTTGATCAATCCAAGATTTTTGTCTCGATCATTCAATAACTGATTTTTACGTTTTGATAACAGATTTTACTTATTAAAAACTGATTTTTGCTTTATCAATAACTCAATCTATTCAAGACATTCTTATTTTTGACTTCTCGAAAACTGATTTTGTCTTTTCAAAAACTTCACTATTCCAAGATTTTGTCTCGACCAATCAAAAACTGATTTTTACTTTTTGAAAACTGATTGCGATAATTTTGATTTCTGACTTCTCGAGAACTAATTAGATAACCTGCTTTCCACTTCTCACAATTATCACATTCAGTTAACGTGATAATATTTGTTAAAGGGCTTTTGTAAATGAAAAACAAGGAGTTAAAAAAATCAAAACATTTATTTTTCTAATTCAAGTTGGATTTTTTTAATCAAATCATTCGCACTTTTATAAATATCGTCAAATAACACAAGTCTTACGACATGTTGTGCACATATCTCTGCTTTACATTTGCATAAGGTATCTTGCCGGTTAACAAAACTTTTCGCATCGTATATTTCGATGCGGACGATCTTAAATCCTGGTGAAGGTTTCTTGATGAAACTAAAATTATATAGGTTGCTATCATCAGAATGCGGTCTTTTTCGAATGATGCCTTCATTCTGGTTCGTTTTCGTTGAACGTGCTGCATCCATGGGAATGAAGTTGAATAAAGTTTCTTCAGAGTCCTGGAAATACAAATTGTAATGATAAATAAATAAGTTTTACAGCAATATAGGTAATTTACATTAGCATTGAGATTTTAACTGCTGTTTTATGGTATGCTATAGAAATAATATTGGTAAGTATAAAAAAATGATTTTTTTTATATGATAAATCCTAACAAATTCATAAAATTAAACGTTTATTCAATTTATATTAATTGAATTACATACATACACACATACATAGTCTCGTCTGATGCCGTCGAGACGTTAATTAATTGTTATTATTATTCTCTTATTTAAACATATATTATCAATATTATTACATAATTATATGCGTTTTATTTACTACATTATTATAGATAGACTATGTAAATACATAATTAAATTTGTATTTTGTAGTAATAAATAAATATTTAACTTAGAAGGATGAGTTTAAGTTATTTCTATGGAATAAACATTAAACAAGGAATGGTATACTTTATTAAAACATTTAAATTGTTGTTAGTTGCTCATAAAAATTCTGTAATAGTTATAGGCACTATTTTCCCAAAATAAATATACCTATAATAAAATGTACAAATAACTTACTGACATAATGTGTTTATTAATGTCTCATCTCACAAGAAGAATCTTGTGAGATGAGACACTACTCACTCGAAATAAAATTGTAAGTATAATAAAATGATTTCAATATTGCTAAGTTTAATTATTTCACGATCTTAAGGTTCAAATTTGAACATATATTATGTGTTAGTGATAACCGATGCGTACCGCTCCGTTTTTGGAACGTTTGTTTATATTTTCGCGACAGAGAGGCGTCGGATGCAATGTGAGCCCGGCTATGTTTTGTAGAATTATCTACTAACAAATCATTCAGGTTGTCTTCGAGTTTGTCTGTAGTAGTCACGAGTAAGAAGCGAATGTTTTTCATAGCTTTAATGCCAAGTAAAACCTGGAGCAACCTTTAGTATTAACAACAGATATTATTGCGATGATAGCAATATTTTAGGGTTCCAAGATGAGAAGGTTTTATATCGAAAGTTGATTAGAAGATGTATTAATAAATGACATAATGTAGGCAGAACCCACATTTACCACGAATGTAAACTTTCTTGTCATTTTATTTTATTTTGATCATCAAATTTTGCACACATGCGTACAATGTTACGTATTCATTTCCTCACAAGTGTGAGGAAATGCGCATTATTGATTCATATTAATAGGGTTAAAAAAATTGATGTTCATACTTTCTGCTCAGACCCATCTCCCAAGTGAGACTTACTTAGTGTTGGTGTACCAGTGAGTGGTATGCTGATATAGTAAAACTATCATCAATCGAATTGACTAGTAATTGAGAAGTGCCAGTAGTAAAGTGAAAAGTGATTTCATATCAACAACTAATCACCATGTAAATATAATTTATGTTTCACAATTTATAATTCATGTGTACCAACCGTATTTTTTTTAGATTTTATTTAGCTTGCCCTGTTTGTTCATTGATTTATTTATTTGGGCAAAATTTAATAATTAAAATTTTCCCCATCTTGTTGTCAGATTTATCTGATATTTTGGTACACACCTTTAGTTCTGATGACAACACAATTTAATTCTAAATTGTCATTCATATACTATAACTTAATAAAACAATACAGGGTGAGCCATTTACCTATTATCTGTGATATTTCATAAAATTTTACAAATGATTTAGTTACTGCTGCATTATTTGGAAATACGAATAAAATAAAATTAACACAGCTGTCAGTTATTTGTGTTTTTATTAGATTAACAACGGATAATCCAGTTAATTTAATAACGATTAATAATTTCGGTATATGTACCTACCTATGAAATTTGAATTTTTGTTATGGATATAAGTAGTAAATGAATTTGTGCATCGAAATCAAACTACGGTTTACGGATTCTATCGCGATATATTGGTTTTAGTTCATTTTCATTAAAACTGACATATTCCTGTAATGAAACTGTAACGTCGGCTAGTAATAATTAAAAAAAATAGTTCTAGATCATTCGGTTTAAATGTAAATTAACTACAATATATCGTGATAGAATCCGTAAACCGTAGTTTGATTTCAATGTGTAACATTGGTGTAAATTCAAGAAGACAGGGACTATACATTTGTGCACATATTTAAGTCTAAAAGTTACAATATAACTTTGTAGTAATTATGTAGGTATACTTAAGCATTAAGCATTGTACTTCCCTTATTTTTCCCCTGTCCACAAAACCATGGCATCGTTTTCACTTTAATAATTAAATTGATATTTTTAAAGGTCGAAACATGTCGATGCTATTTTCCCGTCGAAAGAGGAGTCATCGGCTGACGAAATAGTAAAAGAAACCTGTCGAGAAGAAAATCAAGAAGAAGAGAGCACACCGTTCAGAGCCTTCGTGTAGCGAGGTCCGCGCGCGCTCATCCGACAACGCTGGCAGCGTGGGTTGCCGCTCCAACAGCAAGCGTGCTAAGGCTGAAAACAAAACCACAGCGAGAGAACTCTTTGGCTCCGACAGTGACGAGGATAATCGCGCTGTCGAAAACGAAATTGGTAAAAATACATCACCTTTAGTTTCATATGTCACTCGACGAGTTGTGAATGGGTATTCGCGACAAATAATGCATTAAAAATGGGGGCACATTTTGTTGAACTGAAAATATATAAGTGTGACGAAATAGAACACGTGTCCCCCATGAAAAGATGGCGTCACGCTGTTGTGGCGATAAAAAGCAGGACTGATATTGATACCGATAGCTGGCCTCACTTATCAGCTTATTTGGGTGCCATTCGCAAAGAATTTAAAGATGTTGACCAACAAAGATGTTGATGATTACCTATGTTTATTAATTCGTACAATTAATTAAGTATATCGTTAATTATCCTAGTTTTACCCGTTATTATAAGTTATATATTATATTATAAATTATAACTCAATATAGTCCATGTAGAGTTTTAACATAAGGGATACAATAAAAATGTAATCAACAACTACTCTAATATTATTTACCCTTTTACTTATTTAATAAAACATTATAATTATTAAAGTTTTTCTGTTTTAATTGTTCACTGTTACCACACCTCCGAAATATAAATCAGATAAAGAGACTATAAAGCCAGATATTATATTATGTACGAAATGCAATCTAAACATTCTGAAACATAACTATAAAAATCATACAAGATCTAATTTACATAGGTCTAATTGTCGATTGAATACTAAGTTTGAAAACATCAATATCATTGCTACTGCATTTAAAAATAGAATAATAACATATAGACTGAATCCTTTACAAAAAGCCGAATTTCTCATACCAGAGATGTTCTTAAATGATATTAAGAATGATGTAAAAAACATTATTGAACTATCGTTAATAAAACATAATTGTATGAAAGTCAATTTTGAACTATTTGCTTATTTTATTTAACCTAAGTCAGAAAAGCAACAATTGAAATCGTTTAATACTAAATTTGAAGTTATATGCAATAACACTGATATTGAATGTACTTTTGACACAGCTATTAATATTTTAATAGAAAAGATGACATTATTTGAACATTGCGAGTCGGGATGGTCTTTTAATGATGTAAGTCACTTAGAAATCAATATAAATAAATATTCACCCATGAAAGGAGGCAGTTATATAGATCTACCGTTGGTTATTAAAAATACTAAAAGTTGTACAAATATCCAGAATGATGACGAACATTGTTTGTTATGGAGCGTCGTAGCAGCGCTGTACCCTGCAAAAAATAATGTTTGTAGAACTGCGTCTTATCCACATTTTTCAGAAATGCTCAACATTGAAGGCATGTCATTCCCGCCTACTGTTGAGGATTTAAAACTTTTAGAGAAACAAAATCCTGATATAAGTTTTAATGTTTATTAAAAAAGATTTACTGTGACTGGTCCTTTATATTTGACAAGTTCTAAAAAAGTGAATCATATAAATTTATTGTATATAGAAAAACAGCAAAAAGGTCATTACTGTTTAATTACAGATCTCCCACGTCTAGTAAAACGACAAATTACTAAACATAATGGAAAATTACACTTTTGTGATACATGTTTACAGTTTTTTGTGACTAAGTCTCGATACATGTCACACAAATGTTCTGAAATATTGGCGATATTACCAGAAAAACATAGTAAATTAAAATTTAAAAATTATGAAAGAAAACTAAAGATTCCTTTTGAAATATACGCAGACTTCGAAAGCATATTGTTAAGTTGTGATTCAGAGCCAGGTGTTAACACAATCAATTTAAAACTGTATCAACCGTCATGTTTTGGATATTACATTTGTTGTTCTTATGACCAGAGCTTGAATAAATATGTTTCATATAGAGGCCCTAATTGCATTGAAGTATTTATTAAACGACTTATCAAAGATATAAAACGTATAAATAGTATATTATCGAATTAAAAGTCAATGTCACCATTATCGCATACCCAAAAAGACAATTACTGTAGCGCTAATACGTGTCATATTTGTGAACAGCCTTTACTTGGAGATAAAGTTGTTGATCACGATCATTTGACATCTGAGTATCGCGGTGCGGCTCATAGTCACTGTAATTTAATATATAGAATATGTCCTTATATTCCTGTTATCTTCCATAATTTATCAGGATATGACAGCCATCTCTTTATCCAAGAGTTATCCAGCTATGAAGGAAATATCAAAGTAATACCTAAAACTAAAGAAAAATATATATCGATTATTAAAAACATTTATGATAAAAAAACGTCTCGCAATGTTCAAATAAAATTTATAGATTCATTTCAATTTTTAAGTTCTAGCTTTAAGTATTTAACAAAGGAGGAGAATGTTCATCTTTCCAATGAATTCAGAAATTACTATCAGTTCATATTGCTGAGGGAAAAAGGCATATTCCCTTAAGACTATATTGATTCATGGGCTAAATATGATAAAAAAGAGCTTCCGTCTAAAGACAGTTTTTTTAATAATTTAACTTCGGAACATATATCAGATATTGAATATAAACGTGTACAGCTAATTTGGAACACTTTTGAAATTAATTGTATTGGTGAATATAATGACCTATATTTAAAAAGTGATGTATTATTACTTTGTGATGTATTTGAAAAGTTCAGACAAACATGCTTAGAATATTATAAATTAGATCCAGCACATTATGTTTCTTCACCCAGTTTAAGTTGGGATGCTATGCTTTTATACACAGGAATTCAATTAGATTTAATATCTGATATAGAAATATATGAATTATTAGAGAAAGGAATACGTGGAGGTCTAGCTCAATGCTCACTTCGGTATGCCAAAGCAAACAATAAATATCTTTCAGACTATGATATCTGAGAACGTTCAAGTTTTTTAATATATCTGGATGCTAATAATTTTTATGGTTATGCTATGACAAAAAAATTACCTATTTCAGACTTTTATTTATTAAAGGAAAATGAAATATCGAAATTTGATCTCTTCCGCGTTGCAGATGACTCCGACTATGGATATATTCTAGAAGTAGATTTGGATTATCCTAGTTATTTACATGATATTCCTAGTGACTTACCATTTGCACCTGAAAAAATGATTCCCCCGGGTGGAAAAACACATAAATTAATAGCGAATTTATATGTTAAAAATAAATATGTTATTCACTACACCAATTTGAAACACTGCCTAACACATGGATTAATTTTAAAAAAGATCCATCGTATTTTGGCTTTCCGACAGGATTGTTTTTTAAAGAAATATATTGATTAAAATACACAATTACGTCAAGCAAGTACGTCAAATTTCGAAAAAGATTTATTTAAGCTGTTGAATAATGCTATATTTGGAAAAACAATTGAAAATAGGCGCAAACAAATAGATGTCAGATTAATTTCGCGATGGAAAGATAGTAACAATTTAACGAATAAATATGTGGGTGCTGAGAAACTAATTTCTAAACCGAATTTAAAAAGTGTGTGTATATTTAATTAAAATTTCGTAGCTATTCAGTTGAAGCAGGAAAAAGTGACCCTGGACAGACCAATATATATCGGTTTTAGAATATTCAAAACAACATTTATACCAGTTTCACTATGATTTTATTAAAAAACAGTGTGGAAACCAGGTAATGCTTTGTTATACAGATACTGATAGCTTACTTTATTTTATTTATACTGATGACTTTTATAATGATATTGTTAAAAATATATCACAATTTGATGCAAGCAATTTTACTGATGATAATCCTTACGGAGTACCTAGATTAAATGCAAAGATTCCTGGTTTATTTAAAGATGAATTAGGTGGTAAAAATAAATAAAGATTCATAAGAACATTAAAAAACAAACTTTATAAAGAGTTCAGTCTGAAAGGAAACTATAAATGGATAGACGGTACGCTTGATAATAAAGTTAATGAATATAATCACAGTTTCAATAGAACTATAAAGCAGTCACCAGCGTCAATAAATCATACAAATAAAACAAATGTGTTACGAAATTACGCTAATATTTCAAGAAAAGCTAACAATTTTTTGAAATACAATCGATTTCAAGTGGGAGATTTTGTGAGAATCAGTAAATACAAAGGATGTTTTGAAAAAGATTTCGCTCCTAATTGGTCCACAGAAATATTTAAGATTTCTAAAGTGCAAGATACTCTTCCTATCACTTATTTATTAGAAGACTAGCTTTCGCCCGCGGCTTCGCCCGCATGAAATTTTAATAAAGAGTAGCCTTTGTACTTCCCCAGGTTTCAGACTATCCATATCAAATTTCATTACAAACGGATCTGCACATTAGCCGTGTAGCATACATATATGATAAACAGATAATAAAATTACTTTTGTTTTTATAGTCGTCAAACTTCAGGTAAAGATTAGTATGTAGTGTATATTATTTAAGTTATTGAAGAGCTTATATACCTACTGAATAGAATTGCAGCAAAAATAAAAACTGAAAGCATTACCAGAAAGTACAAAATCAGACCGCCCCTCCTCCCCACTGCGCTTCAGCGCACCAACTCATACTCTCGCGCTTTTAATAACGCTGCGCTTAGGTCAATTATATCTTAAGCTCTATTCTGCCAATCATTTGATACCCATATTGGGGTATTTGTGGAAAATATGTCATCCGCCATTTTATGGCGACAGCCATCCTAGATTTTTCATAGTGAGCCCTATTCTACCAATCAAGCCCTTTCATTCGATACCCATATTGAGGTATTTGTGGAAAATAAGTACCTAATTCACCTTTTTGTGGCGGCAGCCATCTTGGATTTTTCATAGTGAACTCCATTCTACCAATCAAACCCTTTCATTAGATACCCATATTGAGGTATTTGTGGAAAATAAGTACCTAATTCACCTTTTTGTGGCGGCAGCCATCTTGGATTTTTCATAGTAAGCCCTATTCTACCAATCAAGCCCTTTCATTCGATACCCATATTGAGTTATTTGTGGAAAATATGTAATACGCCGTTTTGCGGCGACAGCCATCTTGGATTTTTCATAGTGAGCTCTATTCTACGAATCAAGCCCTTTCATTTGATACCCATATTGAGGTATTTGTGGAAAATAAGTAATTCGCCATTTTGTGGCAGCGGCCATCTTGGAGTTTTCATAGTGAGCTGCATTCTACCAATCAAACCCTTTCATTTGTTACCCATATTGAGTTATTTGTGGAAAATATTCAAAATATGTAAACCACCATTTGCTGCGACAGCCATCTTGGATTTTTCATAGTGAGCTCTATTCTACGAATCAAGCCCTTTCATTTGATACCCATATCGAGGTATTTGTGGAAAATAAATAAGACGCCATTTTGTGGCAGCGGCCATCTTAGATTTTTCATAGTGAGCTCAATTTTACCAATCAAACCCTTTCATTTGATACCCATATTGAGGTTGTTGTGAAATAATATGTAATTTTCCATTTTGTATCGGTGGCCATCTTGGATTTACAATCATTTAAATATTATCTATCAACAATCATTTAAATATAATCTCGATGACAATATGAGTGTACATACCAAATATCAGATCAATCATCAGGAAGGGGGTAAAATTCCAAGTACTAAATTTTTCCCAAGCAAACAAATAAAGATAATACAGGATTTTCGCCGACCTAGTTGATACTTTTCCTCATAGTATGGCAACATTATACATTTTTTTATAAATTGTAGCCTATGTGTAAATTGAAGCGATATGTATTGGTAGAGGATTACATCTTAAACCTTATAAAAATGGTTTGGGCATTTATGTACCCAATAAAAAAAACTAAATGATCGGCTACCCAAAAGACCTTTATCTAATGTTGATATATTGAAGTTCTCAAGAAATATTCCTTTTTTTCGAGGGGTATATATGAGAGATGAATTACCAAATAAACCATTAGCCATAGAATGTGGAATTATTAATCTTGATTCTTCAAAAAATTCTGGTACGCATTGGGTAGCCTATGGAAAAATTTATGATTATATTGAATACTTTGACAGCTACGGCAACTTGAAACCTCCAAAAGAATGTATTAAATATTTAGGACGAAACATGTACTACGAGGGTCAAACTGAAAGTTCTTAGAAAATCAAAAACTGATTACATTAGCCAGTTATTAGTTTTATTATATCTTTTCAAAATATTGTCCATTGACGTCAATACACCGCTGCATGCGATGGAACCACTGGGAAAAGCACTTTGCCCACTCGTCCTTAGGGGTCTCTTCAATGGCATCGCGATACGCAGCCACCGCTTCTTCAGCATTCATAAACCGCTTTCCTTTAAGTTTTTCTTTAATTTTTGGAAATAAATAAAAATCACAAGGCGCGAGGTCGGGGCTATATGGCGGGTGACCCAGTAATTCAACGTTTGATGTCGCCAAATAGTCGATCGTTCGCTTGGCGGTGTGCGACGAGGCGTTGTCGTGGTGAAGGAGGATCCTACTGCGAGGTCGTTTCTCTCGAACTTTTTCCAAGACAAGTGGCAAACAATTGGTAGTGTACCATTCTGCAGAAACTGTTTTTTGATCCTCTAACACAATTATTGCGAAATGACCTATCCTTCCAAAGAACGAGGCCACCATTTTTTTTCCCGCACTTCGATCTCTCTTCACTTTAGTTGGCAACTCCTCGAAAGGAAACACCCACTGAGCAGATTGTCTTTTGGTTTCAGGATCATAACAGTAAATCCAGCTTTCGTCACCTGTTAGTATGTCGAACACAGCATTTGAGTCACCTCCGTTAAATCTTTCAATCATTTTACGGCACCAATCCACACGATGGAGTTTTTGAGCCTTAGTCAAATTATGAGGTATCCACCGGGCGCAAAGCTTCCTGACCGCTAAATGTTCGTGGAGGATTTTGTGCACTTGACTCATACCGATGCCTAAGCTTGTCCGAATCTGCTGATAGGTCACCTCTTTTGTCAGTCTCTATCATACGCCGCACAACACAGATGTTATTTTCAGTCGTCGCCGTAGAAGGCCGTCCCTCACGTACATCATCAGTGAGATTAGTGCGACCACGTTTAAACTCATTAAACCAGTTGTAAACAGTCGCACGAGATGGGGCTTCATCGTGAAAGGCCAATCGTAGTCTATCATATAACTTTCTTGTTGACACAAATGACATCGAAAGTCATAAAAAATCATTGCACGAAAATTTTCTCGTGTTAAATTCATGTTGACGTGACACAGACAATTTTCAATTTGCCGCCAAATCGTAAAACAAATGACAAATGAATGAAATATATACTCAGTAATATTGGCAAAGAGTTCTATTTTCAAATTTTAGAATATTTTTTTTATTATATTGTTTATAAGTGGCCAGTTCTAAGAACTTTCAGTTTGACCCTCGTATAACTATGAAAATTACCAGGGTAATAATTTATACAATTGTGGACACTTATGCTTAAAATTTTTAAAATCATTTTGGTTAAAACATTATATGAACCTATAAAAAGATTTTCTTTTTATTAGCAGGTTCATTTTAGTTTGTTCTGCCTATTCAGCTCGTAGTTACTAGAAATCATTTATTTACTTGCTTTTTATTTGCTACTGTTAGTGTAACTTAGTTATAAAATATAATTTCTGGTTTTGACATATATCAATATGATAGTTTTTAGTTTAAAGAAAACCTAATATTTCACTTCGAGTATCGAAAGGAGATAGACAGTTAAGTGCGATAAAAAAATTACCAAAAGTTATAAGGAATTCTTACGTGCTCTTGGATTTAAAATTAAATAAAATGCTTCATATAACTGACTTACCGCATCATGATAGTTCCATCGAAAGCTACGAGATTCATACTTATAATCCTTATAACAACAACTTTAAAGAAAATGATGAAATTAGAATCCCTATTCATCAGCAAGACTTATATGTATATCCATCGGCGAGTTCAATTTACATTGAAGGATATGTGTGTGTGTATTCCAAAGATACAACAGGAAAGATTATAAAAAAAGGATGTGAGATTTATAAATAATCCATTCTCATTTTTATTTGAAGATATAAGATACGAGCTTAATGGTGTTGAAATAGATGTATTAAAAATGCTGGAATCACAACAACTTTAAAATCGTATATTTCAATGAACGAAGGGGAAAGCAAACTTGCTGCAGTTTGGGGCTGGAATAAGAATGGTACTAAGCAAAAAGACGGACATTTTAGTCTTATTTTGCCGTTAAATAAAATCTTAGGATTCGCAGAAGATTACAATAAAATAATTGTTAATTGTAGACATGAACTTATATTACATCGAAGCCGATCTATTTCAAATTGTGTTACTATGGACAAAAGTGACAATATACTATTAGACATACAAAAGATACAATGGCGTGTCCCTCATATTAGAGTTTCTGATCCTGTTAGGCTCTCTCTACTGAAGCATTTGGAAAAAGATCGAGCGATACAGTTAGCATTCAGAAATTGGGATTTATATGAATATCCTTTATTACCTAAAACAACGAAACATATGTGGTCTATCAAAACAGCTTCTCAGTTAGAAAAACCAAGATTTGTTATACTCGGTCTGCAAACTAATCGAAAAAATAACTTAAATAATAGTTCATCTTTATTCGATCATTGTCAAGTAACAAATATTAAATTGTTTTTAAATTCACAATATTTTCCATATGACTCACTTAATCTGAAATTTGATGAAGGTAAATACAGTATATTATATGAAATGTATGCAAATTTTCGTCAGTCACATTACAACACTAGCATAGATCCCTTGCTTGATTTTTGTACGTTTAGGGAAAAGGCTCCACTATTTGTAATTGACTGCTCCAGACAAAATGATTTATTAAAAACCGGACCAGTTGATGTGCGGTTGGAAATTGAGTGTGCAGAAGAGACACCCGATAATACAACAGCTTACTGTCTGATCATAAACGATCGCCTTTTCGAATACAGACCTTTAAGTAACATTGTTCGAAAATTATCATGAATGTGTTTGTGGACGTACAAGGATTTAAAAGCGAACAGAATGAATTTATTCCTAAAGAAATAGCAATCCAATGTGAAGAACGTATATTTGTTCTTTTGATAAAACCACCATACCCATTTTACGATTTGACTAACAAGGAACGTCTACAAGTAAATTGGATTGAAAAAAATAGAGGAATATTGTGGAATGAAGGAATTGTACCATACTATAACTATACAAATTATATATACGATTTCTTAAAAAATAAGTATGTTTTTACAAAAGGCTCAGAAAAAGTGATTTGGTTGAAAAAAATTCTTGGTAATGATAATGTATATAATTTAGAAAACTTTAATTGTCCTAGTTTAGCAAAGCTTCAAGAAGATTATTGGAAATCTTCGGATATCAAAAGTTGTATATATCATAGCAAAATATGTGCTTTAACCTGTCGTATGCTGGATTACCAGACATAATTATAAATCTATTGTGTCTCGTGCAGATCTGCTCTTAAGCATACGAAAGGTTAAAAAATGTATCATGTTTGAATAAATGGTGTGTAGAAAATAAAATATTTTTGTGAATCAAAATAAATGATTTTATTGAAACAGCTGTATTTTATTTTTATGCAAATATTATCACGTGAAACTGTCGAAATACTATTATAGTTATTTGACAAACGTTTTTAGTTAAGTAAACATTGTTTGTATTTAACTCAGTAAATATTTATAGTTACCTGCAACATGCTTTCATTTTCCTGAATGGTTTTAGAATATAAACAAATGGACAATATATACAAACTAGTAATACATATTTTGTTGTAGCAACAACCATGTCTTTGAATATTGGAGAACGAGACAATATAATTATAGTAGAAAAGCGTTTGTGTGGACTTCATGTTGTAAAGATGATTAACCACGAACAGTATAGTGCCATCTTAATACCTACTCGTAAAGGAAATGATAAATGGCCTAAATTTTTTTTTATTGGGCTTACATTACGGGCTCAAGTAATAAGAATTAACAAAAAGAAAAAACAATCACTTTTGAAAAGACAATCAGTTTTCGAGAAGTCGAAAATAAGAATGTCTTGAATAGATTGAGTTATTGATAAAGCAAAAATCAGTTTTTAATAAGTAAAATCAGTCAGTTTTTGAATGATCGAGACAAAATCTTAGAAAAATAAATGTTTTGATTTTTTAACTCCTTGTTTTTCATTTACAAAAGCCCTTTAACAAATATTATCACGTTAACTGAATGTGATAATTGTGAGAAGTGGAAAGCAGGTTATCTAATTAGTTCTCGAGAAGTCAGAAATCAAAATTATCGCAATCAGTTTTCAAAAAGTAAAAATCAGTTTTTGATTGATCGAGACAAAATCTTGGAATAGTGAAGTTTTTGAAAAGACAAAATCAGTTTTCGAGAAGTCGAAAATAAGAATGTCTTGAATAGATTGAGTTATTGATAAAGCAAAAATCAGTTTTTAATAAGTAAAATCTGTTATCAAAACGTAAACATCAGTTATTGAATGATCGAGACAAAAATCTTGGATTGATCAAGTTTTTGAAAACTCAAAATCAGTTTTCGAGAAGTCAAAAATAAAAATGACTTGAATAGATTAAGTTATTGATAAATCAAAAATCATTTTTCAAAACATCATTTTTCGATGTCGTCCATTGAGCAGTACCTCAACGAAGTATGCTCTGTAGCAGCAGAAGGAAAACTGAACACTGAGCAGAAGATGAAAGTCAGCCATCTCTGTCGAAAAGTGGGCCATAAAGTTTCCATGTTGGCAGTTCAGTACCAGTCCCTGAAGTCAAATGCTATCCAGGCCCATTGCACAATCAAATCTCAGCAAGACCAACTCGATTTGTCTCAAAGACTTCAAGATCTGCAACTATCTATACAAGAGACTTCGAAACCCACCACGAGTACACCGTCTTTTGCTGACATGGTTAAAAAAAGTGCTCACAATTTCATACAGCCAATAAGTGTAAGTTCGGTGGCAATTTATCCGAATGACAAGCTGAAATCTAGTGAAGACACTAAAACATTAGTTCAAAAAATCACCTGCCCCGAGCAAATGCAACTCCACGTGAGAGGATTACGCAAAACTAAGAACGGGGGCGTGATAATCAGCACTGAGACCAAACTGGACTGAAACTTCAGGACTGCAACCTTGAGACCTTTCTTAGTGAAGTCAAGTTGAGTCATAAATCGGGCCGAAGAGACGCTGATACTTGTAACCACAGAAATAAATAGTAATAGAATGGTGAATGTCACGTCATCGCATACATTTCGCGCGTGCCACATTTCAGCAAGCCCCGCCCACAGTGACGTATAGATATTGAGGGGACACTAAGGAATTATTATCGATGTGTGTGTGTGTGATGTAGCTGTGGAAAATGAAATTATGTTATTGTTTATATAAAAACTGACCATTGCTGATTGTCAGGCAGAATAATGCTGTACAACATGTGTAAACACATGCGCTATAGTGCAATAGTTTGACACGCGCACCACGCCCATGTCACCGTTCTATTACTATTTATTTCTGTGCTTGTAACTATGTTATAGAAGTATCGGCAGCCATACGCAAGACACTGATTGTCAAAGACCGAATATTTATTAATTGGTCATCTTGCCCAGTGAAAGATTACACCTTAGTTACTCGCTGCTATAAGTGTCAGCAATATGGGCATGCGGCTAAGTCATGCAGGGAGTCACAAAACACATGCGGGCATTGCGGTAGCCAAGGGCATACTATAAAGGACTGCCCAAAGAAAACCGAAGACCCAAAATGCGCGACCTGCCTGCACTTTAAGAAACCTAGCAACCACAACACCGGCGCCAGTGACTGTCCAGCAAGAACAATGGCTGGTAGCGCCATCTACCTTCCTATCTATAACGAATCGCATCAAGATCAATCGTTCCACGTCTAGTGCGAGCGATACCATATTTCCGTCCCGCTCTATCCCACTCCCTGGAAGAGGCACTGCCTTCGCCTGATTCGTCGACGCGATCGTGGACGCGAGTGAGAGTCGAGAACATTCCTCCCGCTGAGAACGCCGTCTCGATACCGTACCGCGCCGCACCGTTGTATGTGATTATATAAACCGCTCGCAAGTGGGAGTGATGGTGAATTGAAGTGTAAACAATCAGCTGCATCACGAAACACCAGGAGGAAAAGAAACGAAGAAGGTTGTATAAGGTAAGTGCCTTCCATCCTTGAAATATCCTATACCCACTCAATCACCTCCTCCCGTATCCATCTCTTCTTCCCTTATTCCTTTCTAGGCGACCCAGAACTCGCCCTAATACAGTCCATTTTCCTGCTCCAAGTCGCCTAGAACCCTACGGTTTCGGTGTAGCAGCCGAACCATTTTTTTGATCCAAATGAGTCGGATTCATTTACGTTTTTATACGTTATATCGCTATACCTAGGCAGTTATAGCACCTAGCTATACTCCTAATATATTCACATAACCGTCACATGGTTATTTCCGCCCGCATCAGTAGGTAAACTTTTATGTAGCTACCTACTTATTAAATTATTAATTCTGGAACTATCATAGTTGTCTTATAAATCTCATATTTCAAGCAACTTTAATTCCTCGGCTCTAAGGTGTTGCCTACTTAGCCTACTTAGGTATAATAATAGATACATTAGATATTCTTATTTTGTTTCGTTCTCATTAGCTTATACTTACGTAAGCATGTCACAACAAAAGAAGTCACGCGTGTCGGAAGACAAAGAGATGACAATCTTAGAAGCAAAACGCAATATTTTATTTGAGCGCATTCAAAATATCTATGAATGCTCAAAAACCGCATCTATGTCTGACAGTAATAGCGAAGCATTTCTCAGTTATTGTATAACAGTAGATAGTATTCGAACGGATTTTCATAAGTTGTTAGACGATTATAACGCAAGATTACTTTCTATCAATCCTGATGAAAAACCGACCTATCAGGCGTATACATCATTCGAAGATCTTTATTGTATTATTAAGCGTATACAATCGCAATTGGAGGGTAAATGTTCAGCAGAGCCCGTTGCCCGCAAACCGAGATTACCGCCAATCGAGATTATGTCGTTTGACGGAGATATACGAAATTGGCCGTTATTCTATGCGAGTTTTAAGTCTACGGTGCACGATAATGGTTCTCTGACAGATGCTGACAGGTTGTACTATTTAATAGGTAAACTGTCACCGAAGGCCCAGTCCGTATTTGCAGGTGTCACACCCATTGCTGAGAATTATCAGGTCATATTTCAGTCACTACTTGACAGATATCAGGACACGCGCGTCCTAGCGTCTACGTTCTTTGACCAAGCTTTAAATCTCAAACTGTCCAGCAACGCGTCTGTCTCGAATTTCCAGCTGTTTATTGATAACTTCGTAACCGCGGTTAATTCTCTTAGGAATTTAAAATTAGAAGATCTTACCGACTTTATGTTGCTTCAACTCGCTTTAAAAAAGTTTGACACTGATACAATTCGCGCATTCGAGATGACGGAACGCAATAATAAAATACCTACACTAGATAGTTTTATTTCGTTCATCAAAGATCAGTGTCGAATATTTCATAATACGCAGTCTGGTTCACCTGGCCCGTCTAACACTAACAACAACAAACAAAGGTTGAATAAATCGCGAAATAGTAATAATAACTCAGTCCCTAATCCACAATCTTACGTAACATGTTCGGAATCTAATAGTAATAATTCACAGAAGTGTCTGTGCAGTAATATAGTGCACGACCATTACTATAAGTGTCCCACCTTTAATGATTTAAATCCAATTGCTCGTTTTAAAAGCGTAAAAGATAACAAAGCTTGCATTAATTGCTTAAGCATAAAACATAAAACGAGTAATTGTTCCAGTAGAACGAGATGTCGCTCGTGTAAACAAAAACATCATACACTGTTACATTTTGATAAAAATAACCGGTTGTCAAGTCAAGCCGCTAACCTTGACACACTCACGCAAGTGCAGAACACGGTAGCTGCGCCTTCTACGCCTCGCAATAATGAGATATCGTTGTGTACGACATCCATTGCGCGAGCGGCACGCACGCGCGGACGGTCTTCGCGCGCTTGTAGTGATCAGAGCAGTGCTAGGCCGCCATGTATGGCGTCTAAGACTGTTCTGTTAGCGACAGCGCAAGTTATCATATATGATGTCAATGGGTCGCCGCACATGGTACGTTGTCTGCTAGATAGCGCATCTCAGACCAATTTAATAACGTTAGAATTGTTCAAACGCCTCGGATTATGGAATAACTTTAAAAATACGAACTCAATAATCCGAGGGATAGACGGATCAGAAAAACATTGCAAAGGTTCCGTAGATATTAAAATACATTCGCGTTTTAATAGGGACATTAATTTTAACATTTCTTCGCTTATCGTGGAACGTATTACGGACACGTTGCCAAACGCTAATGTGGACGTGTCGCTCCTCACACATCTCGAGTCATTACCACTAGCGGATTCGGAGTTTGCGAATCCGGCAGACATTGATGTTTTGATCGGAGCCGCAATATTCCCGCACTTGCTACTTACTAAAGTGGTACGTAGTGAGCAAAATAACTTACCGCCCGCTATTGAGACGGTATTCGGGTATGTGATTATGGGTACCGTACCTACATTACATACTTCTCAATACGTTACATCTTGCTGTTGTTCTGTTCTTCAAGAAAACAATATTGACTCTCTTCTCAAGCGATTTTGGGAGCTTGAAGAGGTTACCGCACCGCCCTCGATGAGCCGTAAAGATCTCGAGTGTGAAGAACATTTCCGCGCTACCACTGTTCGTGACGACAGTGGCAGATACGTTGTGGCGTTGCCATTCTGTGGTGACCCTTATTCGTTAGGCGACTCGTACGCTGCTGCGCTCAGACGTTTCCATTGTTTAGAACGTAAACTTGATGCATCACCTAAGTTACGCAGCGCCTATAATGACGTTATTCGTGACTACATAGATAAAGGTTTTTTGAGTGTAGTTGTAAACAACAAGGGCAACTCTCTGCCCTCATATTATATCCCGCATCACGGCGTAGTTCGCGAAGATAAAACCTCTACTAAACTTCGTGTGGTTTTAGACGCTAGTTGTAAGACAACATCGGGTCAGTCGATTAATGACATTTTGCATGCCGGCCCCAATCTACAGGGTGATTTATTTAACATCATAATAAAGTTTCGTCTTTTCCAAATCGCTCTGTCAGCTGATTGCCGCCAAATGTTCCTCAATATCGGCGTTCGCGAATCTGACCGTAGATTTCAACGGGTCTTTTATCGTTTTGACAAGAAAGAACCTTTATCTGTGTATCAGTTCAATCGTGTTTGCTTTGGACTCAAGTCTAGCCCATATCACGCGTTACGAGTTGTTCGCCAGTTGATCGCTGATGAAGGCGATCACTTTCCCGCCGCAGCGGCTGTTGCCACTTCCGCTTTGTACATGGATGACATTGCCTGTAGTGTCATATCCGCTCCGCTAGCAATTTCGCTTTGTGAAGAGCTTATTCAGCTTTTCAAGCGAGGCCAGTTTGATCTTGTCAAATGGACAAGCAACTCTAAAGAGGTTCTCGCACGCATACCAGATTCTCATAAGGCTTCTCCAGACATGATGACAGTTTGAGAAGTCTGTACCGCATAAGGTTCTCGGTTTACGCTGGGACAAATCCTGCGATAGTTTTCGGTTTGACGTCTCACCACCAGATGATAAGTGCACCAAACGCACTATGCTGTCCA
This sequence comes from Euclidia mi, assembly GCA_944739405.2. Classification (NCBI taxonomy): domain Eukaryota; kingdom Metazoa; phylum Arthropoda; class Insecta; order Lepidoptera; family Erebidae; genus Euclidia; species Euclidia mi. Next base: position 35,079,212 of record OX123197.2, read on the forward strand.
CAGTGGCTCGACTATGGGACATAATGGGTTTTGTGGCTCCCACAATTTTGTACGCCAAGCTCTTGATCAAAGAGCTTTGGCTATCAAAGTGTGAGTGGGATGAAACACCCCCTGACCATATTGTCGCCGCTTCGGGCCAGTTTTGTATTGAGCTTACCGCGCTCAATCAAGTTACTATTCCGCGTCATCTTGGGTTGGTAGATGGATGTACCATCAACTTGATAGGTTTCGCTGACGCCAGCGAGCGTGCTTACGGCGGAGTCGTATATCTGCAAGTCCGCATTGGTTCTAACTACTCGGTACAGTTAGTTTGTGCCAAGTCTAAGGTCTCGCCTGTTAAAACCGTTTCAGTTGCGAGACTGGAGTTGTGCGCGGCCCTGCTGCTGTCTCAGTTGCTCCGCAAGGTTCAAGACACAGTTTTGCCCCAGTACCCCATTAATAAATTATACGCATTTTCCGACTCCAAAGTAGTGCTCGCTTGGATTCATTCTTCTCCTCATCGCTGGCAGACTTTTGTCGCCAACCGCGTTGGCAAATTGATTGAACTGGTTCCTGCTACTTGTTTCAATCACGTCACGGGTATTGAGAACCCCGCAGATTGCTTGTCTCGTGGTGTCACTCCACTTAATCTTCTGCATCATACATTGTGGCGTCGTGGACCTTCTTGGATCTCCCATGATCCGTCAGAATGGCCCATGCAATCCTTTGACCACAGTGCAGAAGACGAAGATGTACCCGAGCGGAAGTCTGTTTCTTATCCCGTGATTGCTGAGGTTGCGGAGTCTACCATCTATGCACTCGCACTACGCATGTCATCGTGGTCTAAGTTACTCCGCGCCATCGTTTATGTCTATAGGTTTCTTAGGCACCTACCTAATGAGACTTTTGTATCAAGTACTGATCTCAAATTCGCAGAATGTAAGTTACTACGAGCTGTACAAGCTGTTCATTTTAGTAACGACATTCAAAATTTAAAGGACAATGTACCTTGTTCTCCCGCTATCCTTAGACTCAAGCCGTTTCTCGATGAACATGGCGTCATACGCGTTGGGGGTCGTCTGTCAAATTCGGATGAACCTTATAACTACAAACATCCTTGTATTCTGCCGCGACATGATCATGTTGTCGACCTTCTTGTTGATTTTTATCACAAGAAGCACCTCCATGCCGGTCCGGAGTTGCTTATGTCCTTACTTAGGCATAAGTATTGGATTTTAGCCGCTCGACGAATAATTCGTCACAGAATACATAAATGTAACGTCTGTTTCAAATTTCGTCCGCGTCCGACTTTCCCTCCCATGGCCGATCTCCCTAGCCAGCGCGTCAACCAGGTTGCTAAAGCGTTTACACACACCGGTTGTGATTACGCAGGACCACTGCAGTATACGCCAGTGCGTGGTCGAGGTGTTAAAAGCCGTAAAGCCTGGCTATGTATTTTTACATGCTTAACGACGCGCGCTACGCATATTGAAGTTGCGACAGATTTAAGCACGGTGTCATTCCTGGCAGCCCTTAAGCGATTTCTCTCACGGCGCGGCCCTATACAGTGTTTGTACACGGATAACGGCACTTGTTTTGTGGGCGCAAGCTCTTATTTACGCGACCTTTATAAGTTTCTCAGGGAAGAATATCGTACTCGTCTTCAGGAGGAACTTTCCATAAATCATATCGACTGGAAGTTTATTCCACCAGCATCACCGCATTTCGGTGGATGTTGGGAAAGCATGGTCAAAGTAATTAAAACGCATCTCTTCAAGGTTATAGGTCAACAGATCCTCTCTTACGAAGAGCTTTTAACTGTCCTTGCACAAGTCGAGGCACTGATCAACTCGCGTCCGCTCACGGCATTGAGTAGTGACCCTGCAGAACCATCCGCGTTAAGCCCTGCACATTTTCTGAACACAGTGCCATTATCGTCATTTCCGGCTCCTGAAGCAGACTCTTCAAGCTTGCTCCAGAGACATACTCTGCTGGATAAACTCTTGCAGTCGTTCTGGCGGCGCTGGCGTGCGGAATATCTACACCAGCTTCAGGCTAGATCCAAGTGGAATAGTCCTGCATCCCCTATACAGGAGGGTACGTTGGTCGTCATAATACATGATAATGCTCCGCCGCTTTCATGGCCGTTAGCCATCGTAGAGAAATTGCATACTTCCAAGGACGGTACAACTCGAGTTGTTACCGTGAAAACCGCCAAGGGGAGTTACGTGCGCCCTGTTGTACGTCTCTGTCCGCTTCCAACTCAGTGAGATCTAGCCTGAAGTTGGACTTACCTCTTAGTTTAAGTATTTAGTTAGTAGTTTTCGCTATTATTGCGTTTGTAGCTTTCGCTAAAGTTAATTCAGATTAATTTTATTGTCATATCGCTGTCTTAGCCTATTGATGGGTTATGCGGTAGTACACCCAACATAGCTAAGTTCAATTCTATTTTTTTTAAAGGCAATCCTTTAGGGCCGGGGGGATATGGTAGCGCCATCTACCTTCCTATCTATAACGAATCGCATCAAGATCAATCGTTCCACGTCTAGTGCGAGCGATACCATATTTCCGTCCCGCTCTATCCCACTCCCTGGAAGAGGCACTGCCTTCGCCTGATTCGTCGACGCGATCGTGGACGCGAGTGAGAGTCGAGAACATTCCTCCCGCTGAGAACGCCGTCTCGATACCGTACCGCGCCGCACCGTTGTATGTGATTATATAAACCACTCGCAAGTGAGAGTGACGGTGAATTGAAGTGTAAACAACCAGCTGCATCACGAAACACCAGGAGGAAAAGAAACGAAGAAGGTTGTATAAGGTAAGTGCCTTCCATCCTTGAAATATCCTATACCCACTTAATCACCTCCTCCCGTATCCATCTCCTCTTCCCTTATTCCTTTCTAGGCGACCCAGAACTCGCCCTAATACAGTCCATTTTCCTGCTCCAAGTCGCCTAGAATCCTACGGTTTCGGTGTAGCAGCCGAACCAATGGCAGAAAAGAGGTATATCAGCTCAATTGATTATGGTGGTGCCTAAGAGCATCGTTTATTGAATAATTTGCAAATTCTCTTATATTTAAATGTATCATCTTTATATGTTATTTTATTAAGCCATTCATGTTTCATTTACGAATATTATAAACTTAACAGCAACTCATTAGAATATTGACCTACTAAAATTAAACGTAAAATCATCTAGTTCGATAAAACGTGTGCTCATTATAGTTTTAGTTATGTAAGTAAAAGTAAATAATAAAGGCTAAATTCAACTATTAATAAAAATGATATCATTCGGAATTCTGCTGACCCACAGTTTTATAATTTACACTTGTTATTTCAGTAAAATGCTCGACACGCATTGATATTGTACAATACATGACCATCTTAATTATATATGTAGCTATTAATTACTTTTAAGTTTTATACTGTCCATACTGTTTATTGCTAAATATGTTATATTATTGCTGTATTTTAAAATACAAATCTCAAATTTGTAAAGAGAGACCCTGCCGCCTGTGATACAGTTTATAACTAGTACAGGGGTTTGGTGTTCTTTCCAATAGATTGAACTTCATAGCATCAAGAGTTATATTAGAATACTATTGCTTGAATTTATACTTTCTGTATTTTTGGTGAATAAAATTTTATTTATTTATTTATTATTTATTAAAAAACTGAAAATCAGTTCTCGAGAAGTAAAATTGGGCTATCTGGATCTCCTCTGATCCAGATAGCCCAATTTTACACTACTAGCGTTGTAGTCAAAAATTAAAACGAACTTGTTCGAAATTTAGATGTTGCTCACACACGCATTCATTAGGTATGTGTACAATGTCAGAACACAGATAAAACCCATTTTTTTATATTATCTGCAATCAATAAAATCATACCTGTAGGCATTTGCATCTGTCCCCCTCTTTATGCCTGTGAGTGATATGTTATGGTATTTGGGCTGTGGGCTGAAATAACTGATATCCAAGTATTTATATATAATATGTAAGAGGATAGTGGCAGTTAAATGACTCTGACATGACGTTTGACAGTTAAACTGTCAAATGTGTAAATAAGGTGTACCTATATAGTCGACAGGCTCGGCTAGTTCGTCCTATTCTATTTCGACGACTGCTCAGGTACGATATGGTTCTGACTATTTAACTGCCACTGTGTTTCAATATTGTGTTGCTTGTTGTTTTGTTTAATCATCTAGGAAATAATGTAAGATGGTGTAATCATTATCTTATTGATATTGATTGTGGGCAGTTTGATCGTTTGTGAGATATTAAAGATTGTAATATAGGATAGAATAATATACTGTGGATCAAGATGTTTCAATGAGATTCATTATATACCTGTGGTATACATTTAGTCAATTGTGTTGATGCTAGATAATGCTTATTATGTTCTGTTGTAAGACAGACCTTTCTAGTAATATAAAACTACCCACAATATTGATATATGATATAGATTGGCTGTACCACTGTTTGTTAATTATTGAAAAGAATGACCGAGAGTTTTATTGCCCGTTCTTTCTCTTGGTTCTATGCCTTTGCTTTGCGAACTGATGTAATCTAAAGATATATCCCTGTGCGAAACTGAATAAATAAAAGTATAATTTGATAGTTGTCTCTTTTATTTATCAAAACTGTCTCTACACAATAGGGAGCTTTCCTGATTCTGACACCTGCTATTCCTTGTTTGTCATAATACTATGTTTTTTTAATACTTATAGATCTGGGATGTAAAGCTTAACCAATTTTGAATTTTCAATAATAGATGTACAAGTTGAATCGTGGCACTAAATGAAGATGTGTGCGAAAATGTGTACTAATAAATTGAGGCTACACGAATGACGCAGTGCCTTATGTGGTTTTTTAGCTGAAAACTTCACCGAGCGACGACGTGGGTACGCTTTCTTTACGAGACTAAACTTTGTTATCCACGAATTGTTATTTCCATTATGAGTGTTTTTTGTCCCTTAAAAGATTCTCGCGACATGGGTATATTCTTCACTTGTCTTTAAAAGGAATGAAAAAAAATTAAACGCTTAAAAATATCGAGATATAATATTCAACATCATCATCATCGTCAGCCTGTATCAGTCCACTACTGGACGTAGGTCTCTCCTATGGCACGCCTATCAGCTCGGTCTTCAGCTTTTCTCTTACAGCCCCTGCCTGCACTAAACCATAACGAAATATTTGACATCATGGACATCTGCTAGAAGAGGCCAAATTAAAAACTACCGAAATATATGTATTAGGTAGTTTATTGAAATGACATAACACCATAATACATTTATGTGTCCAAAGACTCCATCATAAAACACCTAAGTACCAATAGTCGTTTTCGTTAACATTGTTAACAGTAAGTATATTTATTGTAAGGTTTAAACACAATAGCATTAAAACTAACTTTAAGTAAGTGGCTATTTACACATAAATTAAAATAATAATTTCTATACTTAAATAACTAACAAATAAAAGGCAATACATAAAAAAGTAAAATCAAAATTTAGAGGGCATCATGAAAATCCTCTACATCGCCATCAATCGGAAGCGTGCCCAGAATGCTGGCAGCATTGCCACGTTGTATGTATGGCAATGCTGATCTTTTGTGCCAAATACAGGCCAGCCTTCTGGTCACGCGAGGTGTCAACAAGTCTCTTTGAAAGATCTCTAAAAAGAGATTTCGCACTTGGACCCCATGGTCCCAACGTTTCAACTCCAAACGGCTCAAATACATAATCCCCTACTAGATTTATGTATTTGCGCCTTTTGAGAGTCTCCACTGAAGCAGCAGCAGCGCCCACACAACCCGCTGTGCTAGGAAGATGAGATGGCGCAAGGATGTCGACACATGTTGCGCCCCACACCAAAGGCCTACCCAAATTCCATGGCAGTAAAGACATACCGTCTGATCTCTTACCATCGTCGCGTGCCAAGCCCTGAGGTTCAAGTTGGGCTGGAACGCCAGCGGTGACAAGAGCCCGGCGAAGTATGTCATTGAGGTTGGCGTGTCGTGAAATACGACCTGCGCTCCTGCTGCATGACAGACTATGGTGACCAAGACTATCGACAGCCTCTCCACAGTGACCGCGATATGGAGAAACACATGACGCACCTAAACGAAGGCAAGAAGCAATGCGGCAAGTCGTATCGTCCAACATGGTACCTATGTTGGACGAGGGCAGTGCTTGAAGCCAGAGCCCTGACTCCCACTCTCCCACCACCAGCAAACGAGCACGCTCTGCAGCATTGTACGATGTGCTAAGGAGATTTTCTTGTACTGCGCTGCAAAGCGGCCCGTCCCACTGCCTTTGAGAAGATGGGATTCGGGGTAACTCGGTGCTTGGACAAGCCATTCTCCAAGCATTCATGCCATCGGTCTTACACTGCACCTCAGAATCGACCAGTGTGGGTGCAAAAATTTTCTTGGTCAATTCTTCAGTGCTGTGGACCGAGGACAGGAATGCTGGTAAGCTTACGTTAGTAATTTTGCGAACGCCAAGGCCGCCCAGGCGTACAGGCAAAGACGCCTGTAGCCACACTCGGTCGTTCAGGGCCAGATTTAGAATTTTGCTTAAAGAAATTTGTATAAGTTTGTCAATTTGGGCGAGTGGGAAGATAGAAGAGCGTGTGTTTTAGGGACAAAAAGACAATACTTGATAATAGTAAAAGCCGAATGCATGTTAATTTTGAGTAACCTGTCTGAAATATCACTAAAATTTTGAATTGTATTAGGTTCTGCTGAAAACATTTCAGTTAATATCCAAACATTAGAGTCAAATTACGTAGAGTTAGTTGAATGACTCATATCTTTGTCGGTGATGGATGGGGTCGTAAAACAAAGTGTAATATGAACGATATTAAAAGGTTAGGAGTTATGAGTTAACATTTTATGGTTTGCAAGTGGACGTATATTTACTATGAGAAGTAAGATCAAACAGGTTCATTTATAGTGAGGGAAGGATATGGCGTATCGTGGCGTAGTGGTGTCGCTGTCTGCTTTATACATGGGTCACAAAACGTCTGGCCCTGCCACGACTCGGTATGTAACAGTAGGAATATTGATATTTAATGATGGTTGTCTGTAAGAGAGATGAACTAGCACGTTCTTCTAAGTTGTATTTCGGGATATATACCACGTACAAAATATCAGTTACTCCAAACAAAGGTACAATCGAACAACTTCCCGCTAGACCACCTTAAGGGTGAGAATCGCTCAGCAAGACATCGTCGCTTCCAGTGCTAGGTACTGTACACGCACATTGACACTCGTATATAAAACAAATTTCTAGTGTGCCTCGACTCTATGAGGGAGCCAAGGCATTTTTTTTCAAACTGGTCCAGCGCCGACTTGTTTGATTGTACGTGGTATATATCCCGACAGACAATCCCTAATTATTAATATTATAAATTCGAAAGTGTGTATGTATGTATGTATATTCCGTTTTCACGCTTAAACGGCTGAACTTTTGTTGAAATTTAATGTAGAAATATACTGGACCATGGAGACGGACATAGGCTACCATGAGTTGCAAAATTTAAACTGTGAGGGATTGTAGGGTGGGTAGAAGTTTGCGCGGCACAAATTAACCTCTTGGAAGTAAGAACGCATGCGCTGTAATAATTAAATGCTGCGCATGTGCTATCTTATATCTTTCAGTACTGTCATATCATACATAATGTCATATTGTGCACTGTGATTACATTGTTTGCATATCTTAATATATAAAATCCTTGCGTTACTGACTGACAGACACGCTACAGCCGAAACTATTGGGCGCAGGAAGCTGAAATTTGGCATGTATGTTCCTTGGGGACCGTAGGCGTGCACTAAGACGGGATTTCTCGAAATTCCCACGGGATCGAGCAAAACGGGAAATACGAAAATATGTGCGTGCGAAGCCGCTGGCGTCCTCTAGTAATATTATAAAATCGAAAGTGTTTATAGATATAATTATATTGGACATGTATTAGATCGTAGCTTTGACATTTGATTGTATGCAAGGTGATGTTATTACGTAATTTTCGGCAGATATAATGGTAGATAATGTCACGAATACTAACCGAGCTACTTTGTACTCCATAGAGTTTTTTAGACTGAAAGTTGATTTGTGTTACACCGAATTTAATGCGTGCGAAGCCGCGGGCAAAAGCCAGTTTAAAATAAGTTCAAATGACCACGAAAGTTTGAACTAGCACATCTTTATCATCGTCGTTATCAGGCCACCGTAGTCCACCATTGGATAAAGGCCTCTCCAATGGTACATACAAGCACGGTCCTACCCATCTATTTACGTGCAACTAGCGTGGCTCTATTACCATGTATTTAAGTGACGTTAAGCACTTATAATTTAGTAAACCGCTAATTAACAATTTAAACACCAGAGCCCAGTAAAACTAGGCTGATCCTGATGTTGGGAACAAAAGTTTAACCAAGAGTGTAGCAATGCTGAAACCAGTACCGGTATGTATACGTTAGTCATTGTTGAACAATCCTCATTAGTATGATGATTGACATTTGTTCACTACTCAAACCATGCGGTTTTAAACTATATTCTCTATATTGATAACAGAAAATCGCTTTAATTCTTAACACAAAACTACTAATGCATGTACTTGAGTATCTATACATCTAGCCTTACTTCATTTTATGACTACACCACTGTTTTTTGGATCTCTGATCTTTTCCAGTCCATCCCAAGGTTGCCTGAAAGAAATTGCTTTCAGCGATAAGGCCGCCTATTGTACATACCTATGTTGAATTGTATCATGTTTTGTAGCATTTGTATTGTATCTGGTGTACAATAAAGAATTTTCTATCTATCTAATGCATTTATGTTATTCTATCACAAAATTGGATGTCTATACATGATACAAAGCACTTAAACATAAACCACAATGCAATGTTGAAATTATATTTGATTTCCGATTTGTATACTAGGTGAGAGAGAATGTCTCTCTGATAAAATAAATAGTTTACTAGAAACTCATTTCGTAAATGGTTCAGAACGAAAACTATATTCGTAAAACGTTTGCAAGTCAGCAAAAAAAAATCCTTAATCTAGGCAAAAACCCGATACAGAGGCTATTTCTATTTGCACTAAATGGATCGAGTATAAGGAAGGTACTAGGTAATAGAAAACAATAACGAAATCTATGAAGGCCAAAGTTTCGTTTCTTTGCGTGTAAAGATAATATAATAAAGGGTCGTTTCAATAACAGTTTCTGTAGAAGTTTGTCCTTAGTTTCCATTGATTGTGTAAATGTGGTTATTTTTATTCGCAACAATAGTTCGGCTATTTACATGTATACCCGATTGTTTGCTAATGAACGACGCTAGAAGCAGGTAGGTAGTTCGAAAACGCTATCGTTTGCCTTAGTTATTACATCACAACTACAAAAGGTTAGCGCTACTTAATAGAAGTATTGTATATTGGGTTTTGCTAATTTGCGACCGATGTTGACTAAATTGTGACTACAACTGTCGTTATATTAATCGCGATAGATGTTAATCGCGAATTCGGTTCGAGTTTCGTATATCATGAATACATCGAATAGAAAGATCGCTTGAGAGAGGTCTGACAAGCTGGAAGTTAGGTTGCCAAATTCTAAGTAGCGTGTTTCTTATTACGTATGTTTGTAAATCTAAGAAGTTCGCTTGTATAAGTATGGTATGAATACGAAAAAGAAATACTAGCAACCGTTGTCTTTAGGCTTTTAGGAAAATTCGGCACGCTATTGGTGTTGGTCTGCGGTACGAATGCAGTTGATAAACTTTGATAAAACTGGACGACTGCTTTTGGAGGCGACAAACCTTATGACAAATTTTCATACTGGGTATTTATATATGTATAGGTATGAAACTTATGTTTAGTTCAGAATTTAATACAAACAAATTCTTGATGTGAATCATAACTTTTAATGAATTTGGAACGATTTTAAAGTTCCAAGTTTATTTTTTTTATTGTTGTAGATGCTTATGAAAAGTCAGTACTTTCTTGCATCCCGATATTGCGTAGTTGATTACAATAGTTTGATTTCCTACCTTGTAGTATATATTCGGGTAAGAATCTGTTAAGTAAAAAAAATATTTCTGCCAAATTAAGACTCAAGACCCATAATTACAAATTTAAACTCCAAAGCGCAGCATTGGTGTTAGGATGGAATTGTGCTAGGATGATAAAGAAAAAGTTGAACGACGAAAATGAAATGGAGTTGACGGTTTATTTTGTCTTGAAACGAAATATGAGAAAACCAAGGATCGTGATTTGAAAAGAAAATAAAGTCCAGCTAGTCAACAAGAAATACTAAACTTATTAAATGTTTGCTTCTATACGTAATATAATAAATAATTTCTTAGCAGGTAAAAAGACTAAGATACGTATAATAATTTTATGATATGTATAATAAATTAAAAGATGTTGTTTACACTATATGTGCATTAAATACGGTAAATTAAAACACCCCCGAACAACTACACTGAAATAAATTCAATTATGATTAAATGATAAAGAAAGCAATTTGTGTTTGTGTTACCAAAATTAATTCGGTGTGTACCACAATTCTGAATAAATTAAATAAATGTGCCGCGGTTATTATGTTTAAATGTCTTTTGCAATGTACATATGTTCATAATAATGTCGCGTAATTAAACGATTCAATTATTCGTTTAATTGTCAATAGCTATTTGACAATTAAACGAATAATTAAAGACTCAACAATCCTTTTCATCAGCCTATGTATATTACATAGGCTGATGAAAAGGATTGTTGAGTATATCAAGATATGTACATGTTGTTTTAAAAATTTTTCCTTTTTTAACGACGGAAACTTAAATTCTGGGTTTATCCCTTACCCTTCCTCCTTGACAGGTAAAGGATGTGCGTTTGGCTCTTCCCTACAGTTCGGGTCCCATATACTAAAACCTTGTTGGCGTCGGGACGTGACGACCCCACCGCCCACTGGGGGAGTTACTCCGACGAGTAGATACTCGTCATAGTATCTCCCCCAGCGCAAGCAGTCAACCGAAAGATGGCGGTCAAACCATCCGAACCTGGCGGAAGTAAATCCCAAGATGCTAGATGGGCAGCAGCGTCCAGCACTAAAAACTTCCGCCACTGCGATCGCCAATACGCCTGCCAAGCGTGCCGATTATGGCAAATCCCCCCATCATGAACCACATCAACAAAAACCGGCCCCTAGTCCCCGGCGGCCCCGCTAGTCCTGGTTATGGTAGCGACCATGGTAACGGCGGGGCAAGGGGTGCGAAGAATTGCCGGAAGAGATCGGGCTACCACCACCAACGACAATTGGCCCTGACAACACTAAACACGCGCACACTGCGGACCGATGAGAAGATCGTCAAGCTGGAAGAAGAATTGAGCAAGTTGCGATGCGATGAAATGAGGTCGACTTTATCATGTCGACGAAGAGGCAGATATTCAATGATGTCTCCGTGATCAATTCACTTAAAGTGGGGAGCGATCACCGAATGGTAAGAGGCACATTGAATATCTGTACAAGCCTCGAACGGTCAAGGTTGATAAAGTCCACGTTCCGACCGGCACCGGTTCATATCCAAAACCCCGAGAGTTATCAGCTCGAACTCAAGAACCGTTTCGAATGCCTGGGCGAATGCGTAGATGTGGACGAGTACAGTAACGGGTTCGTGAATGCTGTCCATACAACAGGGGCTAAATTTTTTAAGCCCCAGAAAAGCAAGAGAACCAGCAAGATCTCGGGTCCGACCCTCGAGCTGTTAGAGGAAAGGCGCAAGATGGTTCTGCTATCCTCCGACGACATGCCGAAATATCGGCACTTCAACAGACAGATCTCTAAGTCTCTGACTCGCGATCTCCGCCAATACAACACAAAATGTGTTCGTGAGGCGATCGAGCAGAATAAGGGATCCAAAGTGTTCCAGAGGGATCTGTCTGTTGGGCAGAGTCAGCTGACAAAGCTGAAGACGGAAGATGGCAGAATTGTATCGTCCAAGCCTGAGCTCTTGGAGGAGATCGAAAGGTTCTATGGACAGCTATACCCGACAACGCAACAACCTGCAAGTACTCCAGCGTCAGACTCTAGAGCTAGATTAACCCGACACTATACCGAAGATATTCCGGACGTCAGCATGCACGAGATTAGTGTGGCTCTCAAACAGCTCAAAAACAACAAGGCGCCGGATGATGACGGAATTACGAGCGAGCTTCTGAAGGCCGGCGGTACACCCGCTAGAGAAGCCCTTCGGAAGCTATTTAATTCCGTCATTCTCGAGGGTAAAACGCCACAGGCGTGGCACAGAGGTGGTGCTTTTCTTTAAGAAAGGGGATAAAACCCTCTTAAAGAACTACAGACCAATCACACTTCTGAGCCACGTCTAAAAGCTGTTTTCGAGGGTCATCACGAATCGTCTCGAGAGCAAGCTAGACGACTTCCAGCCTCCCGAACAAGCCGGTTTCCGTAAAGGCTATAGTACCATAGACCACATACATACGCTGCGGCAGGTTATACAGAAGTCCGAGGAGTATAACCAGCCCCTATGCTTGGCGTTTGTGGACTATGAGAAAGCCTTCGATTCGATCGAAACCTAGGCGGTGCTACAGTGTCTCCAACGGTGCCGAATTGACTACCGATATATCAAAGTGCTGAAGTGTTTGTATGAAAACGCCACTATGTCAGTCCGCCTCCAGGACCAGAGTTCGAAACCTATTCAACTCCAGCGAGGGGTGAGACAGGGGGATGTCATATCCCTGAAACTGTTTACCACTGCGCTGGAGGATGTTTTCAAGCTTTTGGACTGGAATGGACTCGGCATCAATATCAACGGCGAGTACATCACTCACCTTCGATTCGCAGACGATATCGTAGTCATGGCTGAGACCATGGAAGACCTAGGCACAATGCTCGACGGCCTCTGTTCTCATGGGCCTTATCAAAAGGCTCAAGGTCACTCAGAGGGCGATGGAGAGAGCTATGCTTGGAGTTTCCCTGCGAGATCGAATCAGAAATGAGGAGATCCGCAGTAGAACCAAAGTCACCGATATAGCTCTCCGGATAGCCAAGCTGAAGTGGCAGTGGGCAGGGCACATAGCTCGAAGAACCGATGGCCGTTGGGGCAGAAAGGTTCTGGAGTGGTGGCCACGTACCGGACGACGCAGCAGAGGTAGGCCCCCCGCAAGGTGGACCGACGATCTCGTCAAGATCGCGGGAGGTGGTTGGATGCGGGCGGCTCAAAACCGGTCTGTGTGTAGAACCTTGGGGGAGGCCTATGTCCAGCAGTGGACGTCGTTTGGCTGATATAATGATGATACTAAAACCACCGCGGTTTCCGTCGATAAAACTACGCCGTGTGGAGGCAAAGGGAGTCATATAAACTACGATGTAATGATTAGTGCTGTTGTGAAGCAAACCACAACTGGCCATACCGGTCGTACAAAATGAGAACCACGACCGCTCTGCCATGAGCACAAGGGATAAGAAGAAGAAAAAGATAATTTATAGACTGCGGGCGTAGTCTTAAAAATATAAAGTGTTAGGTATGCCATGCTGATTTATGAACGAATGGGTCGGCTCGACCGGGGTGGTTCTACCTTCTCACAGAAGATTAACGTTAGGTAGTAGGGCCATGCTGATTTCAGCACGAATGGGTCGGCTTGACCGGGGCGTTACTACCCTCTCACAGAAGATCAACGTTAGGTAGTAGGGCCATGCTGATTTCAGCACGAATGGGTCGGCTCGACCGGGGCGGTACTACCCTCTCACAGAAGATCAACGTTAAGTAGCAGTACTTTTCTGCTGCGTTTCGCTTGGTGAGTGAGAGCGCCGGAGGCCCAGTCCCTTCCCAATCTCTCTTCCTTTCCTTTGGGGATGGCAGAGAGAGTGTGAAGGCTTAGGTGAGGGGGCGGTTACCGCAGCATGCGTTGGACCAGTGAAGTATTAGTGGAGTCCTTGTGTGGGTAGTGGGAGTCGACCCGCCGGCAAGGGAGACCCGTAGAAACGGTGGTGCCGCTGGCCGCCCGCGGTACAGTATAGGTGCCAAACTAGGACTAACCATCTTGGGAGGCTGCCTCACCAGGCTGCGCATAATCTCGGAGTGGCTCGTCGTGCCAGTTGGTGACCAGATGGTGGACCCGGCGACCACTTCCGGGAGGGTACGGGGGCCATTCCGTCCGGCGGATCGGCCACTGCTATTCCGCACAGTCCAATGACGAAACAATACTCCACGCTTTGTCACGCGCTGCTGCGGTGACTGCCACCTCTTTTCACGGCCCTCTTTTATTCTTCCACTCCACTATGGCAGTAAGCAATGGTAACGGTCACACAGCGGCGTCAACCTTTCCCATCCACACGCTACTTGAGGTGGAGTTCGCCAACATCCGCGGACTCCATTCAAACCTCAACGCCGTCCACCACCATCTCGAGACGGCAAGGCCAGCCATGCTTTTTCTGACGGAGACTCAAATAAGCCGCCCTGCCGACACGACTTATTTGCACTATCCCGGGTATGCCCATGAAGAGAACTTCTACGCAAAAGCCGGGGTATGCTTGTTCGTCAGGGCGGATATTTGCTGTCGTCGTCTACGCTGCTTAGAGGACCCCTTCTTTTTCGTCCTGTGGATACATATCCACAGGATGAAAAAGGAGGTACATGTGTAAATCCTGGGTTCATTAGCCCGGATTTACGTGTGCCTATACCGTTCTCATACTGGAGATGCCGAGGCAACTCGACTTTTTGACTATCAGAGTCAGGCGGCAGATGATGCGCAAGAGCAGTTTCCGACCGCTGAGTTGGTCTTTTTTCTGACGGAGATTTTAATGCCCACAATGAGACCTGGTTGGGCTCTCCCAAAACAGACCACGCGGGAAGGGCTGCTTACGCATTCGCTCTCACGCATGACCTGACGCAGCTGGTACTCCAGCCCACCCGGATACCAGATATACAGGGTCAAGCGCCCTCTTTGCTGGACCTTATGCTGATGAGTCATCCAGACTAGTACAGTGTGTCGGTTCAAGCCCCATTGGGCTCCTCCGACCACTGGTTAGTCTGCACATCAGTGTCAACCACTGCGCCTTCACAACATGTGGACGTAAAGCGACGGTTATGGCACTACTCGTCAGCAGATTGGGATGGCCTGCGCAGTTATTACGCGTCCATCCCGTGGTCTCAGCGTTGTTTTGGTGGGAGGGATCCTTCGGAGAGTGCGCCTGCTGTTGCTGGGGAAATTCTGTTAGGTATGGAATATTATATTCCATCTACTCTTGTCACCAGCAACAGCAACAGCAACAGCAGACTTCAGCCCTGGTTCGATGGCGAGTGCGCCGATGCTGTTAAAAAAAACAGTCGGCGTACCGTGCTTGGATCTGGGCTCGGTCTCGTCGCGATCCGGATCTCCATCTCACCAAAGCGGCATATAACAGAGCCACTAAGGTCTGCAAGAGGGCATACACCATAGCGGATGCACAGTGCGTTACACGGTTTGGCCAATAACTTCTGTCGCACCCTACGGGAAGCCGTGGATATTGGCAGCTGGCCAAAGCCGTGCTATCCAATTTCTGCCAGTCTTCGCTGCCACCATTGCGATGCTCTGATGGATAACTGGCTCATACGTCGCAAGAGAAAGCTGACTTGCTTGTCAATCTCTTTGCGGCCAACTCCCGAATCGATGACCGTGGTTCGCAGCCACCATCTATAAACCACTGCGGCCACTCCATGCCTGATGTTCGCATCAGGCAAGGCGATGTTCGCGCGATAATGCGGTCTCTCGATGTCCGGCAAGCCAGTGGTCCCGACGGTATCCCAGCGGTTGTTCTTAAGAAATGTTCAGCCGAGTTGTCTCCAACGCTCACACGCCTGTATCGCCTGTCTTATTCCTCTGGCGTCGTGCCGCAGGCTTGGAAGAAGGCAAACGTACAACCGATTCCCAAAAAGGGGGATCGTTCTGATCCAGCTAACTATCGACCCATAGGCATCACCCCTATTCTCTGCAAGGTATTCAAACGGGTAATCAACACCCAACTCGTTCGCTACCTAGAAGATCGCTCTTTTATCAATGATCGACAATATGGCTTCAGACCGAAACGATCGACGGGCGATCTTCTAGCGTATGTCACTCACCTTTAGGGTGAGGCTATGGACAGGCACAGGGAGTTGTTGGTTATCAGCCTCGACATCTCCAAAGCCTTCGATAGAGTCTGGCATCGTGCGCTTCTCTCCAAGCTTCCGGCTTAAGGCTTTCCACCTCGATTGTGCAACTGGGTTGCTAGCTTCCTGCATGAACAACGTGTTCGAGTTATTTACGAAGGTCAAAATTCAAAGTTTATGCAGGTAAATGCTGGTGTGCCCCAGGGATCCCTCTTATCGCCCACACCTTTTCTTCTGCTTATCAATGATATGCTCACTTTTGGGAGAATACATTGCTATGCAGATGACAGTACCGTGCATGGGCGGTATTTCGGCCATCCTGCGGCTAAGCAGGCTGACATTGAGGAAAATAGGCGAAAACTTGTCGCTGAGCTTGACCCGGTTTTGAACAGCATCACGAATTGGGGTGCTGAAAACATGGTCAAGTTCAACGCCAAGAAGACACAGGTGTGCGCATTTTCAGCAAAGTTGTCTCCATTCCTTCCCCAACCTTCTCTTCTGGACACTCCACTACCGATACAGGACAGTCTAAATATACTTGGTATGGACATACGCCGCAATCTTAACCAGAGAAACTACATCGAGGGTGTCACTAAATCGGCATCTCGAAAACTCGGAGTCCTGAACAGAGTAACGAGGTTTTTCACGCCGCAGCAGCTGTGTCTATTAAACAAGACTCAGGTTCGCTCCTGCGTGGAATACTGCGCTCATCTCTGGAACGGCTTCGCTCAGTACCTGCTAATCTAGCCCTTGATAGGTTGCAGCGGCGTGCTGTCCATATCATATGATCTTGAGGCTACTAAGACCCTTGAATCTCTGCAATTCCGCAGGGGCGTAGCCTCAATGGCTGTCTTTTACCGATTTTATCACTGTGAGTGCTCAGAAGAACTCTTTCAACTCATCCCAACCTCTCCTTTCCTATCCCGAGCAACACGTGCCGGGTTAAGGTGCCACGCTTACACGGTAGAACAGACAACGTCACGTACGAAAAGGTTCGGTACATCTTATCTTTGCCGTACCATAAAGATGTGGAACTCACTGCCAGCTCACGTGTTTCCTTCCTCCCTTGATCCTAGGTCCTTTAAGCAGGGCGTGCAAAAGCATCAATCAAAGCCGTCAAAGTGAGGGCCGCCATGTCACATTGCTTAACCAGCAATTGGGGATGGTGGCCTTCACACATAGGACTTCAATGTCAGCTTAACATCAGGCAGCGTGAAGTCAATTTGACAGGTTTTTTAATAAAAAAAAAAGAACATACCGCAACCAATCTTAAATAATGTATAAACTAGACAGCAACTAGTACGCTCAATATCACAAGCACTTTATCGTAAAATTTCCTATGTATATGCATATTGTTGGCATTTTACAATGAAAGTTACTCGTATGCTACTAGTAAAGATTTAGGGCCTGTTCACGAGATTGGTCTAAGCGGCGCGCGTCGCGGCGGGCGGCGCGGCAGAGCGTCGTGCACGCCACGACCCTACAGCAGTGGTAAACGCAGCGGCAAATGTGGACGTATTTGGGCCGACGGAGTTACCCATAAATATGGCGATAACCAAAATATCTTTGTGTAACTATACGGTATACCTACAAAATTGTCGACATTGGATCTTCATTTCTTACAAGTATTTTATATCAAAGGAATAATACATATTCGCAATTAATGAGGCGTTGAATAGGTACCTACACAACGTAGATTACGTTAAGTAGGTAGATAAATCACCTTTTAACTTTCATAGTAGCTGTGTCTGTACCTAAATAGGTGCATATGTACATTAAACAATGTTTTAATGTTTGCGATTTATATTAAAACCTACCATTACATTCTGTAAAACATTGTTTCATTACATCTCGCAACGTTTTATTAACATTTTTGTATTTATACAGCGGATGTGTTGCTATCCATACACGCGACCGTTTTAAAATTTCGACTTTAAATGTCTTCGTATTCATTACCGCCACAAAATATTTAACAAATAGTTTAACCGCCTAGTTCGTCCCTCGCGAAACGCTGTCCGTGCCGCTCGGAGTCGTGGCGTCGGACTCGGTCGCAGTACATTTGTTCCCACCGCTCGCCGCACCGCCCGCCGCCGCGCCGCACGCCGCGCAGCCATTCGCGCCAAAAAAAACGCGCGCGTTATCGCTGTGCGCGGCGGCTCGTGGCGTGCTTCGAACGTCTTCATACACTTGATCTTACCGCTCGCCGCCCCGCGCTAAGCCGCCGCTCAGAGCGGCAAGGTCGTGACAGGGCCGTTAAGCGACATAGCGTGTCCGTCGTAGTGCCAAAGTGCACCCATTAAGGCCACTTGTGGGTGTCGACATAAATTATCTACACGAGTGCCTAGGGTGTCTACATGCTGTGCTTCGAGAGTTTCGTATTTCATAGATCATAAGATAGTATGTTCTATTATGGCGATATTGTTTTATTATTTTTTGTAACGGGTTTTATACTGGCTTCAGCTTCACTCGACGTGAAAACATGTCGTTCTTAGAATTTACTGCGTGACAAAATAATAAAAATTGGCTAAGTGATTCGCCGTGAAAAAGGTAACAAACAGAATCTGTACATAAATTTAAGTCAATACATAATTTACCTATACCATATACATATCATAAATAAAGTCCGTTCGCGGCTTGACCGTCTGTGAGAACTAGATAAAGAACAATGCCCATTTCGGGCCCAGTTTGGAACTCATGAACAGCACAATAGAGTATCAATTAATTGTTGAATAATCCTTTTTATTCATAACTTAATTTATAGGCATCACTATAAGTGTGCCGAGAAACTTTTGCAATAAATAGGTTCAAAAAGATGTGTTAACGTTTAAATAGCCAACACGTAATAGATCAGAAATTGCCAGTAAAGAAATCATAATATGAACTCGATTATCACTTCTTCTTTATCGATTTCACAAAATGATTTGAGTGACTAGCAAATCATTACTTGGTCCTGAAACATTTAAAATGTGTGTATTTTTTAAGGTATATATGTGCTCAACTACAAATAAGTTTGATTTTGAACCAAATATGTAGATAGATAACCTATGTCCGAAATCCATATCGATTTATCAATATCATTTAAAAACTGTAAAATGGCAACACTTGTTTGACTCTTAAGTAAATGTCAATAATGTCATATTTAATTTATTTTGTTTGCTATTTGTTTTGCTCGTGCGCATTGTGAATGTTTTTTATGTGTTTGGATATTTTACGACTTCTGGCTTTTTCTTTCGGATTGCAGCCCTTACCAAATGATTAGGTAACTCATTCCTTTCTACTCAAAACTATGAAATACTTTAACCCTTAACCACCTGACGTCGCGTCGGTCTCAGAGACTCGTGCAATTTTATTTTCAAAATAAATCTGTTGCTATGCGCGCGGTGCAACCGTGCGTCCTTGTACTTTTTCCCCTCCCCCGTCAGTACGCGCCACGCGCTCGGCAGCTCCAGACGTGCGCGCAGTTGTGAATTATAGGTAATTATATTTTGTGTGCGGTCTGAGTGACCGACGTCAGGTTGTTATGTCAATGTCATGTCAATCCTAAAAATAGAACAAATGTCCAGCACATTATCATCTGACAATCCTGAAAAATTTGAAATAAGGAAGACTTGTTCAACATGCGACCCTAAGAAGAAGCGTAAAACAGCTTATATGTGTTTCGTATGTAAAAATCCAATTTGCATTGAATGTAGCCAAAAAATGTGCCTTGTGAAGTGTGTAGAATATGTCTTATATTATTATAGTGTGTACTATGCTTAACAATGCCCCTAGATATAAGTGCTTACTTGCAGTTTACGTTAATAATGTATATTTTATTCACTCAATATATAGACTTCAAACGATATACTTGTATCATTGAATCGTCCCACTAACCCCAACATTTCATGGCGACCCTGCCTAAAGGGACCTGCCAAGGGGATAGTTTTAGCAGTCGTATATAGTCATCGCGTATCAAAATGTGTAGGTCCGATATACAGAAGGAAGAAGTTTTTATAAACCAAAACGCTGGCGGCAACCTCGAATCGCAAATGAAGGACATTGGTAGCCACGTGGACCGCATGAACATTGTCGTATTCGTAATTCTTGCTATCGTCGCAGTATTCCTCATATACTTCGCAGTCAAAAGCTATAGAAGGTGCCATAGTCAATGGATGCAGCAGGAAATTGAGATGAGCAGAATGGACCGTATAAGGGCGTCTATCCGAGGCAAACCGAGAGGAAGAACCCAGGAGGAGTCCAACTAAGGAATTGTATGGAGAACTTGTCTACCGATCCAGTTGTACGTGAGTGGCAGAACAGCACATCCAAGGTACATCGTGGCGGACTTACGTATAGTTCGTGTGAGTTACAGAGACTATGTGAGAGTACGTATAGTGACATAATTTTACGATATTATTTTAATTCCGTAAATCCATTTAGTTACTATAGTATGAATTAGGTCATAACATTTTATAACGCAATAATTAAAAGTTTCTAGAATCGTGCAAAACACTCAGCGAATGTGACACCAAGCGCGTAAAAATGTTAACGCAGCAAATTCCGCCGCGTGGTTTGTGTCTCTGCGCAATTATAATGTAAGTTAGTTATTACTCGCATAGATAAAAATAGATTTCGTATGAAATATTATAGAACTTATGAATTGAAATAAGGGCAGTTAACATGTATAAGCAAACAAATATATTCTTTTGAATAGGCATGATAGATAAGTTAATAGAATATTGTGTTGAGTTAGTTGAAATTAGGAGATATTTTATCAAGAAGGGTCAAAGTAGGTATTCATGTAAAAGCACTGCGACAAAGTTATCCGAAGCAAGCTCGATTTTTGATAAGTGTACGGAAATATTTTTGGTTTTAGAACAGAGTAAGAATAAAGCGCTAGTTTCTTCAGCAGTAGAAACCTATAACAAAATTAGTGTGACTTATAAAGAAATTTGTAGTTTATGTGCGGTATCAAAACCTGACAAAATGAGTTTTGACATCAAGGTTGCATGTAGCCTAATTCCAGTGATGGACGGTGCCGAGTCAACGACCAGGCGAATGATTGACTCTGTCGAGATGTACGCCGACATGATCGACGATAAAGGTAAGGCTTTATTATTAAATTTTGTCATTAAAAGTAGGCTTAGTGAAAACGCAAAGCTGCGTATTTCTCGAAA
Source organism: Euclidia mi (assembly GCA_944739405.2). Classification (NCBI taxonomy): domain Eukaryota; kingdom Metazoa; phylum Arthropoda; class Insecta; order Lepidoptera; family Erebidae; genus Euclidia; species Euclidia mi. The sequence continues at coordinate 35,100,493 of OX123197.2, forward strand.
CCACAAGACCATAGAGGATTTGATCAGTGATTTACGGAACAGTCTAATACCTAAAAAATCTTTTATTGCGTTGCAAACTAAGTTGCAAAATATAAGACAGGGTTCGATGCCCATTGACGATTTTGGTGCAAAAATTGAAAATTTGTTTACTGAAATGACCATTTCACAGGCGGGTGACGACACTAACGCGTACTCTTTCCTGAAGCCCATGAATGAAAAAGTTGCAATTAAACGGTTTTCAGATGGTCTGCGTAATCCTAAGCTCTCCACCATCATCGCAGCCCGAAACTACACGAGTTTGAAGGACGCCATCCAAGCAGCCAAAGATGAAGAAGTGGCGTCAGGGCAGCCAGCATCATCATCATCCGAAGGTAACCTCATGTATGCATCAAAGCAAGGTCGGTCTCCTTTTAATTACTCAAAGCGGGGGTATGGTGCCCAATATCCTAGAGGCAATAATAGTCAGCATGGTCAATATGGCAAACAGTATTACCGTGGTGGTCAACCTGCACGCGGTTCAGGCCGTGGTCAATATAACAATTATTATAGCACAAATAGATACCATGCACCTGCCGTATCGTATGGAACCCGACGTGGTAGGGGTAATAGAGCTTCCTTTGCAAACAATAACACTCGCAGGGGAGCGCGTAGTATATACATAGCACAAGAACAGTCCAGCAGTGCTGAAGAAAAATCAAAGGCGGAAAGTGGTGATGCATCTACATCTCAGTTTTTTCGAGTTTAAACACTGCTTAATATCATGTAACAGTAATGCTAAGTTTATTTCCTTATATATTAACAATATTAAATACTATTGGCTTATAGACACTGGTGCTTCGCTATCAATAGTGAAGAGAGATGTGCTACCGAGGAATATTCCAATACAAGAAGATGACACTTTAATTAATGGCATTGGCGGACAAAAACGTTCGATAGGTTCGGTCAACTTAAGGTTAGAGATTAAAAATGAAGTGTCATTTTCTCACAAATTTTTAGTTTTTGACAATTTGCCCTTGAGAGCAGATGGTATTTTAGGTTTAGATTTTCTCAATAGGTATTATGCAAATATAAATTTAAGTATGAATAGTATCACGCTATTTTGTGAAAATCGCGAATATAAATTACAATGTATTAACAATACATCTATAGGAAAGGATGCTTTGACGTTACCAGCGAGGTCAGAATCAATACATTATGTCTACTTAGAAAAAAGCACAAACGAAGATATGATTGTATGTGGAAGAGAACTAGAGGAGCATGTATTTCTAGCAAGTGCGATAGTAAAAGTTAAGAATAATAGAATACCAGTGAAGATATTGAATGTTTCTGAGAAAGTGATCAACTTGTCACCGTTTGACCTTGAATTACAACCTCTAAGTGACTATAGTGCGCTAAATTTTAGTAAAAGCGATATAAATATTAGTAGAGTAAACAAATTACTATCTGAAATTAATTTGAGTCACCTCAATTTAGAAGAACAAAAATCCATTCAGTCAATTTGCTCGAAATATTCGGATGTATTTTATATTAGCGGAGATAAATTAACGACAACTAATATATTAGAACAATCTATAGCTATAAAACCAAATTCTACCCCAGTTTATGTAAAGCCGTACAGACTCCCACAAGCATTAAAACCCGATATAGCTAAAGAAATAAATAAGATGATAGAAAATGACATCATAGAAGAGTGTAACAGTGAGTGGTCAAGTCCTAGTTTATTAGTCCCTAAAAAGACTTTAGAAGGTCAAGAAAAGAAATGGCGGTTAGTGGTAGACTACAGGAAATTAAATGAAATAGTTTGTGATGATAAGTTTCCCTTGCCAAATATCACAGAGATTTTAGACTCGTTATCCGGTGCAATTTATTTCAGTCACCTTGACCTTCACCAAAGCTACTATCAAGTGTCATTAGACAAGGATAGCCGAAAACTTACTGCTTTTACTACTAGTACAGGGCCTCAAGTCTGTTATTACAATAGTGCCAAAATGGTCAATCACTGACTTCATAATTGTTGATTTTGACAAGTTTGGTAGTCTACTGTTACAATGGTGCCATTATGATTTTCCGATGGTCAACCACTGACACTCCATTGAAAGACATGGCATAGATTGGTAGTCTCGTACATAATGACAAATCGATGACTGACGTATGCGGTAGTCTGGTAATATTTTGACAGTTCTTTTGATCAGTGACCTACCATCGTAACGCCATCGTGCAATCATTGCTTTTGTCTAGTGTTTGCTTGTGAAACATAGTGATAGACAATCAAAAAGTTTAATGTACTACAAAAAAGAGATAATGTATTAACTGCGAACTAATATTCTCGAGCTTACTAACAAGCCAGTCGTTTATCGAGGATGACTACAAACCCTTTTACGGATATTCCCGAGGCGAAATTTGTAAAAACGTTTCATCTTAGAGAGGAAAGGATTCAGTAAGGGAGTTATTTCAAAAACTCATTCCCCTTAAGGCCAGACCGCGTCAAAACGATAGCGTATCGGCAGAAATAAAGGTGAGAAAACTGAAGTTGATATTGATTTATTATTCTATTCCTATAAAGAAATTTATTAATGAATGTTATATTTTTATTGCTGATTCTGGTAGCACTCATTTTACGCATCAGGATCTTACCAGACCTTGATTGGACAGGGTGCCCTCCATGACATTTCGCCAATTACTGTGTCGCAGCCCACTAAAGAAGTTACAGAGGCATTATATAAAATATACCATCAATGTTTTAAATGGAAAGGAAAATCATAGTTCGCCTAGTTCAGTTAGTGGTTTGCCAAATTTGATGTTCAAGTGTCTACTTGAACATCAAATTATACGTGTACATTCTGCCTTCCGAAATATACAAGAACATCAAAGCTAAATACTCATATTCCAAACATAAGAAACAGGAAATTAAATAATATTTTCAAACATTGTAGCTGTGCTTTTAACCCAACTATGGCAGAGCTCAGATGAACTTAGTTCATCTGAGTGACGGAGCTAAAAAGAAAGAGTAATGTTTTTACACATTGGGAATGGAAGTGTTAGTTGTAGATAATGATATGACTATAGATAGTGACCAGCAGTGGTTTGGTACTTAAATAAATGATAATGTCATACCTATGTGATAGTTTGAAGTATTAGTACAATAAGATCTTCCTGATCTCTTTTTAATATTGCCATACCTACCTGACAGGAACAGTTATGTTAATGATGCTTTATATAATGTTCCTAATTTATCAATATATTCTACCTACATTTTATGGAATCCTGTAAAGAATTTAGGTACCTACATAATTCAATTAAATAATGTCTGAATTATGATAAAGTGTTTTTAAATTAATTGCATACCTAGTATAGAAGATCTTAGTATAAAAGAATATGATGTAATGAGTGGTGTGTTTATAAATATTTACTTATCTCTCTTACAGATACAAAATTCAAGCAAACGGGCAACTTCTTTATGAGTTTTGTGACCGCTCATATCCATCTGTTTGAGACATACATATATGTGAGGATTCTGCAAAGCCAGTATGAAGAAAGTTGCTTTGCTAGTAGATGCAAAAGTGAAGATTTGTGATAGTTAGTATATGAGAATAGTGTTCAATTTTTGTGTCTATAATTGGAACCAATAGTTCTTAATAAATTCATGTACAGAAATTACTTATCTTTAATAAAACAACATTGTTAATAATAACACATAATTATGAGTTTTATTTTCCTTCTTGATACAGTTACAACACATGAAACACAAATAATATTTTAATTGTAATAGGAATGTATCTATGATCCAACTCAATCTTCAATATTTTATGTTTTGGTTATGCCAATTCTTCTTCGAATATAAACACCTTTAGTAGTTAACTCGCTATCTTTAATTATAGTATTTACTCCTGTCGATATAATCACTTTTCTTTGAGGTGTGAACTGCATAACCTTGCTGTATCATTTCCTTTGGAATTTGTTATCCATAGAGCATTTTCCATTGATATCTTCGTTTTGGCTCTAAGAGAAACATACGAGCTACTCGGTACTAAACAATTCAACGCAGTGCATTGAGATTATTGAGAAATATAACAAACTAGGACTTTGTTTACAAAAAGATATGAGTTTTGAACTTTTGACAGTTCTTACTTCAAAACATGATTTGACTTTGACAGCTAAACAGAACAAATATTATTGAGTTGAATGGTTAAATTCATTGTTTTTTTGCTATTTACGAACTTTAATACAACTTTAGAGTGCTTATAACACTAGTAATGAATATTTAAATAATATATAAATGAAATCTGGCATGAAAAATAATCAAATTTCATGGTAGTTTTTCAAAAATCATTTCTTCTAATGGTTCTTTTTATCTATGGCAATACAACAATGCCATTCTGCCACCATTCAATTACGATTCCACTGATCGATCACTGAACTATCATAATGAATTACCAGACTACGAACTTTTGTCAAAATGACAATGGGATCGTGTTGGAATGACGAATGTGTTTAAAATAGCAGACTTGAGGCCCAGGTCAATCCCAAATGAAAAGACTACCAATGGGACTTAAAATTAGCCCGAGCTCTTTCAGTCGTATGATGTCTGTTGCAATGTCAGGCTTAGCGTTTGAGAAATGCTTTATTTATTGTGATGATCTTATTGTCTATGGCCGAAATTTGGATAGTCACAACCAAAACTTAATAAGCGTTATGGAAAGGTTACGAAAAGTTAATTTAAAATTGAACCCCCAGAAATGCGAATTTTTAAAGAAAGAAATTTTGTATCTCGGCCATATAGTTTCAGAAAAAGGAGTCTTCCCGGATCCTGAAAAAACTAAAATATTGCAAAATTATGAGACACCCAAAAACGCTGACGAAGTTAAACGCTTCGTTGCATTTTGTAATTATTATCGTAAGTTTGTTAAATCATTTGCAGAGATAACATTACCATTGAATAGATTGTGTAGGAAATACGAACCGTTTCTATGGACAGAAGAGTGTGAAAAGGCATTTACAACTTTGAAAAATAAATTAATTTCACCTCCTATATTGCAATATCCAGATTTCTCAGAAAAAAATGAATTCATTATACAAACAGACGCATCAGGCAATGCAATCGGTGCTGTACTCTGCAATAAAGACCTTAGACCCGTAGCTTATGCTAGTAGGCCACTAAATAAGGCTGAGAGAAATTACCCGACAATACAAAAAGAACTTCTAGCAATTGTTTGGGCCGTCAAATATTTTAGACCGTATGTATATGGTAGATGTTTTACTATAATGACGGACCACAAACCTCTTATATACCTTTTTGGGATGAAAGATCCTTCGACTAGACTTCTAAAATTTAGACTCATCTTAGAAGAATATGATTTCAAAGTTGTTTATGTGAAAGGAAAAGATAACGCTGTAGCAGATTTCTTATCAAGAATAAATATTACATGTGATGACTTAAAAACAATGCATGAGCAGGCTGTGAATGTGATGACAAGAGCGCAAAAGAGAAGAATGAATGATTTATCTGAAAGGAAGAATGATAGTGATTCCATGGATCTTAGTAAGCCCACTGACGATTGGCTTGATCAACCAAGAGTTGTGGACATATTAAGAAAACCGTACGAATCGGTTGAAATGAAGCTTATGGAAGGAAGTGAATTGAATAAGATAAAAAATAATAACTTAGTAAGTTATGAGTTAGATTGTTTTTCATTTGTTCCAAGTAAGAACATTATATGCATTAATCTTGATTTTAAGGCACAATTTACGCGAGCCGAATTTGTGCAGAAATTAAGATTATTTTGCGTTAAGTTAAATATAAAAGAAATTTGTGTGATAAAAGATGAAAACAATATAGATTCTATAAAAAATATTACTGCAGAAATAAAGTCGTTAAAAGATTGGTCCGGACCACGTATATGCATATTGAGAGGAGTAAAAAGAATTCACGAAAAAGACGAAAAGGAACTAATAATGAATGATTTTCATTTACTACCAACGAGTGGACATGCAGGTGTTAGGCGAATGGTTAATACCATAAAATCTCGATATTATTGGCCAAATATCAAAAAAGATGTCCGAGAATATGTTAAAAAATGTTCGAAGTGTCAAAAAATGAAATACTGTCGCTATATTAGGGAGCCAATGGTAATAACTACGACGGCTTCTTCAGCATTTCAAAAAGTATTTTTGGATGTTGTTGGACCGCTGGATAAAGATGCAGATAATAACTGTTACATATTGACCATACAATGCGAATTAACCAAATTTGTTCAAGCCATTCCTATGAAAAATAAAGAGACCGTTACTATTGCTGATGCATTTGTGAGAGATTTTGTTTTAAGGTTTGGAATTCCTGAAACCATTGCGACAGATCGAGGAACAGAGTTTATGTCTGCAACGATGGAACAGGTCTGTAAAATTTTAAATATTGAAAAGCTGTCATCTACTTCTTACCATCACCAAACAATAGGAGCCTTAGAAAATGCACATAAAACGTTAGGCGCGTACTTAAGAATGCAATGCAATAACTATATCGATACATGGAGTTATTGGATTCCATTCTGGTGCTTCAGCTTCAATAATACCGTTCACTGCAGTACAAATTATACACCTTACGAACTTGTTTTCGGAAAACTCTGTCGCATGCCTTCCAATATAACTCAGTCAGTAGAACCACTGTATAACATAGATGATTACCCATTACAATTAAAATACAGATTACAAGTAGCAAATGCAGAAGCAAAGAGAAATTTATTAGCCAGTAAATATAAAAGAAAAGAAAGATATGACAATTCAGCTAATTGTACAAAATACACAAATGGTGATTTAATACTGTTAAGAAATGAAGCAGGTAAAAAACTGGATGCATTATATAAAGGTCCTTATGTAGTTATAGAAGATTTAGGATGTAATGTTAGAATAAGCATAAATAATAAGATAGAATTAGTTCATAAAAACAGAACTAAACCTTTTTACCAATAGTTAAAATTTCGTGAAATATTCCTAAATGATAGTAGGTAAATAAAATGTTTTGAAAAGTTAAAATAAGATTTTTTATTAGAATTATGTAAGTTACGATATAATATCTTAGATTAATACAAAAAAAAATAATGTTTCAATGTATTATTTTTTTTTTCTTTCTTTTCGCCCCCGGGAGGTGAAGTGTGTAGAATATGTCTTATATTATTATAGTGTGTACTATGCTTAACAATGCCCCTAGATATAAGTGCTTACTTGCAGTTTACGTTAATAATGTATATTTTATTCACTCAATAGACTTCAAACGATATACTTGTATCATTGAATCGTCCCACTAACCCCAACATTTCACTTGATTGTCGCCGCAACTTGTAAAACTTTATATGTTGTGATTTTATAATAATTAAGCCTTGATTAAGCCAAAAATAATTTTAAACTTAAGGTAATATGTTCGACTGATAGTAAATAGGTTTATTATAATAAGTAGTAATTAAAATTCCTATTCAGATCTCATATATCCAAAGTTCCTTCTTTTTTCTAAAATTTCATATGTTTATTTTATGTGTTGATTTAATATAAGTAAATAAAGTCAAGACTTCTCATTGTTTAAAAACTTAAAACCAATAAAAAATATAATAAAAATATATATTTGACTTTCATTTAAAATAATATATAAATAAAAATAATTAAACATAGTAAATACGCAAGCGGTCTCTATGACCGACGTCAGGTGGTAGCGTAACTGAAAAACACGTCAGGTGGCTAAGGGTTAACTATCCTAATAAAAGTACGTATACACCTACGGTCTTATTAATAAAAAATGCTTATTCTTCTCTTATTCCAAAGTAACACTGGTAATAGTTAATTCTAGATTAGTTATGGAATAGCTACGTGTTAATAACGGTATTAATAAATACGAAGTAAGTTCGGAGTAACAATACTATTCTTTCATTGAGATTAAGGTATACGTTATGGCAACCCACTGACATTAAAATTAAAAAGAATGAACAAAATGACCTGGTCGAATAAAAACTTTTTACTAAACACTTTTATTTGACAACTAGCTTTTGCCCGCGGCTTTGCGCGTGTTAAATTTGGGGTAACACAAATCTACTTTCAGTCTCAAGTTGTGGGAAGACACTCCTGATTATTTTAAAGACTTCAGAAACTCTATAGTATACAAAGTAGCTCGGTCAGTAGGTATTCAAGACACTATATACCTAGTATTATATCTACATAATAACATCGCCTTGCATACAGTCAAATGTCAAAGCCATGTTCCAATACATGTCCAATATAATATATCTATAAACACTTTCGCGTTTAAAATATTAGTAGAGAAAATTGTTTCAGCCGTTTTAGCGTTGAACTTATATAATTATTAGTTTTAGTTTATATATGCAAATAATGTAATCACCGTGCAGTCCGTGCACAATATGACATTATACCTATTGTATGATGTGTCAATACTGACAGATATCCGCACAGCGCACTCAATTATCATAGCGCATGCGTTCTTACTTCCAAGAGGTAAATTTGTGCAGAAAAAACTTCTAGCCTCCCTACAATCCCTCCCAGTTTAATTTTTGCATCTTATGGTAGCCTATGTCCGTCTCCATGGTCCAGTATATCTCTATATCAAATTTTAGCAAAATCGGTTCAGCCGTTTTAGCGTGAAAACGGAACATTACATACATACGTAGGTACATACATACCTACACACTTTCGCATTTATAATATTATAGTAGGGATCACAACTATCCCAAGCGAACATAACACACAACCAACACATATGTAATGGTGCGTCCGCACGCTTGCCAAACCTCGGCAAACTATCACAAACGCAAACGTGCAAATAGGGTATTTGGCTAGGTTTGTATAGGTTGGCAAGCGTTTGTGTTGGTTGACAATCTTCAATGAAATAATCTCTATTAATTTTAACCCACAATAATAAAATTACAAAATCAGATACTAGTAGGTACTCTAACGAACACCAAACAAATGTGAAAATATATTTGGGTTATGTATATAAATCTCAATGAAAGTTAGAAATACAATATAAATCTACGAGCTTTTGCCCGCGGCTACGCTCGCGTAAATTCGAAGTAACACAATTCTCTCATAATAGACGGATACTTTAATAATCATTGTCGTTTAAACAAACTGTTTATACCGATAAGAAATATAACTGCAAGAAGTATTTACACATGGTATACAAACTACATAGTAGGTAGGTACTCAACATGACTGTTATTCGGTGACAGTGACTTTTCTGTCTTTTTTATTATTATAATTTCTAATACTGTCAGAAGCATTAGAAATTAACAAAATACTCGACAATCCGAATTTTGCGGATATATGTTGTCGACTCGAAATCTTTATTTTTTATGTTTTAGTATTCAGATAAAGTTTCGATCTAGTCTACCGTACCCCGTGACAAATTGATGCTTACTCCTTGCTTACTCCAGCGTAAAACCATGGGTCTCCGCGGAGTAACTTTTATTCCCGGTGTAAATTATGAATAGTTAACTCCGTCCTTACTCCTAGTTTATTAATACCATAATTGCCTAATCTTGGCTTAAGTCTTGGAGTAAAGTTGTTCTGACGCTAATCCTAGTTTATTAATAAGACTGCTAATGTTTTTTGAGCATATAAAAGTACTTCTTGTAATAAAACTATGAATGTGACGGACCTCTAATCAATCTCAAAATTCTAGTTAAATACTCTTTTATCGAATGCAATAACAACTACTTCGATTTTTGACTGTCCACATCTGGGCAAGTCTCTAAGAAAAATTGGCATTGTTCTTTAAAAACTACCGAACGGATTTTGTAAAACCCACTAAAACCACAGCGCATACTTCAACGCCATTTTGGGGGCGCCAGGGGTTTGCGTTAGCATTCTACCCTGACACCCCGGCGGATAGCCCGAAGGCCACAACCTCCTTGACGGCGGATGATGGTGTTGGGCTCCGCCGCCAAAACACCCAGCGGCCGCAGAGGATAGGGAGGACGGCAACCTTCCAACACCCCATCTCCTCTTCCTCTGCGCCCCTACCGCGACGCAAAATAGTGCGCCCCCATTTGGTCGCGCGAGATAGGGCGCAGGCCAACGCAACACCAACACGCCTTTCCTCCCGCGAACGCACCCGACTGCGAGGGACAGACAGAACTGTCCTCCGCACCCGCACCTTTGGCCGCATCCTGCGCAGGCCCCTCCAAGCCCACGCGGAGCGTCCACTCCTGGGAACTCTATTAGCTTCACCGCGGGTGTCCAAGCCAAGGTTAATAACGACACCCCACCACGATAAGGTGGAGATTCCACGGGAGGGGTACGATTTTCACGTATGGATAGTGTGTTGCCTGAGAAAGGTAAAGGTATATTATTCACGCGGGTGGAGCCGCGTGAAAAGTATATATTACGTTTTTTTTAAAGTATTATATTTATTATAGTCTTATTTGCATAAGTCAGAAAATAAAAACAAAATGTCTGCCACGAAAAAATGCAATAATAAATTAAATTTTAAGGTGCTTTATTTTATCTGGTCCAAGGTAAATAAATCTTGAGCATGTTAATGGAAATCCCATCCGAACCAGTAAGCGGAACGATTGATGTTGTCTACGAACGAATTATCAGTTATTACTTTCAAAAGCGGCTTGATATGTTTAACCAAAGGCTTGTTTTCAGCAACAAAGTAATACTTAATTATTTTATGAAAGTAAGTGCCAAAAATGGTGTGTACAGATTGAAAATAACACTTAAATGGCGTTTGGCATATAATCACAATACATGGATAAGTTCTTTAGACTCCTTCTGATTGTAAAATATATAGTACATTTTATAAACGGCTATAGTACAATAATCCCTACACATTATCCTAGTCACGGCAAGATACATAATCTAACCTAAGTTTAAGGCTTACCATCAAAGGTTTTTAGGTAGATTTACATTCAAAACAGCTAGCACTAGTGTAAAATTGTACACATCATCATCTCAGCCAAAAGACAGCTGGACATGGCCTCTCACAAGGATCTCCACATAGGCCGATCTTGAACCAGCTGAATCCATCCACTTCCCGCGATGTCAATAAGATCGGCGGTTCGCCTTGCTCTATCAGTTATCATTTGTTATAATACTTTTCCTTTTTATCGAATATTGTTCTCATATAAGTGACTAATGTCGTAAGGGAAATAAATATCTTTAAACTACAATTATCCCTCGGATAACAACAAGTTAGGAATACCATAGACTTGGTTTTCTTCTATTCGCTCTTTGTCCCCAGAAGTCCTGAATAATTTTCTATACCTATCAAACTTTAACAAAGCGTAAAACATTAAATAATATACTTTATTATTTTAAATTATTCTTTCTAAAGAAGTCTTAAAGCTTAAACTGAAGTGTTGAAAAGCCAAACAAATGTCACCGTTTTAAAAACGCGCTTCTCATCTTTATTATTTTCATTATCTCTTGTAACTACTATTTGCAGTAAATGTTATAGAAAGTGGAATATTAAAAGGGAAAGCGCTTTGAAGATATTTGAATTTTAAAACATTGTTATCCATGCAATACTATGTAAATCCAATGCTTTTAATTTAAAACACCGCTCGTTGCCATCCCCAAAGGAGCAACACCTTTTAATTAAGACGTCGGGCTATGTATATTTACATAGTTTTGGCTTTAAGGTTTAGAGGCCTACACCGTACTGAAGAATCTTATAATAGCATTTGATATCGTTGTTGAAATGTAGGAAAAGAATTTTGTTAGTCTTCAGCTCTCCATTATTTGGCTTAGGTAGTTCATTATATATTCAGTTTCAACAGTATCATCGAAATTGAAAGTTCAGAAACAGTATTTCCAACGCTAAGCAGCATACTCTAAATGATATTGTTTTTTTTTTATTATGTTATAGGTGTAAAAGTTTATTTAATACTATTATACACCAATCAAGCCAGGACCCTGCTCCTATTAAAGTCATCCTCAGTGGCCGATTGGCATTACATTTTCATAAGTTATCTTAATCGGGCTAAACAATATTCGTAAAATTTATATTTTATGACATACTCGTTAAATAATGTCGCTCACCGAGCAGTATAATGGCACATTTACAAAAAAAGCGAAATTGAGTTTTTACGGCCTAAGTGTTTAAAAGTGTATAATTTATAAAGCGGTAAAACGGCACGCTGTTAGTTTTCCTATTTGTTGAGAAATGGCGTTAAGTGTCAATGTAGTACTTAGTACGTTCCTCCCGCTTCCGCACATAACAACGGCTTATTTGTCAGTTGTGCCGGGCGAGGTGCAATCGCTTCTATAGTCGTATTTTTTATTAGACGAAGCTAACTGACGTTTACTGTGTTGTCAGTTTATCATGAAATAAAAATAGTGTTGTGACAAAGTGAATGATTGAAAATCTCTTGAATGAATGAAATTGCCTCGATTGTCTAGTGAATAGTTAAGTGTGCCGAACGGCCGGTATCGGGTACGGTGTTCGAGTTTTCGAAGACAATGTTCCTATAGTATTTACCTATACTGAATACCGAGTGTTTTAAACATTAAGGAAAACATTGCGAGGAAACTTGTTAGACTGTTCTTTTTTCAATACATCGTTTAGTTGGAACTATAAAATATAACAATTTATAGGTAGGTTATGAAAATAAAAACATCGCTTACTACATAATTTGCTTTTATTCATCATCAGATAAAAAAACATCACTATCGCTTGCGGTGACATTAATTATAAATCTGTCTGAAACATTATCGATCATGTTGTCGAGACCATACATTTTGTCTTCTTGTTTAATTATATGAGACACGCAGCTACTCCATTTTTCAGGAGTGATATGTTGAAGTCCTACTTCAAAAAGTTTTTTTACTTCTGTCATTTAGAAAGTTTTGTTATTTCTTGCAACATATTCTTTAGCCTGCGCCCATACCAACTCAATGGAATTGAGCTCACAGTGGTATGGAGGCAGACGTAAATCAATTATCCCATGCTGCGCTGTCATCTCGTCCACAACATACATATGTACAAAACAATATAGCAACAAATAAACACAACAATTACCACAAACACAACGTAACGGAAAACGTAATAAAAACAAGAACTAAATACTAAACAGCGTGAGCACAGAAAAAACATTCTTGCTATCAGACCAGAGGTTAGAAGCCGAATGAATAACAAACAAAATGGCGACCAACGCGCGCCGCGCTTTGTAATAAGCCGTCAATATACTGATGTAACTACTCACATAACTATTAGTAACTTATATCAGAGCACTTTTATTGTAAAATGGAAATAATATTATTTTATACTTTGAAATGATTAACTATTCACACTCATTGTTCGTTCATCTGATTGAACGAGAACTAAACGCATCACTATTACTTTAAATATGACAACATTATTTTACAAAGTGACATTAGCTACTGTCAGTTGGCTTCGTCTAATTAAAAATACGAATATAAATCTGTGTTGGCGTAAGTGGCAAATGTGACATTTTATTAACGTAGTAAATTAGTAAACATTAAAAAAATTCAAAAGACATTTGGCGAAATGACACATTTGATAAATGTGACATCGCTTTTTTACTTAAACGCGAGTATTCCATGCGCAAATCTAACTCACTAGTCTAAACCATGGAAGATAGCGATCTTCCATGGTTTAGACTAGTGTCAGTATAGTTAGAAGTTGGTTAGAAGGTACTGACGCCCTGTAACAATTGTCAAAGATCTTCATGACAACCGGGACCAACGGCTTAACGTGCTCTCCGAGGCACGGGACAAGCGATAATTTACAATTCAATACGCACATAACTCCGAAAAGTCATTGGTGCGCGCCGTGGATTCGAACCCGATACCCTCTGCATGGCAGTCTATTGGTATCTCCACTAGGCTATCGCTGCCTTTTTTAGTCAATTAATAAAGTTACATAAAGGCATAGATGAGAGAATTATCAGATGGAATGCGCGGCACTGTTGCGTGCGGCCACTAAAGCAAATACAAAATTGAAAAGCGAATACAAACTCGTCTCAGTGCGCTACGAAGCATCGTACAGTTCACGCGTCACGATCACTTCAACTTTTAAATTCTCAAAATGCCGTCTTGTGTTCTTAAACACCGTAAAAGTTGTTCCTAAAAACAAAAACAGGAAAATGGAATATCTTTTCACAGGTAACTATTGATAATTTGACTGTTTCCTAATTTAATTTCGATAAAATTCGTATTTGTGCAAGAAATATGTAAGTGTTGCCAGTTTTTGTCGACGCCGTTCTGCCTGAATTAGGGAAAATGCACTTGTCAATTGATTATGTGATAATGATTGTCATGTTAATGAAAAATACATTAACGTATTATAAAAGTATATTGTAGATATATCTTCTTTCTCATAAATATAGTAATAGAATTTCAATTTCCATAAGTATATACCTTACATAATATTGTTTTGAGTTCGATCCCCAAACGATCCAAATATTCGTGTACACCCTGCTACTCGTCAAGCTTATACACTTTGACCTTTGCACCGTTTTTATTGCGTAAAGAATAAGTATCAAAGTCGTACAGCAAATGTTTAGCTTGACTTGGTGCCGTGTGTACATACATACTTATGGCGTAGGGAATAAGTATCAAAATCGTACAGCAACTGTTTAGCTTGACTTGGCGCCGTGTGTACATACATACTTATGGCGTAGGGAATAAGTATCAAAATCGTACAGCAACTGTTTAGCTTGACTTGGTGCCGTGTGTACATACATACTTATGGCGTAGGGAATAAGTATCAAAATGGTACAGAAACTGTTTAGCTTGACTTGGTGCCGTGTATACATACATACTATTTAGTTCTCAACTAATCGACGCCAGCGGCTTCGCACGCACATATTTTCGTATTTCTCGTTTTGCCCGATCCCGTGGGAATTTCGAGAAATCCCGTCTTAGTGCACCTCTACGGTTCCCAAGAAACATACATGCTAAATTTCAGCTTCATGCGCCGAGTAGTTTCAGCTGTAGCTTGTCTGTCAGTCAGTCAGTAACGCAAGGATTTTATATATACAGATTTACGAAGTAGTTAAAACTTAACTCGGTACCTACATTTAAGAAATGTATTTATAAAAGCATTAATTAAATCCATGGTAAATTCTTCAAAACCGCAAATGAATATAAGAATATTACATAACTATATGCAAAATACTGGGAGATTATTCATAATCTGGCAACTTTACACACACATAGACGCGCGTGTCCGTACAGTGCCAGTCGCCAAAGGTCACGCACACATAGCTGTCAACGTGCCACGCTTAGTTGGACGAATACGCTACATCTGATACTTGTCTCATCTGTGCTTAAAGGTAAAGTGAACTGCCTTAAAATTTCGGAGCGGTAAGGTAAACCTTGATTTGTATCTGGATTTCACTATCGTACCTTTATTTAAACTTAAACTGCCAATCTTTTAAGTGCTTTTGTTTTTATAACGGAGAGTAACTATCTCACCATAATTTAAAAAAAATATGATAATTACCTACGTTTACAATAAAATTAAGAGATGATTCGTGATTTTACTTTATTTATTATAGTTTGATGATGACTATTTATTAACGTTTCACGAGCTAAATATAGGTTATTATAATATTTTAGTTAAACTTTTTATGTATGTTGATTTCAAATAAAAACTGTTGTTTTCTATTAACCAAATGTCTTAATTTCTTGGTTTTCACATCCTGTTTAATTATGGCTTTGGGGTCATATATGACATTTTTGGAAGTTGTTAAAAGTATAACGGCACAATTGCATGGCTCTTCTTCTTTTTTGACTGTTATGAAGCAACTCCTGGAAATCTGAAGTGGAATTTTTTTTCCCTGAGTATCTATTAAGGTCCATACTTGTTGCTAAAACCATAAAATTCATGATATAACGTAAAATGAAGTCATAACTTCGTTTCAAACATTTGTAAAATCTTTGACCCTCATTTCTGTAAAATATGAAAAAAGTAGATGTGTCATTATACTGCTAGGTGTGCGATGTGGTTCTATAACGTACACATAATTATAATAACAATAGTTTTTCCCTTTCAACGTCTGAGTGATAAAAACTAAGATGATAAATAAAGTACGAGCATACTTTCTGTAAATATTTGACATTCCATAAACCTTCATATTCATAACTGGCCCTTCCATCGACTAGTTATTGAGTGAAGCACTTTCGTGTCCCACTATAATATAATCGTGAGGATGGTTATTACTTGGTGTACAAAAATGTTGTTGATACTGTATGTAGCTTTTAGTGACGTTAATACTCTCAATTTTGTGTTATTGAAAGTATAAAATGGAAGGTTATTTTATTAATACTTTTTGTATTCGTATTTTTACAGTTAACGAGTTTTGTTGAGAAAATTGCACATGTTGAGTGGATAACTTTAATGATATTACACAATATTGTATTGTGAAAATGTTCAAAACAAACTTATTTGTAAAGGCCAACAAAAATAAAAAAGCACTGTACATATTTAAAAAAGATATTTCTGTTATAAAGATAACAACTAGGTACAGTTTCTGCACAGCCACTTAAAAATATAATTGTTTTGAGGGAGGATACAAAGTGTAGTTGCGTGTGGGGATGGACCACAAAGCGACCGCTTAAAATACCACGGCATCCGTGCAGTGCCGAACTGGTACATTTACAACAACAACTATGTATAGACAACTACAGATCATCATCCTCCTAGCGTTATCCCAGTTTGAACTTGGGGTCCGTTTACTAGTCTAACTTTTTAGGGAATTAAAGATTTACTGTCTTACTAATAAAAAATATTACTCACACGTTTAACGTATGCATACTTACACAGCGTATAACGTCTGTATAGGAGTTATACAGGGTTTACACACCATCGCTACTAATAACCGCAAAGACAAGCTTGTGTAACTACTCACGCTGTGTACACACATCTACACATTAACCTAAACAAGCCCAATATTAGGCGAACTCCCTTAGTGTGACCAACCTGTTGTTGAGTAGTTCAGCTAATATTGGTTCTGTATAGGTTGATGTGTAGCTGTGTGTACGTCAAATATGTTGACAACCTTTTACGAAGTACGTTTAAAAACTTCTAATCGTTACTTCATTTTAATAATTTAATTGTATTTTATAGTTTATACAGAATTTTACTAGCTTAATTATATATTAAATGGGGTTTCTTCTTAAAAATATCCCTTATCTTCTTGGGTTTACGCGAATGTTACACATTGAAATTAAACTACAGTTTACGGATTTTATCGCGTTGTATTGGTTTCACTAAGTTATTACATTTGAAACTAAAGATCTAGAAACTATATTTTTAATTTATTACTAGCCGACGTTTCGAATTCTTTACAGAATTCATGTTAGTGGTGTAATATTGGGGATTCTGTATCATTTGTTCTCGCTTCGCTGCGAACCGCATGATACAGAATCCCCAATCGTTTTCACCGTATCGTATATACTTAACATTCACAAACAATAATATCAAGTTCGACTCGTTCGATCAACATTATTGATCTATACTTTATTACTTGACGAGTGTCATATTTATAAGTAGAACAATGCAGTGTGTATCAATTAGTTGATCAAGAATTTATTTGCATTTTATGCTTTGGTCTAGAGATTGCGAGTTGGCGACAGCCGTGCATGGTTTGATTTCCGATGGCAAGTTTTAGGTAGGTATTTGGTATTAGGGATCGAACATACGACATTTAGTGCAGAAATTGATTCAATCACTGTACCAATAATACCACATTATCTTTAAGTATGTAAATAAATGAATAAATACCAGGATATCGAGATCTAGCCTCATACTTGCTCAATTTTCAAAGTAGGTATCTATTATTATTTTATAATTAAGAATGGCTAAATAAAACAAAATCCAGACCGAAACAAATACTTATTTGTTCCGTGCGGGAATCGAACCCGCGACACTTGGCGCATTTACTAGCAGTACATTTACAAACTAATATTTACATTGTGATGCATAGAGCCGAGCTCTTATCCAATGCGCCAAACATGTCGTCGAAAATGTGACAAAATACTGAATCGCTTCATACGTTTTTCTCACTAGTTCGATTCCCACGTGGTTCAAATATTTATATAACCTAAAGATAAGTGTTCAGGATCTGTGATATTGTATGTTTGTAAACATATAACACAGGAGAAAGTTTGGGATATTAATCATTTTCAATGAAATAATATCATACACCATAACACAACATTACACCTGTAGATATACCTCCGAAGGGGTAGGCAGAAGTGATTGCTGCATCTACGGCTAATGCCCATGTTCTTAGTTAATGATGCTACTGAAGGATTCCTGACGATGAATGGTGATAAACCCAATAGCGTTTTGCCTGACCTGGGAATCGAGCCAAGAACCCCACGCTCAACAGTCACAATTGTACCACTAGACCAGCAAGGTGGTCTAAAACTACTGCTAATAAGTAAATTATTCGTCCTGCAATTGCTAAGGCTGTCACTGTTGACCTTGTTGTTGAATCTGTTTTCACCACATGGATTGACCACTAACTGGTTTACTATTAACCCTTTTGGTGAATAATAACCCATCCTGATCTCATTACTATATACGAAGCACAGTTTAGTGCTTATATGAAGCCAAAATACAAAGTTTATAGGCCGATAGTAGATAGCAGTATTAGTATTAGATCGATAAAGTACATACGATTTCCTTTTTAGAATTTCGTCTCAAGTATCCGCGCCATCGTGTCGCCACCTTCCATAAAAGGAATTGCAGCCTGTGTGCATAGTGTCGAAGAATAAACAAATGATACTAGACTTTATTTTATGAGTGCATACAATTGAAATTAAAATATATTACGCGTTCAAATACTGATGCATCGTTTGCAATAAATAATATAAACGCTACCTTAAGTGAAAAACTATCCCGCTTCGATCACGACAACTTTTGTTTAATCTTTCACAAGTGCTTTGTTGAGTGAGTTGTGTTGTGCAAAGTTTCCAGGAGTATGTATGTATTTCATTAAATCAATTTTTAAATATTGTTATAAGAATTTTTTTCATAAAACGTTAACGTAAGTCAGGGTGTTGAATATAATTTATTGTTTTTATATCGATTTTGAAATCAGTTTACAGCATTTTTTCTGTTTTCATACCCATGAATCTGTTTAACCATGAATTATTGTTATGATTAGAGTTTTTTTTTGTGTTTTTTTTTCGTTTTAAATAGTTCGTTATGGCAATTATCATGGCTAGAAAGGAATTAAATACTGAGATGATGAGTGAACGAGATATATGGAAGAATACATTGACCTGAAGTATATAGCGATAAATAAGTATAGGAGGATGATGATGATTTGGACATCGGGTTTTTAATGTACATATTTAATGTTGTAGATAGATTTGTTAACATATTTTCTTGTGTAACCTGTATTATAATAGTATATTTATAATTACTAAGTATGTTTTATTTTCTCGTTTAAGGTCGGCCAGAAATCCTTTCGATTCCGACACGGAGGTCATTTCGCAACCAGCCCGCGAAATCAAAAGCAAGAAGGAGAAGAAAAGAAAAATAAAGAGCACAACTAAATCTAGACCAGAAAAGTCTAAGAAAAAGGTCCCGGTCGCAGTCCAACGCGACTTGTCGGATGATTCAGAGTCCGAAATAGCAGCAGTTCCCGATCAAAAATCCCGTTCGATATTTTCTGATTCTGAGGTAAGTCATAAGCATAGCATTAAGTTTCGAACTAAAATGTTTTATCTCTACAACAATTGTCGTTGATATTCGTAAAAACAATCAGTCAGTTAGTAGTATCTCAAAATATCAATGACAAAATAGTAACGAGCTAGCAATAATAAATATTTTCAAACTATGTTTCAGGACGAACAAGAACAACCTGTCAGAGCTGCCGCCTTGAGGAGCTACCTCTCGCGGCGTGTGGGCTCCGGGTTCACCCTGCAGCGTGATCCGACACGACGAGGGGAGTTTTACATTGAGTTGCGTGTATACAATAGCCGGGAAGCAGAGACACTTGCCGCGGACCGTTGGAAGCGAGCGCTTTTCACACTTCGTTCAGCACATGATGATAACGATGAGGTGTGGAAAGCTCTCACTAAGTTTATAACTGCTGCCAAGGCAGAGTATGCAAATATAAAGCCGATACTTTATCCATCCAATATTTAAATTATACTATATATATATATATATTATAATTATACAACCATAATCATTTTAATTATCTGCGTATGCCATTGTTTAACAAAATCTTAATTTTTCAGTGAGTACTATTATAGCGTGAGTACATTTTATTAAGTGTAATTAAAGTAATTTAAAAATTTAAGTCTACTATTTTAATGATTTTTGTGTGCATATTTAATCTTTATTTACATTACATTGCCTTTACAGCTCCATTCCAAATAATCTTTGGAATAAAATCTGTAAACTCTGAAATATAAAAACTGAAAACTCTGAAATATGAAAATTCTGAAATATAAAAACTGAAAACTCTGATATCTAAAAACTGAAAACTCTGAAATATAAAACTGAAATCCCAGAAATTTCAAAACTGTAAGCTCTGAAATTTTTAATCTTTTTTACATTACATTACCTTTACAGCTCCATTCCAAAACAACTTTTGGAATAAAAACTGTAAACTCTGAAATATAAAAACTAAAAACTCTGATATCTCAAAACTGAAAACTCTGAAATATAAAAACTGAAAACTCTGATATCTCAAAACTGAAAACTCTGAAATATAAAACTGAAAACTCTGAAATCTAAAAACTGAAATCTCTGAAATATAAAAACTGAAAACTCTGGAATATAAAAACTAAAAACGCTGGAATATAAAAACTGAAAACTCTGAAATCTAAAAACTGAAATCTCTGAAATATAAAAACTGAAAACTCTAGAATATAAAAACTGATAACTCTGAAATATAAAAAACTGAAATCCCAGTAATTTAAAAACTGAAAGCTCCGAAATTTAAAAATTACAATTCAATATTTTTTAAATCATAGCAATCATTTAAAATAATTAAAGTATTTGAAAGTTATCATAACTTGTTGTCAAGATTCAATAAATTAGATAAGCATGAAATTTTGTGATGATTGTCAGCTGTATGTCTCAAAATATTCTTCACATAAAAAAAGTAATGTACATAAAACCAATTGTTTACTTCATACCGAATTCGAAAATGTTCAATTAATAGCTAGTGCTTTTAGAGGAAGAATAGCTAGTTACAAAATTAATCCTCAAAGTACTAAAATGATAACACCCGAATTATTTTTATCTAATGTGTTCAAGACTATTTACGATTTATTACAACCATTACTTAATAAACATAAATCAATAAAAATTAATTTTGAGCTATTTATATTATATAGGCTACCGAAAAATGAAGAAATATCATTAAAATCTTTCAATACTAAATACTCTATACTGAATCAAAGTATGGACTTTATGAATTTATATAAAGAACGTGTAGAGAAGTTGATATGTAAATGCTCGGAGTTTGAATTATCAGAATCTGGTTGGACTATAGAGGAAGTTAGTCATTTAGAGATAAATGTTGCTAAATATAATCCTTTGAGAGCTGGAAATTTCATTTCATTACCGCCAAGAATTAAAAAAACAAAGGCATGTCTTAATATTTTGAATATGGACAATCACTGTTTTCTTTGGTGCATCATAGCACATTATGTATCCAGTTAAGAATAATCCTAACAGAGTTTCATCTTATCCACATTATTCTAAGATTTTAAACACTGTTGGTATGTCTTTTCCGCCAACATTTGATGATATAAAATGGTTTGAAAAACATAATACCAATATCAGTGTCAATGTTTATGGTTTGGAAAAAAATGACACAGTTACTGGTCCCTTATACAAAACTATGCAGCGAAAACTTAATCATGTAAACTTATTATTTATTAGCAGAAAAGGTAGGAGTCATTTCTGCTTAATTAAAAACCTAGAAAAAATCGTACGTAGTCAACTCACAAAGCACAAATCTAAAATTCATTTATGCGAAGAATGTTTTTTGTATTTTGAATCACCGGAAAAATTAAATAATCATAATTGTGGTAGAATGCAGACAATTCTTCCGGAAGATAACAGTAAAATTACTTTTTCAAATTATCAAAGAACCCAAAGAGTACCAATTGTTATTTACGGAGATTTTGAAAGTTTATTACGGGAGTATTCAGATAAAAGTAAAAGTAAATTTACCGAAAATATTCAAATTCATGAAACTATTGTTTTGCTTATTACATATGCTGTGAGTCTAACCCTGAATTAAATAACTTAGTATCTTATCGCGGTCCAAATTGTTCAAAAAGATTTGTAGAGTCAATTATTAAGGATTCACAGAGATTGTATGAAATATTAATGATGCACAGAAAAATGTTACCATTGACGGAAGAAGAACTCAGGTCTTTCAAATCAGCCGAGGCATGTCATATTTGTAGAAAAAGATTTACAGACAATGATTGCATTGTTCGTGATCACGATCATTTCACTGGTAAATATCGAGGGCCTGCTCATAATAAATGTAATTTAAATAATGAAATATGTAAGTTTATTCCAGTTATATTTCATAATCTCTCTGGGTACGATTGTCACTTATGTTATTATTAAATGAACTGTCTGCCGTTAGTGGCCATATAAAGTTAATTCCAAAAAATAAAGAACGATATATTTCTTTTAGTAAATATGTTTCACTAGATTCAAAAACAGCATTTCAATTAAAATTTATTGATTCTTTTAATTTTTTGAGTTCCAGTTTAGATAACCTAGCAAAGACTCTAAAAGTTAGCGATTTTAATCATATGCGATCATTTTTTATTGATGAAGATTTACTGAGCTTATGTCTAAAAAAAGGTGTATATTGTTATGACTATATAGATTCTTGGGACAAATATGAAGAAACAAAGTTACCAGACCGTTTTTATTTTTACAGTAAACTTACTTCAGAAATTGTTTCAGAAGATGATTATAACCATGCTTTAAATGTGTGGAAGAAATTTGGTATCAATAATTTAGGTGAATACACTGATTTATATTTGAAATGTGATGTCCTGTTATAATGCGATGTTTTTGAAAAATTTAGATCAATGAGCTTAAATCACTATGGACTTGATCCTTGTCATTATGTTTCATCACCATCTTTGAGTTGGGATGCTATGTTATTAGTAACTGAAGTTGAATTAGATTTACTATCAGATATAGAAATGTATCAAATGCTAGAAAATGGTATCAGAGGAGGTTTAGCTCAGTGCTCCCTAAGATATGCGAAGGCCAATAATAAATACCTGCCCAATTATAATGAACAAGCTCCTAGTACATATTTGGCTTATTTAGATTGTGTCAATTTATATGGTTATGCTATGATACAACGATTGCCAATCGGAAATTTTAGATTTTTAACAGATAATGAAATAATTAAGTTAAATGTAAATTCTGTTTCACCTGACAGTGATGAAGGTTACATACTTGAAGTAGATCTTCACTATCCTTCTGATATACACGATGATCATTCTGATTTGCCATTTGCAGCAGAGAAAATAATTCCTCCGGTCCCAAGCACTAGTAAAAGTACTAAATTAGTAGCCAATCTTAATGACAAATATAAGTATGTTATACATTATGTTCACTTGCAAGAATGTTTAAAAAATGGTATTGTACTGTTGAAAATCCATAGAATCTTGGCATTTAGTCAAAAAAATATTTTGGCACCATATATATCTTTAAATACTTCACTCAGACAAATAGCTACATCAGACTTTGAAAGGGATTTTTTTTTAAAACAGAATAATTCAATATTTGGGCAAACTATTGAAAATAAAAGAAAGCAAGTTGATTTTAAGTTAGTTAATGTATGGAGGGATAAATTTAATAAAACCAATAAGATCTGCGGTGCTGAAAAATACATCGGTGCCCCCAATTTCAAAAATCTAGCTATTATTTCTGAAAATCTTATAACTATTCAATTACAGCCTGCGAAAGTTGTTTTGGATCGACCAATATATATGGGCTTTACTATATTAGAACTAGCAAAGAGTCATTTATATAATTTTCATTATTCAGTTATGAAAAAAATATATTTTGATAACATTACACTATGTTACACTGATACCGATAGTCTGTTATATTTAATACACACTCAAGATTTTTATGAAGATATGAAAAATAATATTGAGTATTTCGATACAAGTAATTTTAAGATTAATAATATTTACGGCATTCCGCATTCAAATAAACAAATACCAGGATTTTTTAAAGACGAGATGGGTGGAGATGTTATTTCAGAGTTTATTGGTTTAAGAGCTAAATTGTATTGTATTGATACTTTAAGTTCCATAGTTATGAAAGCTAAAGGTGTAAAGAAATCTGTCTCTAAAGAACTGACCAAAGAGAAATATAAAAAGGTTCTAAATTGTAACATTAATTTTAGATATCCCATGTTTGTCATAAGATCCAAAAATCATAAAATCTATACCCAAAGAATCAACAAAATAGTACTCGATGGAAATGATGATAAGCGTCAAATAAAAAAAAATAATGTTGCTACTTTGCCTTGGGGGCATTACAGTACTATATTTTAATCTTTTATGTAACATTTTAAAGTGTAAGAATTTAAGTATTTACCTAAATTGTATATGTTTTCATAGTAGTTTTATTGTACCTATATTTTATAAAACTATGAATATGTTTTTTATTTTATAAAACTATGTATTTTGTAATGAAATAAAACCTTGTATTTCAAATTAAATGTGTTTTAGTGTGTTTTTATACAATGATACCTACCCGTAAGATGAAAATCATAACATATTTTATAATAATTCATCATCATCATCCTCCTAGCGTTATCCCGGTTGCATCCTGGAGCCCGGGGTCCGCTTTCTAGTCTAACCAGATTTGACTGAATATTAGCTTTTCCACAGAGCGACTGCCGTCTGACCGCCGCAACCCGAAGGGATAGCCATATTCTATGGTTTAGACTAGATACATGAGGGCACTGATGCCTCTAACAACTGTCAAAGATCTTCTGATGACAGCCGGGACCGACAGCTTAACGTGCTCTCCGAGGCACGGAGGGGTGTGACTTTTTGTGGCTGGTCACCCATCTATAAACCAGACGGTGACGAACGCGCTTAACCTCGCGAATCGCTTGATTCGAGCGGTCGCCACTGTGCCACGGGCCCCTCATATTTTATAATAATTATTACATGGAAAATTGATAGTTAAAATTTAATATCCAGCAGTGGATTGAATACGTGCTGATGATGATGATAATGATAGTTAAAATAAAAAATCTGTATGTATAGATTTATAACTTTATTTATTTTTGTATAATAAATGTTCACAAAATAGGTACTTGCTCCTGCTATATATTTTATACTCTTTACAATACAAGTTATAGATGTCTTACTAAGTACTTGAACTATATTTTATTAAAATAAGATTACACTAATAAATTTAAATATAAATATGATGCATATTATACAAAGTATTAAAGTCTAATTAATACATTTTAATTTAATTAATATGATAAAATACAATACCTAATACATTAAAATAATAAAAAAATATCTTAAATTTTAATAATAATTAGTATAATTAAACATTAGATCTGCTTAACTTTTGCACTATTTTACTAACTAAATGATCAGTTTCGTTCATGATATCATCGTAATCACTTGTCACTATATACTGTACATTCACGCTCGCGTTATCAGTTTCAATGTTTTCTTCCATGTCACGACCATCCAAATCACAGATCTGAATTTTTATCAAGTGACGGGCGTGCCCTTGCTCCTTACGCACGATAAAAGAAGTCTTTTTAAAAGATTTTTTATTTTTCTTTCTTAATTTTCGCTCTGCTGGTTTTTGCTGTCGATCAGCATATGCTTTAGCTGCTACTTCAATATCCCAGCTCTCTCTATCTTGAGCATAATAAAAAGGATTGGTAATTGGGTCTGGGTCATCTACCACATTCTGAAAGAAAACAAAGAATATTATTACTGAATGACAAGAACTATGTATAATGTAACAGTTATGTTTTGAAAATAATCCTACAGGTACAAACCTCTAAATTCTGAGGGTTGACGATGTCTAAAACGGGGCTGTAGGATATTGAGTGTGACATGATTCTGAAACAAGTATATTATTATTAGTTTAATTTAATTTTATTAATATATAACTTTTATAAAAATTAAATACTTACCTTGAAAATACCTATAAAATCGTAAATAAAAGGACCTGCTTATGCAAAGGACAGCTACGAACTAACCGCTTATTTAATGATATGATCCAAGTTGCAAACACCATCTCCTATAACTTAGAAACAATAAACAATGCACAGGTTTCGACTTGTTCTTGTACTCCAGATATTGAGTACAAGAACAAGTCGAAACCTGTTCATTAGTGTGTAAGCGTTCAATATATAAAAATAATATAACTCTTTCTTATTACATAATTTGTCGACCGTATGGCTGAGTGGTTAGTGTATCTGACTCCCACACCGAAGGTCATGGCTTCGATTCCCGCACAAGTCAAATATTTGTGTGCATAAACATGGCTGTTTGTTTGACGAAAAAATATGCATATAAGTATGTTTATCAGTTGTCTAGTATCCATAGAACAAGCTCTGCTTAGTTTGGGAATATTAAGTATTATATTACCTAACCTACTGTATATAAATATTTCGGTTGTCTTTTAGTTGTAGTAATCGACAAGATGAAGTTGATCAAGCAGCCCATTACTCTTAAGGTTAATAATATCGAATTTAATTAATCTTCTCACACGATCAGACATAGCATTTTATTGCCAAATACGATTCGATGTATTATATGTGGTCCTTCAAATTGTGGCAAGACGAATGCTATGATTAGTTTACTGTTACATGAAAATGGATTAAAATTTACAAATATTTATCTTTACTCCAAAACTTCTTTTCAACCAAAATATCGTTTCTTAAGCGAAGTATTAAAAAGAGTGCCGCAGATTAATTTCTATGAGTTTAGCAATGACAAAGAGGTTATATCTCCAAATGAAGCTTTAGCAAATTCTGTGTTTATTTTTGATGATGTTGCATGTGAAAATCAAATAAATATCCGCAATTATTTTTGCATGGGTAGACATAAACAAATTGATTGTTTCTATTTATCGCAAACCTATTCAAAAATTCCGAAGCAATTGTTACGCGACAATGCTAATTTTCTTATGATATTTAAACAAGATGATGTGAATCTAAAACATATTTATGAAGAGCATGTTAGTTCTGATCTACAATGGAAACAGTTCAAAAACATTTGTCAAACTATTTGGAGTAAACCTTACAATTTTTTACTTATTAACAAAGAATCATCATTCAATAATGGACGGTATAGACAGAACTTTGATATATTTTATAAATTTGACTGATGGTTTATTAATTAATATATTTAAGTGATAATATTTATTTTTTCCTTGGTCAAACGCCGAGTGAAGTTACATATCTATAATTATTTCTATATGGCTAGACATAATTTTTTCTATTATGAAATCAATTGAAACTTATTTGTTAAACAGTTTGATACAATTTTTATACTTTTTAATGATTTACGCAGAATTTCCAATAAATAACGGAAGATACAGGCAGCATTTTGATACCTTTTGTTTTTTATTGTGACTGTAGTTACATATTTATAAACAAATTTAATAGAAAATACAGTTTAGTGCAATTCTGTCCTTACTTGAATTCGCTTGTCATTTAAGAAAAATGGAGAACAATATTAAGAAAGAATTAATAAAGTCTGTTGATTCTATAAAAAATAAAATAAAACAAATGAAAGATCAAGAACATGAAATCAACTTATCAATAGATAAAATGCTCAAACCTGTTTCGGAGCCCCTCAATAGCCTTGTGAAATCTAAAAAAAATGTTGAAGTCGATAAACATTTGAAAAATGAAACGTCCGAAAATTTTATGGAAATTGAGTCAGACGAAAATAGTTCAAGCTCATCAACTAAGTGTGTTAGTTTTCATGACGCTGTATTAAACTCAGCAAGTACTCCTAAAAATGAAAAAAAACATAACATAGAAACTTCTTTGGAAAATGAAGACATCTTTGGTATTTACGATGGAGTGAATGTGCCTTTTGGAATAAGAACTGAAAACAAAACTTTAATGATGGGCAACGAAGTAGTTTCATTTTCTAAAATTGACAGCTTAGACAATGATGATACAGTTTTAGTTAAAATTGGTAGTAATACTTATACTTTAACCCCGGGGCTTCAAGAACTTTTACTTCGAAAGAAACCCAATTTAAAGTTAATAACAAACATAGATAAACTTGTCTATAAAGATATACTAAATCATACTAATGCTCATAAGAGAGATTTTAATCCTAGTGGTCAGATAAGAGGTGATAAAGGAACTAAGTATCGTCAAATTATAAAGCCATTATTTTGTGAGGCTTCGATGGAAAAAAAACAAACTAAGCTTGGAGGTAGCTTGCCAAAACTTAAAAAATATAAGAAACACACTGATTTGGTGTATTGGGATGATCCCAATGAATTAGTTGATAGATTAAAATTATTAGTAGCTTCAAGAGATGCTGGTAACACAAATCATGATAATGAAATTTTATCAATAATTGAAGAATTAAAAGAAGCTAACATAATTAAAGAATAAATACTGATGACAAACAAGTTTTGACTTAGTATTACTAAACCGTTCAGAATGATATATGTTTGATTATTTTAACTCCATGATAGTATGTTCAGATACTGTATTGAAAAGGAGTTGACTGAAATTTCTAAGCATGAGTAAGGCTGATATTGTAAATGAAATTCATAAAAGTGCAAGGGTAAACTTTCCGCGAAGAACTGTTATTATGAAAGATATAGATGATCTTTGGCAGGCTGACCTAATTGATATGCAATCAATATCCAAAGAAAATAAAAGCTATAGATTTATTCTTACAGTTATTGACACATTTTCGAAATATGCTTGGGCATTTCCTCTGAAATCTAAGAATAAAGATGTTGTATGTGACACTTTCAAGAGTTTGTTGAATGATGGTCGCAGTCCTAAAAATCTACAAACTGATAACGGAACAGAATTTTATAATAATAAATTCCAAAAACTTATGAAATCTTATAATATTAACCATTATTCAACCTTCTCCACAAAAAAAGCTTCGATAGTTGAGAGGTTTATCAGAACTTTGAAATCAAAATTGTATAAAGAATTTAGTTTAAAAGGTAACTACAATTGGATAGATAACACCCTCAAAAATGTTATTTATAAATACAACCACACCTATCATCGAACGATTAACGAAATTCCTGTAAAGGTCAGTAGTGTAAATAAAAAACGCATATTACAAAGATATGAAAAAAATATGAAGAAAATCAGTAGGAAACGCAAATATAAAGTAGGTGACTATGTACGTATCAGTAAGTACAAAGGAACATTTGAAAAAGGCTATACACCTAATTGGTCAACAGAAATATTTAAAATTCGCAAAATACAAAACACATCTCCTATCACTTACCTGATTGAAGATACGATTCGAGGTCAACCTATTTTAGGAGCATTTTATGCTCAAGAACTTCAACAAACGAAACATCCTGACATATATTTAGTTGAAAAAGTTATTAAGCGTAAAGGTAACAGGGCTTTTGTAAAGTGGCTAGGTTTACCATCTACTGAAAATAGTTGGATTGATAAGTCGAATATTTTATGAGAACCAATAAACTTAATCTATCAAGTGACAAACTCATTGGTTTGTATGCCTATTTATTAAATATTGAATCCCAGATAAATCAGTCTTATTATGTGTATTGGAGAGAGTAGTCTTCTCAACTGGATCATAAATCATTTGCCATTTGAATTACATTTACCAGGATACAATTACTGTGGACCTGGTACAAAATTATTTAAACGACTAAAACGTGGAGATAAAGGTGTAAATAAATTAGACGAATATTGTAAAGAACATGATATTGCATATCACAAGTCATCAAATTTGAAGGATCGACACAAGGCAGACTTAATTTTGTTAAAAATGGCAAGGAAGCGCGCCTTTGCCCCTGATTCAAATACAGGAGAAAAAATTGCTGCGCATTTAGTAAGTAATGCCATGTTAACGAAAATTAAAACAGGATCTGGGCTAAAAACACGCCATCAAAAGTCTTCGAGTAAGACAGCATCTGGAAAAGGTCTTAAAAAAAAATTTAAAAATCTAATTACTGTTGCGGCAAAACGTATGAAAAAATTGAAACCAAAATGCAAGAAAGTGGCAATAGAATTAGCAATGGCTGCTGCCAGAGAATTAGCTGATGATTCATCCATTAAGGTTCCTCGAGTTATTCCTATACCAAAAACTGGTGGAGTATTACCTCTGATTCCTATTTTCGCGGGATTATCAGCTGCAGGAGCTTTAGCAGGTGGTGCAGCTGGTATTGCAAAGACTATAAATGAGTACAAGATGGTAAAAAAACTGTATGAGGAATCAAAGAGACACAATAAAAAAATGTAGGCTCTTTGCATTGGAAAAGGACTGCACCTTAAACCGCATAAAAATGGACTTGGAATCTTTGTATCAAAAGCAAAAAACTAAAATACCGGCTACCCAACCGCGCCTTAACTAACTTAGATATTTTGAAGTATGGACGAAGCATCCCATATTTTAGAGGTGTTTTTATGAGAGATGAGCTCCCTAAGTGTCCCTACAAAAGAGAATGTGGAGTTGTTAATTTAGATATATCTAAGAATCCAGGTTCTCATTGGGTAGCCTATGCAAAAAATAATCAATATATTGAGTATTTTGACAGCTATGGAAATCTTAAGCCTCCCAAGGAAATTATAAATTACTTAGGCTGTAAAGTCCAATACAATTACGAAAATATACAAGGCAATCATCCTTTTAATTGTGGACATCTATGTTTAAAATTTTTAAGGACCTTTTGGCGTAGATATGGAATAAAATAAACAGTAGGGCTCAAAACTGTTCAGTATGCAAGTATGTCTAAAACGGTAACTATCTCTGGCAGCAAATCAGAATTAGAATCATATTTTCAACCACCTCTGAATTTATCTGGAAATTATGAGTGCGGTTTGCTGTATTGTTCAATTTTAAACTCAGCATCAAATGTGTATTCTAGTAATACTAAAATTCCACCTATTATCAGGATTGAATGCGATATAGTATACGGCTCTTACACAAACGGATTACCAACTCATATTATTCATGAATTTGTACCTAATACTACTGCAGGAGACCATTACATAGAAACGCCTCAAAGTGTTATTTACATACCCGTGAACAAAAATATAATTTCATCTATATCCATTAAGATAGTTGATCAGTTTAATCATCTCATTAACTTTATAGATCATATTCAATTACGTCTTCATTTAAGAAAATCAAAATGATATTATATAATATAAACCCTCCACTCAAAATAAAACACCTTATTTCTCCTAGAACCACTAAGGTGCATAGACGTAAGAAAAAAGTGAACAAATTAACTAAGGCAAATATAGACTTTCTTAAAGCTCTGGGTTTTCAAGTATGAATATGCTGCAGATTAATGATTTACCACACTTTGATACTTCTATCGAAAGTTATGAAATCCATTCTTATAATCCGTACAACAACTGCTTTAGAGAAAACGATGAAATTCGAATTCCCATACACCAACAAGACATATACGTGCTACCATCAGCCAGCGCAATTTATGTCGAAGGGCGAGTCAAGTTCTTTGGCAAAGATGGAAAACCGATTGAGAAAACTGGTACATTTAATAATAATTTTATTATGTACCTATTTCAAGACATCAGATACGAAATTAATGGTATTGAAATAGATCGTATAAAAAATTCGGGAATAACAACTACAATAAAGTCATATATCTCATTTAATGAAGCGGAAAGTAAAGTTGCTAACTTGTGGGGTTGGAACTTAGAGGGATTTCAATATAAGGATCATTTCAGTGCTTTAATACCATTGAATATGATTTTAGGATTTGCGGAAGATTATAATAAAATTGTAATAAACTGTAAACATGAACTTATATTGAATAGAAGTAACTCTAACTTAAACAGCATTATGCTCACTGATGATATTGCAAACTTCCAAATAGATATAGAAAGAATACAATGGAGAGTACCACACATAAAAGTCTCAGATCGTGAACGGCTAACTTTGTTAAAACATTTAGAAAAAGATAAACCTATTCAAATGGCTTTTAGAAATTGGGATTTGTATGAGTACCCCTTACTGCCTAAAACTACAAAACATTCATGGTCAGTTAAAACTGCATCACAGCTAGAAAAACCTAGATATGTAATCTTTGGCTTACAAACTAATAGAAAAAATAATAAACTGAAAGATAGTTCACTGTTCGATCATTGCGAGGTAACAAACGTGACCTTGTTTTTAAATTCACAATATTATCCATATGAACCTTTAAGTTTAAAGTTTTCTGAGAACAAATACAGTATATTATACGACATGTACGCAAAATTTCGCCAGTCGTATCACAACTGTCCAGTCGATCCATTGCTCAATCTAAAGGAATTTAAAGAAAAGGCTCCCTTGTTTATCATAGACTGTTCAAGGCAAAACGATAGTCTAAAGACAGGTCCAGTAGATGTTCGATTAGAAATTGAATGTTCAAAATCGATACCAGATAATACGGCTGCGTATTGCTTGATTATAAACGATCGAATTGTGGAATACAAACCACTGAGCAACATTGTGCGTAGGCTATCATGATTGCCATTGTTGACGTCCAAGGCTTTAAAACAGAAGCAAATGAATTTATACTAAAAGAAATAGCTATATGGTATAATAATAACCTTCAAGTGTTTTTAATTAAACCGCCATTTCCTTTTTACGATTTGACTAAATCAGAAAGACGACAGGTTTGCTGGATTGAACGAAACAGAAAAATATACTGGGGCGAAGGATTTATACCTTACTCAAATTATCAATATTTAATTTCAGATGTTTTAAAAGATAAATGTGTTTACGCTAAAGGTCTTGAAAAAGTGTTATGGTTGAAGGATATGTTAAATACTAATAATGTAATTAATTTAGAAGATAAATGTTGTCCTAACTTGTTAAGTTTATATGATCGCTATAAATGTTCTGAAGATTTGTACAATTGTATCTATCATGACTCAATATGTGCTTTAAAAAATGTTCTGTGTTTAAAAAAATGGTGCATTGATAATAAACTTTTTAAAGATTGATAATATACATTGTTTTATTTTACTTAATAGTTTCCTTGACTCACTAACATATCCATTTATTTTTAAATAGTTGACATAATTACATTGATATTACATGAAGTGAGGTTCATTAGGTACACACATTCATAATAAAACTCACTAAAAGCTACTATTGATCACTAAGAAAAGGAATTAAATTGCTAAACATAATGTTAATTATAACAGTATGGTATTACTGGGCACTCTCGGTGATGCAGAACACATTATATTAATCGATCGGATATTGAAGTAGCAGCTAAAGCATATAATGATCGACAGCAAAAACCAGAAGAGCGAAAATTGAAAAAAATAAAATTGATCGAGTCGAACTTGATATTATTGTTAGTGAATGTTAAGTATATACGATACGGTGAAAACGATTGGGGATTCTGTATCATGCAGTTCGAGCGAAGCGAGAACAAATGATACAGAATCCCCAATATTACACTACTCATGTTCACGGCAGACTGAGGTGATATTTGTCTTTTTCTTGAATGTATATCATCATATCAGCCAAACGATGTCCACTGCTGGACATAGGCCTCCCCCAAGGTTCTCCACACAGACCGGTCTTGAGCCGCCCGCATCCAACCTCCTCCCGCGATCTTGACAAGATCGTCGGTCCACCTTGCGGGGGGCCTACCTCTGCTGCGTCGTCCGGTACGTGGCCGCCACTCCAGAACCTTTCTGCCCCAACGGCCATCGGTTCTTCGAGCTATGTGCCCTGCCCACTGCCACTTCAGCTTGGCTATCCGGAGAGCTATGTCGGCGACTTTGGTTCTACTGCGGATCTCCTCATTTCTGATTCGATCTCGCAGGGAAACTCCAAGCATAGCTCTCTCCATCGCCCTCTGAGTGACCTTGAGCCTTCTGATAAGGCCCATAGTGAGCGACCACGTCTCTGATCCGTAAGTCATCACTGGCAACACACACTGGTCAAAGACTTTCGTCTTGAGACACTGCGGGATATCGGACGAGAAGATATGTCGTAGCTTCCCTTTGCTGGTAAATATTAAATATTGGCAAAAATGTTTTCGAATTTTGTTCTGGCTCTCCTGAAAACCTCACTTTTTCCAGATCCGACCATATGCATCTCAGGTCCAGATTTGTCTTTTTCTTGAATGTATAAGTTATCTCAAAGTACCCGAACATTTTTCAACTACTGGTGTTACTATTTACGCAGAATGAGCTCACAGTGTCCTTAGTCGCAAAAGAACATCGTTTTCTTCCAAGGATTATACGAGAGGCTATTGAAATTATAAAACACCCTAATTTCAATAGGGAAGATGGTTGGAATGTTCCTCCAGCTTGGGACCCTGTCATAAGGCTAATGAAACCCAAGAAGGACAAAGTCACCAGAAGACCTAAGGACACTGTGAGCTCATTCTGCGTAAATAGTAACACCAGTAGTTGAAAAATGTTCGGGTACTTTGAGATAACTTATACATTCAAGAAAAAGACAAATCTGGACCTGAGATGCATATGGTCGGATCTGGAAAAAGTGAGGTTTTCAGGAGAGCCAGAACAAAATTCGAAAACATTTTTGCCAATATTTAATATTTACCAGCAAACTGGAACAATTTTATGAATTATATTTATGGGTAACAATTGTATCTTGTATTTTGCAACAATTCGAAAAATCTTAATGTTAAAATACTATGGTAAATAGCATTTATTTTATTTTTTGCTCTAATCCGACTTTATGCTTGTAATAAATCGTTCATTAATAATACTTTTCGAAATTATAATATCATACGTCTGTATGCTAGCAATTTTTATGATTAAACTTTAATTTTATATTGAAACAAGACATTATGGTGTAAACCTCGAAACAATAGTCAGTGTTTGATGTCCCTTTAATCCTGGCCACTACATTATCATCAGCCTTAACAATTCACTACTGCACTGAAAGCGAGGCCTCATAATCAACGATTATAAAAAAATATCTCAATTATATTTTTTAAATTATAAGTAGGTAATATTTTTTTTATAGACCCCCGCCTGTATCCCTGAAGGGGTAGGCAGAGGTGTAATATTACACCCACATTCCGCCATGAGTTTTTAGGTCCCACGCAATAGGGGGTGAGCCTATTGCCGTTACCGGGCACATCACCAGACTCCGTGCTGCTACTGAGAATTCGGAAAAATCCAGTAACACTTTTGCCCGACCCGGGAATCGAACCCGTCACCTCCGATCAGCAGTCGCATATGCTATCCACTGGACCACGGAGGCAGTAGGTAATGTAATCTAAAATCACAGAAATATCGTCAAACAAAATTATCTGAAATTAAAAACCTAGCAAATAATATAATCTAGTAAGCCTCAGGAAGACTGACTCATTAGCACAGCCCTTTAATTTTTTTTAATATTCGTAAAATTCTTGTGGCGCAATGGCAAAAGGGCAATTAAACCTTTACGTTTCGCAGAAGATATTGGTT
The DNA here is from genome assembly GCA_944739405.2 of Euclidia mi. Taxonomy (NCBI): domain Eukaryota; kingdom Metazoa; phylum Arthropoda; class Insecta; order Lepidoptera; family Erebidae; genus Euclidia; species Euclidia mi. The sequence continues at coordinate 35,136,147 of OX123197.2, forward strand.
TTTCTTTCTTTCTTAAACACGGTAGGTCAGCAAACAATTGTACTCCTCTAGAAGCATTTCATTCTAAAGATATCAGAAAAATCAACTAAAAGGTTTTTTTTTTTTATAATAAGGGACACCCGGTTGCCGTTGTCTTAACAACAAGAATACACATTCTGACATTTTGTACTTCATTCCTTCTAAGTTTTTCTTTTGCTGTACTGAAGGCCCATTGTTTTTAAACAAAGAGGTTAGGTCCTCAAAATGTGCAAGTTTCATATTAAAAAGTTTATTTTGAAAAAACGTAACAATTATCACAATCATGTATCTACTGAGGTTTATATAGCTTAGGTAAAAATAAACTTTCCTTTGCATTCAAATATTTTAGTGTCTTCCCTTCTTCCATTTGTATTTTATAATGACCATACATAGTTAAAACATTAAGATCTGGTCCTTAATAGATTTTTCTCAGTTTTTGACGAGAATGGCTTTCATAAGATGAATAAAATTTAATACGATCCATTACCATTTTAATCTTAAGTTCAGGTGACTTGTTTCTTGGTTCACATTTGGCTCTCTGATATCCAATCATTAGGCTTCCTTCTAATTGTTTTCAGATGCTTATTTTTTTAAACTTTTCCCCAATTGAATGTCTTTTCCAATACTTACCTTGCAAACATTTTCACGTTAGCCTCCAATAGTAAGACTGTAAGGATACAACAAATTTCTACAGTCCGACTCTACATTTCCGTCTGTTTTCATCAATCGCTTTTTGTCTTGGTCTGGGTGTTTCTATGTATAATATGTATGTATTTACAAAATATATATATATATATATATATATATATATATATATGTTTGTTTATCCATATGCCTTTGCTGGTCCCAGCTTTTACATTGTTTCTTAAATTGGTTAAATATAAGCTTTAGATGACATTTTGTTTGATATTAATAAGAAAATTTGATCGTACGGTCTTCTACTTTGATTCTTTTTTAACCACGGTAGAATGGTATGGAGATCCTTTCTATCTTGCAATATTGTTTTTTTTCCATTCTGATGGATTCACAACTGGTTTCTTTACTTTATGCTTAGTTACTGGACCAGCTTTCTTTGTCTGTCCTCGAAGTGTTGTTAAATATTTGTGCTATCACAGTCCACAGCCATTACAACATATTATAAAGGTGTATTCGAATTATAACCCAAGCAGTAGAATCTACTTGAGTCGCAAACATTTTAGTTGGCAAGGATATATCTGATAGTTTACTGATATTTGCTTGATAAACGACTAGAAATTTGGAACAATTTGCTTATAGTAGTAAAACATGTTACCATTCTCATTGATGATAATTTTCTCCTGACATGGCTATTTTGCATGAGGTAAAAAAACAACAATATCAGGTGATTTATATGGAAAATTTTCTAATGTTACCATACTAATCAAATCATAGCACAATATCTTGTATCTCACTCTGTCACGCTTAAAAGCAAAGGCACAAGAGTAAGACAAACAAATTCGCCTTCCCGTCCGCTCCCGAACAGCCCGCATGAACAACAGAAAAATCAGAGGTATTTTCAGTACCGACCAAGCTTCGACTTGATAATTAAGCAAAAGTTGGTAACATAATGATTTATATTAACATACAGTCAAAAAATTGATGTAATGAGTATTTTATTACAGCTAGAAAGTCCTATTATTGCATTCGACTTTATGTATTATAAGTTAAAAACATAATTTTCAAAGCATACTGGTGTATGTTATGATCCGTGCATTTAATCGGTTGCAAAATTTAGAGTCATAAGTACGTATCTGTAAATACATTCAATGAAAACATGCATGACTGTTAAAAACGCTTTGAAAGCATAAAGAATTATATGGATTTGCGACTCTGTTAGATATTAGTTATTTATGGAAAAAAGGTGCATATTAAAATATGACTTAATGCCACAGAAATATTTCAGTAAATTGGTAGATCAGACATTATGAATGTAATTATCTCCACAGTAAATAAAGATAGAATTATAAGAATTAGTTTGCCAGAAAGAGAAAAAGAAACCTAGCATTGTGATGGTAAAAAGTGATTTTGGGTGGATCTTTAGATACGACCATATGCATCTCAGGTCCAGAAATATCACCTCAGTCTGCCGTGAACATGAATTCTGTAAAGAATTCGAAACGTCGGCTAGTAATAAATTAAAAATATAGTTTCTAGATCTTTAGTTTCAAATGTAATAACTTAGTGAAACCAATACAACGCGATAAAATCCGTAAACTGTAGTTTAATTTCAATCCCTTATCTATAACCTAATCTAATGTACAAAACTGGCTGTTATTTTCTGAAGGATAAATATGTTTTGATTTGTACTCAAAGCTTCCGAACTTCATCACCGACAATAACATTCATTTCATAGATCAAAGAAATATAACCTTCGTAGTCCAACCTCTCTGTCATAGATTGCGCGCATAATCTAAGTAAAGTGACAACCTCAGCGTCCTCAGCTGGCCAAATAGCCGCCATTTTGCTCTTACGCACTCCTTATACAAGGATGCAAGCGTGTGTAGAGCTTGTGTAAGTCTAAATAGATATTTTGATCTCTTATAAATAACGCATGTATAGGTACACGCAATCTGTCAAAATATTTTTTATTAGTTGCGTTTTTGTTACGCAATGGTTATAGTACTTGTATACACTGTGTCGTAATTTTTACTAAAGTCCGTGCCACGAGAACATAGACTTTTTGTAAACAAAGAATTTCTACTAAGTTATTTAGCGACAGTTCTGTCAAAAAGAAATAATTTCAAATCCAATGAGCGCAACGGTACATAGATATGTGTCATTGCAAAGTAATATGTCAATTGATCGTGTTTTTATCGATGTATGCGCTGTCAGCAGTGTTTTGTAGTACAACGTACTGGAACGTCAACATTTTGCGTTAGTCTATTGAAATGTTACATTTTTGTACTTAGCGGGAATTTAACAGAGGATAAAATTTATTTTTTAGTTATCAAGTAGAGGTTTGTTTAAAATTCTAGTGTCAAATTATGGAAATTGTTCCGGAAAATTCGACCACTCAAAAACTAAATTATTTTCGTAAAGATAGAACATTTTAGGACACGTCAGGAAGTCATAGATATATTAAAAAATACACATTCGAATACATAGTAGCAATTGAGAATTGAAAAAAAAGCGACTGTCCAAAGAGTCCACTAAAGCATAAAATCTAAAACACAACTGTTTGAAAAAAGGTTGTGAAGCCCTGCACGTGTGTTTACAAAAAGTCTATCTTCTCGTGGCACCAACTATAGTAAGGCAGTTAAACTATACGACATTATCAGGATAAAATGATGGTGAACTGACATAGTTGGGAATAAGTAGGTATTTAGTGATTGATGACAGCCAAATAATATCGGTAAATATACTTAGAGCTTCATTTACTCATTGTTTCTGAAATCACAATTTATTCCATACTAGATTATGCCCGCAGCTACGTCCGCACATTTTTTTACATAACTCTTTCTGCTCGATCCCCTGGGAATTTCGCGAAATCCCTTCTTAGTGCACCCTAACGGTGCCCAAAGAACATACATGCCAAATTTCAGCTTTCTGCGCCTAATAGTTTTGGCTGTAGCTTGTCTGTCAGTCAGTCAGTAACGCAAGGATTTTATATATACAGACTAAGACATTCATTACCTTTACATACGAATTTTAGACATCAAAGCTAGTTTGAGTTGGATAAAAAAGGGATAGTGATATTGGCATGGTTTTATCAGTATAAATCGGTTTATTTGAGGGTATCGTATTCTTAGACAGTCGTTATAGGGAGTAACCCATAACGACTGTCAAAGATCTTTATGTCAGCCGTGACTGACGCTTTAACGCGCTCTACGAGTCACGGTACAAGCGATAATTAACAGTTTAAAATTCACATAGCTTCGAAAAGACAGTGGCCGTGGATTCAAACCCGATACCCTCTGCCTGGCAATCTGTTGGTATCGCCACTAGGGCATTGCGCACCTTGTTCTTTACTGACGCCCAATAAAGACTGTCAAAGATCTTCATAACAACCGGTACCGATGGCTTAACGTGTTCTCCGAGGCACGCGCCAAACGATAATTAACAATTCAATACGCACATATGTAACTCCGAAAAATCAGTGGTGCGCGCCATGGATTGGAACCCGATACCCTCTGCATGGTAGTATGTTGGTATCTCCACTAGGCTATCGCTGCCTCCATTACATTCTTTATATCATTATATCTTCATCTAAATGTAGTTATTTGAAGACAGAGATGTACCTTATATAAACACACTTTATCATTTATATTTACTTTTGAAAATGCTCAGATAGAGGTGTTTTCTGGCTTTGCGCAGTGTACATTTCATATTATCTTTTATATTTATTTTGATTATATATTATTTCTCCTGAATTTGCATTGGCCTAGTGCTGATTTATTTTCATACCTCATTCCTTTAAATATTTTTAACAGTTCATACTAAAAGTAGTCAGGCCCATAGTGGGACCAAAGTTACATAAAAAGTCTGGCACTTAGTATCTGAGTTTTGCACCGGTGTGATACCCACAAAATATTTGCGTTCATGTTTTAGGACAAGTTAAGCCAATCATAACATCGTTCACCGCAGAAATAAATTGTAGGACTGCTTGAATGGAATTGACTGACTGGGCTTGTGAAAACCAAATGATCAAGATTTTTTTAAATAGTATTTTAAAATGTATTTGAACTTACTACTTCACAATTTAATCGCGCGATGTTTAAGATATTTGTGTAACAATGTAATCGTCTCACAGCACTTTGAAAATTGAATACAATTTATATTTTTTTATTTTAACGGGCGGTTTAATGGTATCAATTTATGTGAGCGGTCTAATTGGATCGCACTGACTGCTCTTGAACTATTACTAGATTTTCAAAAATAGTTACCTTTTGCTGTCTATATTAAAATTTATTATGTTGTAGAAGCCTAAGAAAAATCAATGTAATGTATATAATTAGCTAAAGTCAAAGTTCTCAATTCGTCGGAATCTTTTTTTTTTATGTATGTTCCCCGATTTCTCTAAGACGCCTGGACCGATTTCTAAAATTCTTGTTTTGATGGAAAGAGTATATCTCCTAGTTGGTCCCATGATCATCAGGTCAGGATCTGATCATGGAATCCTGAAAAAATCGGAGGGAATCTTCAAATTTCATAAGCACGTTTGAAGCGATTTGACGATAACAACCCAATGCCGTCGAGTTTGGGCTCTTTTGAGTCGTCTTTACATAGACTTTGATGCTGGATGATTTCTATGGTCTGACGATAGAGCTGGAAGGTAACCATGAGATCTTTGTGATACAACAACCCAATCTCATCAAGTTTAGGGTCGTTTGATTCGTCTTTATATGGACTTTGGTACTGGATGTTTTCCAGGGTCTGATGATGGAGCAGGAAGGTGGCCATGGGATCTTTGTAATACAAGGACGCAATCCCATTGAGTTTGGGCTCGTTTGATTTGTCTTTACTTGGACTTTAATGCTGAATGTTTACCAAACTCTGATGATGGAGCAGGGAGGTGGCCATGGGATCTTTGTAATACAAAGATGCAAACCCATTAAGTTTGGGCTCGTTTGATTCGTCTTTGCATGGATTTTAGTGCTGAATATTTACCGAACTCTGATGATGGAGCAGGAAGGTAGCCATGGGATAGGCTAGTAAATTGAAAACAAAAAAAAATACTTGAAATTGCCAGAAAGGTACAGGTCTACATTTCAGAATTGAGGCACATAAGGAAGGCCTCCACATCATGTACCACCTACACTATCCTATGTAGCTACTTACCACCTATTACTATTTTTTTTATTAGGATATCACTAAAAAGCAAAAAATAAAAATTATTTTTAAATAAAAAAGAAAACCGACTTCAAAAATCACTAAGGAACTAAAAAGCAAAAAATAATTGGTTTTGGAGCAAAACTTTTTGGAGTCGGTGCCAAGCCCTTACGCAAAAAGTAACTAAACTACAAACTACCTATTCAATCAACAACGAAAGTTATATAAAAAAAAACCGGCCAAGTGCGTGTCGGGCCACGCGCAATGTAGGGTTCCGTAGTTGCGCATAATGGCCATTATTGATAATAACTTCTGTTTCACATGGGACTAAAAACGGGCATCTTTAAAATTAAGCCAGCATTCCCAATGTAAACTCAACGAAATAGGTATTTATAAGTTAACCGACGATTACTCGTAAACTAGTGATGTCTACTTAGCCGTGATAGTTTTCCTTTTAAATTCGTTATATGTACTACATTTGTGATTTTTTTTACCTCTTCCAAATTAATAGTTTAGCCGGTAGAGGGGGAGGGGGGGACACTTGAGTCTTACAATTTTTTTCACATCAAAGCTTGATATTTTACAAACCAATCACTTGATCGAAAAATGATTTGAGCAAACTAATAATATTTTTTTAAATCCTATCCAATAATACCCCACATAATGAGGTACTCAACCAAAAAAAAATTCTACACCACTATGTATATAGGGGAGATACCCTTAAAAAAAATATTTTCCTAAATTTTATTCTACAGTTTTGTTGCAATATCTTATGTCTATATTCATGTCAAAGAACGCTAGAAAGCTGATAGCTTTCTAGCACCAGGCGTCTTTGACCTAGGCTGCGGACGGAGAGACGGACGGACATGACGAAACTATAAGGGTTCCTTGTGGACTACGGAACCCTAAAAAAGGTAGAAGTTTTATAGTCAGATCAGAAATATTTGGCTAGGCACCGATTCCAAAATGTTTTGCTCCAAAACCAATTATTTTTTGCTTTTTAGTTCCTTAGTTCCAACCCTAAAACTATTAATAGAGGTGTTCCCCAGGGATCGGTAATTGGGCCATTGCTATTCATTTTGTATAGTGCAGACATTATTAATATTATCAAACATTGCCAATACCAGATATACGCGGACGATATACAGATATATCTGTCATTCCATCCGAACAGTACTCATGAGGCAGTTGAGCGTATTAATGAGGACTTAGCGAACATATATAAGTGGGCCTACAATAACTACTTAGTTCTAAATGCCCGCAAAACGAAATACTTACTGTTTGGGACACCAACGCAAGTTTCAAAAATTGATAGTTGCAATCCCACTATATGTTTGGGCGGCGAATACGTTGAACGAGTATACGAAGCTCGTAATCTGGGTCTAGTGATGGATTGCAACCTGCGTTTTGAAAAACATGTAGCAGAATCTGTAAAGACTTGTTTTTACCGCCTACAACTTCTGTACAATATACGTCGACACTTGTCCATTACTCTGCGCGAGCAATTGGTGGATTCACTTGTCCTGTCTAAGTTTAATTACTTGGACACGGTATATGGACCAAGACTGTTGGCAAAGACGGCCAATATTGTACAAAAAGTGCAGAATGCGTGCGCCCGCTTTTGTTACGACATCCCTCCCAGAAGTCACGTAACTCCTTATATAAACGAACACAATATTTTAAAGATGAAATTTAGACGGCAATTACATTTAGCGACCCTATTGTTCGGTGTTTTGAAACATAATAAACCTAAATATCTTAGCGAAAAACTAGTGTCTACAAGTCTTAATCGTAAGATTCCTACACGAGAGATATGCCCACCGTTACGCATTCCACCACACAAATCTACTGCGTTTAGAGGTAGTTTTAAATACAGTGCCTCTAAGTGCTGGAATGACCTTCCCCCTCCTTTGCGCAAAGTTATCAATGCACATGCTTTTAAGGTTAAAGTGAAAAAAATTCTATTAGGTAAACAAAAAACCAGCACTTAACGGTATTTATCATAATAACCTATGCATATTATACTTTAAAACATACTCACATATATTATATACATCGAACAAACCTGACATTACTTTATTTATACATGATCACACTGACTTTTTGCGCGTATTTCATTTACATAATAATTTTAATTCTAATTATTGATAACTGCATTTTTATTTTATACATACTATAATTAATTATATTCAACATCACACCTATCTATATGACATTGTAAAGCTATTTCTTTTTCTTCCATCTATGACCTAATTGTATTAAATTTATTATTACACCATTTATTATTACAACCTACCTATTAACCTATACTATCATTACTTTAATATGTGACATCTTTTTAAATTAATCAACTTGGACTTTTTTTATATTTATTATTTATGTAACGTCGACTGCATAATATTATTTTTCCCTAACATTATAATTAAGTATGCCTAGCCACCTAGGCTGCAGCTGAAAATCAGCGTTGCAATTCCGCATTGTAACATAAGCTGAGCTGTGGCCTATTAGACACAATACTGTACCGAACTTTGCGATATACCTCTATAAATATACATCTGTGTTTCATTTGCGTTTGTTTGGTTTTTTATTATTTTGTATGTTAGAATTTATTATTTTCATAAGTGAAGCACTATGTAGCATTAATATTATTATTTTTTTCTTAAATGTTTCGTGATCTAATAAACATTTCTTTCTTTCTTTCTTTCTTCTTCTAGTGATTTTTGAAGTCGGTTTTCTTTTTTATTTAAAAATATTTTTTTTAGTAACGACATGTATCGCATAGGGCCACAAGCATATTTTGTTATTTTGTAATAATAAGGATGGTTATGGACTCTTTAACAACTTCTACATACATACTTTTTAACTTTTCCCGACTCATATTTCAGTAGCGGTTTTCAATCATGTATATTATCGATTAATTATTTTTATAAATAATTAGTTGATTAATGATACCGATTTAATACATTTTATTTTTCAATGGACAGCTGCCGCTATAGGAATAACTCCTTTGTGACAGGGATCTTTCCAAACAGACGACCGGTTGGCCCAGTGGGAGTGTAAGCAACTGTCACGCCGAAGGTCGCGGGTTCGATTCCCGCTCAAGTCAAACATTTGTGTTTTTTATTATTTTATTTTAGTAAATGTAGGTTCGCGTTTGACCACTGTCACGCCTGATGGTAAGCAATGATGCGATCTAGGATGTAGCACGCTTACCTAGAAGATGCCTATTCACTCGCGTCTTGAAGACACCTAATTGTATTGATCGGGAAACACAGATTCTGGCAGGGAGTACCATTGTTTTGCAGCGCGCATGATGAACGAGGAAGCAAAACGTTTTGTACGTATGGTTGGAATATCGACCATGTACCGATGGCGCTGGGCAGTGCGTCTGATTGTCCGATAGTGGAAAGGGGATGAGGGGATTCAATCGTGTAGTTAATATATTGTAAAAAATACAAAATCTATTAGGCAGAATAGAACAAACATTGATAAATAAAAAAGGATTGATTCTTTTTTTATTTCATAGATTTTCTTCTTTATTTGTGCTGCATATTATTATTTTAATTTAATTTTAGTTTTAAATACTTATACCTAATTGTTTTATTCTAAAATTAATTTAATAGGGATCTGTTTTAAAGTCTGTGAGTCCATAATCGTAAACTAAAAAAAAAAATTGTATACGTATACGATGTTATGCATGTGTGTGTATGTGAAATCTAAGTTATTAGTGGTATCGTTTATTTTAATTAAAATCATATATTTCTAATGGATATTAAGTAAAAATATTAGCATTCTGCACACCTTCAACATGTAAGCAATAAGTGTGCCAAATTTCATAATCCTCCGTTCGAGCATTTCTCGTAAAAAGGGATCGCAAAATTTAGCTTCACGTATTAATATATTTTTAAACAAATAACAAAAATAAAAATATTTATAGTATAACAATGCCTGTCAGTCTCTGAACATGATATTTCGTACATACATACATACATATCGTCACGCCTTTTATCCCCGAAGGGGTAGGCAGAGGTGTATTTCTACACCCACTTTTCGCCAGATATACTTTAGTCCCACGTAATGAGGGGCGAGCCTATTGCCGTACCGGGCACATTTCCAGACTCCGTGCTGCTACTGAGAATTTCGTGACAGAAAAACCCAATAACACTGCCCGACCCAGGAATCGAACCCGGGTCCGTCCCGATCCCATGCGCACATTTATGACGCGAGACCAACGAGGCAGTCGTACAGGGTTTGATGTCGAGTTTTCCGTCTCTACGTAAAGATGGTATTTGCAGTCGAACAGGGTTTGATGTCGAGTTTTCCGTCTCTACGTAAAGATGGTATTTGCATCGTGTTATCCCTTAGTCGCCTCTTACGACACCCACGGGAAGATAGGGGGTGGTGACACTTGTATTCTATGCCGTCAACCACACGGCAAAATTGATATTTCGTATGCGTGAAATATAGCGTTCTGTGCCTCGTATTTTATATTTTAACATCTATGTTAATATACGGGACAGTCAGTCACATCTTTATTTCAATTAAATGCCAATAGAACAGTTCCTTTTATCTACAAAAAGAAAGTTTATTTGAACAGATGTAAGGAAGTTCAAAGAAATATGAGTTTTAGGATGAAATGATACAGTTGAATAAAATATGTCAGTTCTGAGATTCATCGTGAATTTGAATGTTGAACATGATATTGTACAAAGTTGATTTCTTCTTTGTTAAATAACGTTCCCGAAAGGCGGCAAAGATACTTTTATTAAGCCTTCGAGGTCTTCTCGTCTGTCATCGGATCCGCGCCACGATTACAAAGCACAACAGGTAGTTAAAATTTTCACACTTTGGTTTTCTATATCCTAGTAACAACAAATAATACGAACGGGACGCTTCAATTTGATCGCTTGTTTCTTTTTACTACAGAGTCTTTGTGACTTTGTATGTATCTATAATGTTGTCACTGTTTCAAGATAATATAAACCAGTAAAGTGCAGTATGTATGTCAGAAAAGGTTATTGGGTGCTGTCTAGAGTTACCGTAGCCAGGTGGGATACTGTTCTGTGTTGCAGTGGAAGCTGTAATACATCCACCTGACCACGATAGACAATTTATCTAAACACTTTTACTGTGGTAGCACAGCGATGAATTATAATCCTAATATTAATAAATTGTCTTACCAACTCTTACTGATGCTGTTCTTGAGTGGACCTATAGGATTAACTCATAATTTTGGCCAAAATAACAAGAGAATCGAATACCAGTGTCCAGTTCAGCGTAGTCCTTCTCCTCGGGCACCAATCAGGAATTCACACACGTGTTTTACAAAGTTCAATGTTCAATATATCACCAATTTATCACAACTTTGCCGGAAGTCAAAAGCGGCAATTATAAGTATAAAATTTAATTCAATTCGCGTTAATTCAAAAGGCGATCAATTTATTACAATATTACAAACGGAGATAGCCCAAAACCCAAAACGTCTTTTTTCCGGAAGGGGAAGTTGACAGTTCAGTGTGACCATAGTCAGAAATTTTCAATAGGCTAAACTAAACGTTACTAAATCGATATAATCGACTTGACTTATCATAAAAACTATTTCTATTTCAAACTCCACCCGCCCCGGACCGGCCTACCGGTCCGCTAATCGGTTGGTAGAGGTGACAACGTTGCAACCGCTCTCCTCAGCATCGAACCGTCCACCAAAACCTCAGCAAATCGGTGAACTCCATCAGCCCCAGCTACCAAACGAAGAATGCGCCCCCTGCGCCATTTGAGTGGCGGAAGGTTAGCCTCCTTGATCAAAACGAGGTCTCCAATCTTGGGTGGATCGGTCTTGTCGGTCCACTTCACGCGTTGCTGGAGTATGTGCAAATATTCCAAATTCCAGCGTTTCCAAAAGCTCTGAGTAATCTGGCGTACCAATTCAAAATGCGAGAGACGACCAGGTCTCGTATCAATATAGGGGTACTCAGGCAAGGCGACAAGTAGGCGACCAATCAAAAAATGGCCCGGCGTAAGGGCCTACAAATCATTCGGATCTGAGGAGATCGGGCACAATGGCCGAGAGTTCAAAACGGCCTCAATCTTACAAAACACAGTTGCGAGTTACTCAAATGTAAGGACAGATTCACCGATTGTCCTGCGCAAGTGTGTTTTGGCCGATTTTACAGCGGCCTCAAAAATACCACCCCAGTGTGGACACTTTGGTGGGGAAAACAACCAATTTATCCCACGTCGGGTAAGCCTATCACCTATATCAGCCTTGTTGGTTTCAAGGAAATTAACAACATCATTCAAATAATTATAGGTGCCCTTGAAGTTAGTGCCGCAGTCAGAGCGGATCAAGGAAGGCAGCCCCCTGCGGGATACAAATCTGTCAAATGTGGCTACAAACGCCTCGGTCGTAAGCGAGGAGACCAGTTCCAAATGAACGGTATTTGTGGAAAGACAAACAAAAACGCACAAGTAGGCCTTAACAGTCTTGCTGTTTCGAAGTGTCGACGTTTTCACCAAAAAGGGACCAGCGAAGTCCGTGCCAACACCGTCAAACGTCCTGCTCTCAGTTACGCGATCCGCCTATAAGTCTCCCATCAAGGGCTGAATGGTAGAAGCCTTGAGCTTATAGCAAGGGATGCAGCGAAAGACTACACTCCGAATTATTCTTCGGGCAGACAAAATCCAAAATTCGCGTTGCAAAATGGCCAAGAACAAAAATTTTTATTACTGTAAAGCATAGCATTAAAAACCCATATTGGCAATTTTTGCAAATATGTTATGAAGGATTTTAGTGTAGCGGTTAAGACTCGATTACCACTTGTTTTTAAAGGCCACTCCTGTAGAAGGAATTTACAATAAAAACAAAAGAATGTACCGCTCGAAACAAACGGCGCGGCGTGGCAAGATCTTAAGGGCGGTTTCAGATTAGCGTATTTTTCTGCGCGTATACGGTCGTTTTAGCATACGCGCTTACACGCGCGCTACAATACGCGCTTCAAGCGAACACGCCCGTTTACGTGAGTCTGGTTTTTTTAAGCGCGTATTGTAGCGCGCGTGTAAGCGCGTATGCTAAAACGACCGTATACGCGCAGAAAATTACGCTAATCTGAAACCGCCCTAACAATAATTCAATTGACAAAAGAATAAGAAATCAATGTGAATCAATTTAAAACTTTGCTTTAAATAACACGCAAATCTGATACTACGAGTAAATTTTCTTTTCCCGGCTATATTCATTAGTTTAACTGCAGTTATATTTTTAAATTTTGCTTTTTTTTAAGATTAAGAGCCAGTCTCTCCATATTTATATAATTTAATTTTAATAGTTTGCATACTTATTAAAAAAATCATTTCAAAGTAATCCTGAACTTTGATGCAGTTTATGAGTCCGTCAGTTTAGTTTAGTTTAGACGTGTTTCCGCTTGCCAATATCATAGAGCATAGATATTTATATAGAGGCGCATTGCTTATGGGCGCTATGTAGACACTTCCTGTGACCTAAATTGCCGCTTGGCGGCGTGGCAGTCACGCTGTGACAGCAGTCTCTATGAGTGCAAGAGAGACGAACTGACGACACCCGCCAACTCGCCACTTGGAATCAGCACACGAAATCCTTAAGAAATGCGCTTCTATTATGTAAATCTGTATTCATTGCCAATATAAAGAAATGATACAAAGTAAATTCGGTTGCTAAACGCTTATGAAGCGGTTGCTAGAGGGCCCAAGTTTTTGCTTTCAAAAAGATGCTTACACAGGTCACATGCGTACGTAGATTTTGACGTATACAGATCACACTGGCAGTTGAAAAGTACTCACTGAGCACAAACGTGAAGCATGATTGCGTTAATTCCTGCGTCGTATTGATGAATAACCTTTCGAACGCTGTCGGTAATTACACGAACACAAAGGGCGCGCCAATTATGTGTCCATTGGAGCGGTTACACGATCGTAACGGTACTGTTTCAAAGACATGTTTACATGATTCTATTTCGACGTTTTGTGCCGAAACGGTAGATACATCTGGATGATCCAGGTCTGTTCGTTTCGTACTGAGGCATGATCTGAATCCATTCGTACTGAGTACCATTTGGGGTTAGGAGAGATTAATTCAATTGTTTTATCGATGCATAGGATGAGCAAGATAGTTTTATTGCGATTCAACCAGGCTGCTAAGGTTTAGACTTATAAATATTATAAAACTTTGTTTGTCGGGTAATATTTGTAGCACTATGATCTAACAGATTATACACAAAACAAATAATATTAATAAAATATATTAAAAATCAAAGTTTAAGTAGCGGCACGAGATACGAGCGTAAGCGTTAAATGCAAAGCTGTAAGTATCGCGATCTGAGCCTGCCACAAACATATAGGCATAATAGGCATCTGATGCTTTTATCTATTGCTCACGTTTCGCGCCGCGATCTACACAATACAAAACAAAAAGCCCACTTACTTGAAATAAAGGAAAACGAACACAGCTAGCGACACCGCAGCTAAGCTGAGCGAGTATCCAGCTAGGTCTATGAGACTAGTGGCGTCAGTCAGCGATACATTGGCGATACGCTCCGTGCAGTTCCGTAGTTTGAGTAGTACCGCCATAAGCCGTCCAAGCACATCCTTGATGCGTTCTCTGTACAAAATATCCCGAGATTACCAACAGATTAAATATATCTTGGCTAGTATCTTGTTTGGATAATGCTTTCGGATAAATGCGGTGGACCTTGAGGTTTTAGGTTACGGCATGCATTAAGGAGGAGGTTCTCAATTCGTCGGAAACTCATTTTTTTATGTATGTTCCCCGATTTCTCTAAGACGCCTGGACCGATTTCGAAATTCGAAAATCAAAACAATTTCGAAAATTTGTTTTGATTGAAAGAGTATACCCCCTTGTTGGTCCCATGATTATCAGGTCAGGATCAGATCATGGAATCCTGAAAAAATCGAAGGAACTCTTCAAATTTTATAAGCACACTTGAAGCGATTTTACGATAACAACCCAATGCCGCCGAGTTTGGGCTCGTTTGAGTCGTCTTTACATAGACTGATGCTGGATGAGTTCCATGGTCTGATGATAGAGTTGGAAGGTAACCATGAGATCTTTGTGATACAATAACCCAATCTCATCGAGTTTAGGGTCGTTTGATTCGTCTTTACAAGGACTTTGGTACTGGATGTTTTGCAAGTTCTGATGATAGAGCAGGAAGGTGGCCATGGGATATTTGTAATACAAAGACGCAATCCCATTGAGTTTGGGCTCGTTTGATTCGTCTTTACATGGACTTTAGAGATGAATGTTTACTAAACTCTGATGATGGAGCGGGAAGGTAACCATGGGATATGTTTGAAATAGAATTAGTTTTTATTATAAGTCAAATCGATTAGATCGATTGAGTAACATTTTGTTTAGTCTATTGAAAATTTCTGACAATGGTCACACTGAACTGTCACTTCCGTTGCTGCCTTGAAAAATTAACACGCCGTTTGCACTCTCGCGTGCCTTGTACCTAATTAATAAATTGATCGCCCTTTGAATTAACGTGAATTGAATTAACTTGCAAATACTATAAACTGCCGCCTTTGGTTTGCCCGGCAAAAGTTGAGTCGAACATTGACATTTGCAAAACTGAATTGTGAATCCTGTGAACTTGCATCGTGCATTGAAGACGCTGCGTTGGAGTCTGGTAAAGTAAAGATAATTCACTTGCTAATATTGGCCAATTTTAGTCTCGTGTGTGTCTAACTTGCCTCCAGGACTCCACTCAAGAACATCACCAGGAGATATTTGGTAAGACATGTGTTTAGATCCTTTGCCTTGGGCTAAGACTGGATGAACTAATCGCTTCCACTGATCTCTGTTAAAAAATACCCATTCTTAGCCCGAATTCTAGACATAAATTTTTGGTGCAGAGCTATAGTTGAAATGTAGCCGCTGTTGCATTACTGAGTATAAACTCAGATTGGTATGAGCTTGTATCTTATCACCTTGTAGACAGTATTGTAGTGTTTGTCAGGTCAGTTATTGTCTAAAATACATAATATTTAATTGTATAAGTTGACCTAGATAATTTAAAACACATTGTCACATAACCTCAATCAGTAATTGTTGATTTGTATTGTTGAAAAATCTAACTTAAATTTGTTGTTGCATTAATAAGTCAGTTTGTTTGGATACATAACAGCTGTATGTATAAATAAATTTAGTAAATTTAGTTTATTGCATATATTCATAAACATTATAACAACCAACTTGACCATGCCACTTGGTCGGGTCACATTAATAAACTTTGTTTTGTTATAATATAGATAATATTGCTAGGTAACACATATTCTGTGCTTACTTACTATTGTTTATCTCAAATAACACAGCCAGTCTGTCTGTTGCAAATAATTAATTAATTAATTTGAAGTTTCAACTTTTAATTTGTTATAAGTTATAACTTTTGATAACTTTTGTGTTTGTTTCAATATTGAAACTATTAATTTTGTTGGTAGGTAGATACCTGTCACTTGCTTGTACCAGCAGTAAACAGGCTAATACTTTGTTGGTTTCAAGGAATTAAGAAAAATTAAGTTTTGATTGTTAATATTATTTAACGCTTAAAATTCAAAAGAGCCCGGACTCTTTTGAATTTTGATTATGTCAGCTATCAAGGACTTGCGTGCGGCTGCTGGTGCTATTGCATCAGATTTGCGCTGTTTTGCCTCGGCCAGTGCCTTAGTGAACCGGCCTGATCGCCAGCAGGCCTTACTACAAAGGTACGAGCGGATTGACGATCGCCTGGCAAGTGTGGAACAGCAATTCCGCACTTTCAGCACTTGTTGTCTTGAAGTGTCAATCAATGATTTCACCGCTGACCAGCGAAATAAGGTCAGCGAAGACTATGCCCAGGTCTTAGACCTGTATGATGCTGTCTCCAATAGTGCGAGACAACTAGTTGCCGATAGGGAAGGGCAACCCGGCCTGAAGCAGGAGCTTCCTAGGTCAGCACCGGGGCTGGTGAGTAGGCTCCCTACTTTGGACCCCCATTTTGATGGCTGCCTGGGAAGCTACCTGGGCTTCGTTAATTTGTTCGACAGCCTGGTCAATGATAGGGCTGACCTTCGGCCAGTACAAAAATTGGCATATTTAATGTCGGTCCTGGATGGGAGGCTAAGGGTCTCATCCAGCATCTGCCCGTGTCTGACGAGGCGTACCAGACGGCTCGGGACCTAATCACCCGTAGGTACCATAATAAGCGTGGCCTCGCCGACACGCACATCGAACAGATTTTGGGTTTGCCGACGCTCACCCGGGTCTCTGGGTTGCGCACCCAACTGTTGAACCCGCTTTTGGTGGCTATCAACGCACTTAAGTGCCTTGACCTGCCCGTGGACCAATGGTCCTATCTATTGGTGCACATTGTGTTAAAAAAGCTGCCTGCCGACCTGAGGTCGCGTTTTGAACAGCGCTTTGGTGGGGATAGCGCGACCCATCTGCCCCCCTTTGCTGACCTGGAGAAGTTCCTGGAGGATGAGTGCCGGGTCTTGGACAACTCCGGTGGTGACACGCCGGCTAAGTCGCAGCCGCCCAAGGTCAAGGAGCAGGCTCGCGTTCACACCCGAGCCAATGTTGACCGGCGCCCTCCTCGCTTTGCGGTCACGCAGAGCCCAGCGGAGTGCTCCTACTGCAAGGTCACGGGGCACAGAACGGCCAGTTGTAGAGCATTCTTGGACCTACATGTCGCCTCTCGTAGGCGCATCGCGAATGCCCGCCGCCTTTGCTTCTCTTGTTTGGGGTCCCACTACCAGCGAGACTGCCCAAACTCTCGCCCCTGTCCTCACTGTGGAGGACAGCATTTGGACATTCTCTGCATGAATGCCAGAGAGGTAGGCCGCTTGTCCAACCAGCCGACGCCGCGCACGGGCGGGTGTTTTGAAGGTGGCAGCCGAGGCTCACCGGCACGCAGCCGAGAGTCGCCTCGCTTAATTAATCGCCACTCACCCCGCTTGGAGAACCGTAGCGTGCGCACGCCTCCTCCCTCTCCTGAATGTGCGACCGCGCAACGTCACCAGCACCATGACTGCTGCCCGAGGTATTCCCCTCCTTTGGCGGAGCGTCCCCGCCTTGACTCGCGCCCACCTCGTTTTGGGCGGGTGCGTCACTATGACCCCCCACAGATGGCGCGCGGATCGAGTCATCGCGCTTTTGAGGACTTCAAACCGCACCCTCATTCTTCGCCCCGTCCTGGCAACCACCCCCAACCTCCCCCATTGAGACCGTTATCCTACCAACGGTTGCTGTTAGGGTCTGGGGACCCACGGGGACCTCTGTTGTTGTCCGTGCTGTATTGGACACAGGTTCACAAGGTTGCATTGTTTCCACTTATTTGGTAGGGCAGTTTAAATTAAATATGGGCTCTTTTCCAAATTGTATACGGGGCATTGGGGACGTAGCCTCTAATGTTGAAGGGCAAGTTAAGGTTTTGTTTGGCCCTGTTGAATCTTCACACCCGAGGATTAAAACCTCGGCTATTGTGCTGAAGAATATCTTGGGCATGCATCCACAGAAATAGCTACCTGCTGCTGTGGTGAATTTGACATCGGGATTGGAACTGGCGGACCCCAAATTTGACACACCGGGACAAATCGACTTGTTGATTGGCTCTGATGTCCTCGGTGGAATTTTGATTGGTGGGAAACGGGTCTTGGTGCCAAATGGTTTGACTGCCATCCCGACCATATTTGGATTTGCTTTGATGGGAACTGTACCTAGGGACCTCCCTCCACCCGAACTTGATAATTTGTTGGCTGTAGGCTCTGCTCTCTCTGATGCAGTTCAGAGGTTTTGGGAGGTAGAGGAGCCCCCTCAAGCTGCCCGTTTGAATCCAGAACATGAGGAGTGCGAGCTGTTCTTCCAGAAACACACTGGTCGACTCCATTCTAGTCGGATTATTACGAGGCTACCCTTTCTGTCTGTTCGGCCTCCGCTTGGTGAGTCACGACCTTTAGCCGAAAAGAGATTGTTGGCTATGGAGCGTCGCATGGGTCGTGATCCGGAGCTCAGACAGAAGTACATTGAGTTCATGAGAGAATATGAACAATTGGGACACATGTCAGTGTCAAATTTGGATTGGCGTTCGGTGGAGCATTACTTTCTCCCGCATCATGCGGTATTGAAGCCATCGACTGGCAAGCTGCGCACAGTGTTTGATGGTTCTGCGCAGACTTCAACAGGCGTATCCTTGAACCAGTGCTTGCATTCTGGTCCCAAGTTGGTCAAGGACCTTTGTGACGTCATCACCAGCTTCCGACGACATCAGGTTGTCTTCGTGGCCGATATAAAAATGATGTTTAGGCAGACGATTATCCACCCTGATGACCGTCGCTTCCAGCTGATCCTTTGGAGAGAGTCTCCTCGCGGTCCCATGGTCGTCTACGAGCTCAATACGAATACGTACGCTACTTGGCAAAACGTTCTCTTTGGGAGCTCGCAGACCGAGAAGGCTTACGTTTCCCACGAGCCTCCGCCATCTTGAAAGACGATATTTACGTCGATGACATTTGCTCGGGCGCCTCCACAGCGGACGAGGCGATCCTCCTGCGGGACGAATTGATAGGTATTTTGGCCTCCGCTGGTTATGAGTTGCGCAAATGGTTTTCCAACTCACCAGCGCTTTTGGAAGGCTTGCCAGAGGATCATCAGCAAGATCCACGTTTGTTTGAGATTGTTGACAACCCCGCCATGATGGCTGTTCTCGGCGTTCAGTACAGACCAGTCCAAGACATCTTTACGTATAACGAAGACTTGAAACTGCCTTGTTCTTGGACTAAACGTCTCGTGTTGTCTACTGTCGCCAGAACCTTTGATCCGAACGGTTGGATTTGTCCTACCATATTTTGGGCAAAATGCTTCTTGCAGAAGCTTTGGACAGCAGGTTTGACCTGGGATGAACCTCTACACGGCACTCTTGTTGAGGAATGGACCTCTTTTGTATCCTCACTTCCTGCCGTCAACGAGATCTCCTTGCCTCGTCCCATCCTTCCTCCCGGGAAGTACAAGGCCACCCTTCACGGGTTTTGTGATGCCTCGGAACGTGGTCACGCGGCCGTGGTGTACTTGCGCACAGTCAGTGCCTCAGGTCAGGTGAGAGTTTCCCTGATCATGGCGAAGAGCAAGGTTGCACCCCTTCGGACATCTCTGACCATTCAAAAATTGGAGCTCTCGGGAGCAGCACTACTTGTACGCTTATTGAACCACGTGTCTAACACTTTGGGTAAAAGCATTTGTATTAATGGGACCTACGCCTGGACAGACAGCCAAATTGTTCTTTGTTGGTTGAAGGCTTCTGTCCACACCTTGGAGGTATTTGTCGCTAATCGCGTTTCCCAAATCCAGAAATCCGAAGTCAAACTTGTTTGGAGACACGTGCCAGGTGAGCTCAACCCCGCTGATTGTGCCTCGCGCGGATGCTTGACGCCTAGTTTGATAGGTCATTCGCTGTGGTGGGGTCCGGAATGGTTGAGTCGACCAGAAATTGATTGGCCTCGAACGCCAGTTTTGAATACTTCTAATTTGCCGGGTCTACGAACACTCGCTCTTGAGAAGGTAGAATGCGCCTTCGACCCCGATTTCCTGTTGAATCGTTACAGCTCCCTCGACAAGTTGTTAGGTGTTACTGCTTGGATAAAGCGTTTTGTTTTTAATTTTAGGCACCCACAACAAAAACGTCTGACACCGTTTCTCTCACCACAGGAACGACAGGAGTCCCTCACCTTTTGGGTTCGTTCTGTGCAATTGGCGCATTTTGAGAAGGAGATTGCTATCCTTAAGTCAGGGAAATCGAAATTGTCGGGAGCAATATCTAAATTGAACCCCTTTTTGGACGATACGGGTCTCTTGCGCGTCTCAAGAACGCCAACCTCCCTTACGGGGCTCGTCACCCCCTTTTGTTACCTAAGGACGGTCATTTGGTACGCTTGTTGGTAACTGACCGTCACCTTAAAAATTCGCATGCTGGTTGTAATGCTTTGTTGGCCATTTTGCAACGCGAGTTTTGGATTTTGTCTGCCCGAAGAATTATTCGGAGTGTAGTCTTTCGCTGCATCCCTTGCTATAAGCTCAAGGCTTCTACCATGCAGCCCTTGATGGGAGACTTACCGGCAGATCGCGTAACTGAGAGCAGGACGTTTGACCGTGTTGGCACGGACTTCGCTGATCCCTTTTTGGTGAAAACGTCGACACTTCGAAACAGCAAGACTGTTAAGGCCTACTAGTGTGTTTTTGTTTGTCTCTCCACAAAGGCCGTACACTTAGAACTGGTCTCCTCGCTTACGACCGATGCGTTTGTAGCCACATTTGACAGATTTGTATCCCGCAGGGGGCTGCCTTCCTTGATCCGTTCTGACTGCGGCACTAACTTCAAGGGCACCTATAATTATTTGAATGATATTGTTAATTTCCTTGAAACCAACAAAGCTGATATAGGTGATAGGCTTGCCCGACGTGGGATAAATTGGTTGTTTTCCCCACCAAATTGTCCACACTGGGGTGGTATATTTGAGGCCGCCGTAAAATCGGCCAAAACACACTTGCGCAGGACAATCGGTGAATCTGTCCTTACATTTGAGGAACTCGCAACTGTGTTTTGTAAGATCGAGGCCGTTTTGAACTCTCGGCCGTTGTGCCCGATCTCCTCAGATCCGAATGATTTGGAGGCCCTTACGCCGGGCCATTTTTTGATTGGTCGCCTTGCCTGAGTACCCCTACATTGATACGAGACCTGGTCGTCTCTCGCGCTTTGTATTAGATTACTCAGAGCTTTTGGAAACGCTGGAATTTGGAATATTTGCACATACTCCAGCAACGCGTTAAGTGGACCGACAAGACCGATCCACCCAAGATTGGTGACCTCGTTTTGATCAAGGAGGCTAACCTTCCGCCACTCAGATGGCGCAGGGGGCGCATCCTTCGTTTGGTAACTGGGGCTGATGGAGTTCCCCGATTTGCTGAGGTCTTGGTGGACGGTTCGATTCTGAGGAGAGCGGTTGCAACATTGTCACGTCTACCAACCGATTAGCGGACCGGTAGGCCGGTCCGGGGCGGGTGGATGTTTGAAATAGAATTAGTTTTTATTATAAGTCAAATCGATTAGATCGATTGAGTAACATTTTGTTTAGTCTATTGAAAATTTCTGACAATGGTCACACTGAACTGTCACTTCCGTTGCCGCCTTGAAAAACTAACACGCCGTTTGCACTCTCGCGTGCCTTGTACCTAATTAATAAATTGATCGCCCTTTGAATTAACGCGAATTGAATTAACTTGCAAATACTATAAACTGCCGCCTTTGGTTTGCCCGGCAAAAGTTGAGTCGAACATTGACATTTGCAAAACTGAATTGTGAATCCTGTGAACTTGCATCGTGCATTGAAGACGCTGCGTTGGAGTCTGGTAAAGTAAAGATAATTCACTTGCTAACATTGGCCAATTTTAGTCTCGTGTGTGTCTAACTTGCCTCCAGGACTCCACTCAAGAACATCACCAGGAGATATTTGGTAAGACATTTGTTTAATTCTTAGCGCCAAGAAACTTGGTCCATGTGTTTAGATCCTTTGCCTTGGGCTAAGACTGGATGAATTAATCGCTTCCACCGATCTCTGTTAAAAAATACCCATTCTTAGCCCGAATTCTAGACAGGATATTTGTAATACAATTACGCAATCCCATCGAGTTTGGGCTCGTTTGAGTCGTCTTTACCTAGACTTTGATGCTGGATGATTTCCATAGTCTGATGATAGAGCTGGAAGGTAAGCCAATCTCATCGAGTTTAGGGTCGTTTAATTGGTCTTTACATGGACTTTGGTACTGGATGTTATCCAGGGTCTGATGATGGAGCAGGAGGGTGGCCATCCCATTGAGTTTGGGCTCGTCTTTACATGGACTTTAGTGCTGAATGTTTACTAAACTCTGATGATAGAGCAGGAAGGTGGCTATGGGATCTTTGTAATACAATAACACAATCTCATCGCGTTTAGGCTCGTTTGTTTTGTCTTGGCAAACACTTTGGTATTGGATGATTTCCGGGGTCTAAAGATGGAACTGAGACGAACGTGTTTAGGCTACTTAGTAGAAAACAAAAAAAAATATTTGAAATTGCCAGAAAGGTACAGGTCTACATTTCAGAATTGAGGCACGTTAGGAAGGCCTCCCCATCATGTACCACCTACACTATCCTATGTACTATATGTATTATATGTATTACCTATGTATTTTATTACATACATACATAACGTCACGCCTTTTATCCCCGAAGGGGTAGGCAGAGGTGTATTTCTACACCCACTTTTCGCCAGATATACTTTAGTCCCACGTAATAAGGGGCGAGCCTATTGCCGTACCGGGCACATTTCCAGACTCCGTGCGGCTACTGAGAATTTCGTGACAGAAAAACCCAATAACACCGCCCGACCCAGGAATCGAACCCGGGACCGCCCGATCCCACGCGCACATTTATGCCGCGAGACCAACGAGGCAGTCGTATAGGGTTTGATGTCGAGTTTTCCGTCTCTACGCAAAGATGGCATTTGCATCGTGTTATCCCTTAGTCGCCTCTTACGACACCCACGGGAAGATAGGGGGTGGTGACACTTATATTCTATGCCGTCAACCACACGGCATATTTTATTAGTATACCACTAAAAAGCAAAAAATATAATTATTTTTAAATAAAAGAGGAACGACTTCAAATATCACTAAGGAACTAAAAAACAGAAAATAATTGGTTTTGTAGCAAAAGTTTTTGGAGTCGGTGCCAAGCCCTTGCGCAAAAAGTAACTAAATCACAAACTACCTATTCTATCAACAACGAAAGTTATATAAAAATGTGTACAGGTTTTATAGTCCGATCAGAAATACTTGGCTTGGCACCGACTCCAAAATTTTTTGCTACAAAACCAATTATATAGACCATGTTGTATGTTTTCATGACGTATATTATTAAATGAAGTCCCATTTCATGTCTGTCTATGAAAGCGTTTAACTCAAAAACTACCGAACAGATTTTCGTATGGATTCAACAACAGTGTAATTCCTGAGTAAGGTTTAAATGTATAATTCACGCGGAATTTTCGAAAAAAAAAAAAATTCGAAGGCAGTGTCTTATATTGTCCTAAAATAATAACACATTGGAATTCAGATTATTTAATAATGTTTTTTCTATAGGTACACTTTGAATGTTGTTAGTAGTAGTAAATCGTTACATGCCGTTCCTAATACACCCGTCAGAAGAAAAGAAAACACGGTAGAGAACTGATGTAAATACCACAATATGGTCTCACACATACAGGGTGTAAAAAGACCCTTAACGAAAACTGAAATCCTATATTATACCAATATTTATGATCATTTTTTACTTGGGAACCAAACATGGAAAGTTACTGGTTCAGGAGATTTTGAGGCTCAAAGTCACAATGCAATTTTTATAATTAGGTACAAATTCGATGCATTTGCCCTGCCAATGTGTTCTATATGTCCTATGCACCCATGAATAAGTAGGTATATCGAGCATTGCACGCGTTCACTTTTAATTGTGGCTTAAAAAATGTGTCAACTTAAAAAGTTCGTTTCCCAGGTATTAGTTATGCTTAGTATGAATTGGTATGATGTCCAAAACGAGTAGACTTCGGTTTGGTGATTGGTCTTGTGATATCTTGTATATGTAACAGGTGACCTCAACGTTGCTTTACTTAGCGTATGTGTCAATCGTAAACCAAAACACGCTATGAAAGTTACAGTTAATTAATACAATTATATTGACAGTAAATAATAGGACTATAAACATTATGACAACAAATAAAACAATAATTTTAGCATCCCAAAAATATTTTGTCCTAGGTAACGAAAATCAGAGTAACTAATTGGAACCTGTAGTAATTACGCTAGGAACCTCCTTGTTCTAGTTACCGAGACCAAGTACTTATTATTGATATTAAATTTGCATATGACGCCACTGACTTTATAGTGAAATTACGTTAAAGTTTACATTTTCGTAAAAGTGGGCGAGTCCATTGCCGTTACTGGATACTGTGCCAGACTCCGTGCCGCTACTGAGATTTCGAAAAACTCCTGACCGACCCGTGAATCGAACCTGGGACCAATCAGCAGACACATGCGCGATCCTCTGGACCACAGAGGCAGTCTGAAGTTAACATTAAGGTGTATTTATGTTCCTATATATTCTCACAAATTAAATTACACATGCATTACCTGATACCTGCCTTAGTTTAAGGCGAAGTTGCAGTACTTTTCAAGATTTTTGAACGTCTGAAAGTCCCATGAACTATGATATTTTTTAATGAATAAAAATTAAAGTATAAAAGTTGAACATATCTTCTAGTAAATCGTAAAGATAGAAACACGATTTGAAATGATTGGCTCGATAAAAAAAATGTCAAACATGGCACTAAATCACAATTTTAAACGTGTAGTGCTCAGAGATTCCACAATGAATTTATATGAAAGTATTATCAATAGAAACAGCTCTTTATTTTAAAATAAATGATAAAAGCAGATTTAGTAATTACGTTATCATTTTTCTCCACAAAAAAAAATAGTCAAAATGTTGGCATTATATCGTTCGCCGGCCGTTCATCAGTGCCTGTCTAGGCGTGATGGGGGTCGTACGTACGTCGTTGCTCCGCAAAATCCCCCTCCACCCTCGCATTTACGTTTTCGTAAAAGTACAAGTTCCAAACTCAATCGTTCAAACCATAGACATACTAGTAAGAAACCGTAGGCAGGTTACTGACAAGTAACCTGTCTACGGTTAAGACCGGCGCTTACGAGTGGTACACATCGCGAAAAGCGTACGCACACTAATATAAATATGTCAAAACGACACACTAAGAATTAGATAAGAAGTGTAAGTGAGATAGCACATCTAATCGCAAGCGCAAATAAGAGATAAACATATACTCTCTGTACCGACGCGCATTGTGACATCATGCTGACCGTTTCACAAACAAGAATTTGACTCAGATGCGACATGATCACTTTGTCTGTCTTGAGTAAATTCAATTCGCCTCAAAGTAAATTTGATTAATTCATTTAAGGTAGGGAAATAAAAAGTCGATGTGATTTATTTATAACATTTATTAAAATAGTACATTTTATTCTTTTCATTTCATTCAATGGAAACCTAAAACAGTGCGTTAATATAAAAACTGTGCGCTGCGGACCCACCGTAGCCCTGGCAATACCCTTGGGGGTATGGTGGGTCTTTTAAAGCTTAACCGTACTCCTGGCTGAAATGCTCGTAGTGTTGTACCAACGTGCTATGTGGACATTAAACTGAACAGTGTTATCTCTCGTATGATAATAACTTACTACTTTCGTTTTTGTATTTTTAGACAAGCGAAGACAAGCGCTAGTACGATGATAAAGTGCAACAAGGAGATAGAATAAAACGTTTAGGTATTACTGCTAATGGTTATAATGCTTTGTATATTATAGGTATAATCTGTGGTACTGTTGAAGACCCGTCATCATCATCATCCTAGTGCTGTCGGATCATTCCCACTAGTTCTATTGAATAGTTCTATGATAGAACTAGTGATACTTTTTTCCCCACTAGTTCTATTAGCACAACTTGATGAGAAGAATAGAACTAATGTGAAACAGTAATAGGAAATTTAATTTCCCACTAGTTCTATGTTTGTTTTACAAGGGTAGTGTCACAACATCGCGCTCACATATCCGAATAAATATGTATGTATAAAAATGTGTTAAACGAATGAACGTCTACAAAACAAATGAACGTCTACAAAACAAATGACTACCAGAAAGTGATCAGCTATCGTTAGTGATTGCAAAAAACAGGTGCATGCGATTTTCGACCTTATTGACAATTCATGCCAAACTTTTTTTTTTGTGTTTTCTCGCTTTCTGGCATTATAACGGTAGTAAAATTTTAAATTCTGACTAATGTCAATTAGGTTGCAGAACTAAACTGGGAATAAGGCGGCGATAGCCGAGTGGATATACCAACAGACTGCCATGCAGAGGGTATCGGGTTCGAATCCACGGCGCGCACCAATGACTTTTCGGAGTTATGTGCGTATTGAATTGTTAATTATCGCTTGTCCCGTGCCTCGGAGAGCACGTTAAGCCGTCGGTCCCGGTTGTCATGAAGATCTTTGACAATCGTTACAGGGCGTCAGTACCTTCTAAACAAAACTGACACTAGTCTAAACCATGGAATATCGCTATCCCTTTGGGTTGCGGAGGTCAGACAGGCAGTCGCTCCGTGGAAAAGCTAATATTCAGTCAGATCCGGTTGGACTGGAAAGCGGACCCCAGATTGAAACTGGGATAACGCTAAGAGAAAGAAGAAGAACTAAACTGGGACATTTCCTATTACTTATCCCATTAGTTCTATTCTCCTCATCAAGTTGTGCTAATATAATTAGGACAGTTCTATCATAGAACTGTTCAATAGGGCTACTGGGAATGATCCCACAAAATAGTAGAACTTGAAATTAACGAACTGAAATTAATAAACTTATTACACAACAATATTATCTGGGAGTACGGTTAAGCTTTGAAAGACCCACCATACCCCCGGGGGTACTGCCAGGGGTACGGTGGGTTGGCAGCGAAAACTGTGCATAGCTGTTTAATACTCAAAGGAGCAAAACAAGAACAAGTGAATGGACTTTGATCATCCGTCAATGTTTGTAACTTACGTATGATTTTGTATTTCTATAATAATAATATATTGTGTTGATTCAGCCTCAAATCACTTTTATTACTTGACAAAGACACACATCAGTATTTTATTATTACGAATGTCCCATCTGGATACTTTGTTTTTTAGACTTTGAACACGCACAATACTGCTTCTCTTGCAGCGAGTGTAAACTCGCTAAATGCCGATTTTTTTATTCACTCTATTATTTGTGATACTGAATTGATTATAAATTGTAAATAAAACGTTGTAATTAGTAATACTCATGAATGAGAAGTGATTCCATAACGTTTAGTCATTTTCCTACTATAGTTTGTGCAAAATCTCATTACACACGACGGCATTTTCAAATGTAACGTACACACACGCGAGTAAAAGAGCGAGCGCTTCCGACCGCAGCGGGTACGCGACTAAAGCCAAATGAGACATTTAGCCTGTTTTTACTAACTTGCTGAATAAAGAATTGCGGATATATTCAATGAAGCTCCGGGACTGCAAAAAAGTTGTAATCGATTGGCTTAGTACTAAAACTTACTACGATGTTGAGTCTATTGTATCTTCTATTCAGTAAACCAATTAGTTACGATAAAATTGGGATGATGAGCGCATGGTTAGTGAAAGAAGACTTATTGTGCTTCTTTCGATCCCAAAACAGTGTCGCAGGGCTAACCGACAAACGATAACATACATTAGGACAGCTACGTTTCGTCTAGGCATAGCATGTTAATAACAATCAATAATCAAAACTGAACAAAAATGAACTGAGCAATGTTCATTATATTGTAATTAACACACGACACAACCACACTCTCATACTTACACCCACAAAATCTCACACTCTCACACACTTACACCCACACTCACTCACTCACTCATTCATGATACACATATTACACCTACATGCGTGATCTGCCTCTTCCTGTGTAACTCTCATTTATTTGTAAGAACATTTGTATAATTTTAAGTCACCACTTTATTTTCAATGTAAAACTAATGTTAAAAACCACGAAAGTGTAAATTCATATCTCACCATTTTATTTTTGCATGTTTACATAATTTACGTAGTCTACATTTCAATTGCAATAAAGCTACAAGTGGAAGCGCGGAGTCTCCTAATACAAGCAATTCCTTGCTTAAAAGGTGATCTCCAATAATATATATCACAATGCCAATTGTAATTGTCCGTATTTATGCAAAAAGGAACCACTCAGCAAAAACGCACTTCTGAGATATCAATCGATTTACAAAAACATGTGCAGCTCTGTTAGATTAAGTAAAATATTACATTTATTTTATATAATTGCATTGATAAATTACTCATTTAAGTATGTGTATATAAATTTGCTCTGGATACTCTTAATTTTCCTAGATAATTAAGAACGTGTGCATGTGGTTCCTTTTAATATTTACTAACTAATAGCTTTCCTCATATGCAAAAAAGAACCACAACCCATGGTTTTCATGTATATCGGTAAAGCCATGGATTTACCGATATACATGAAGCTAAGTATTATCGTAATAAACCTTTGATGACACTGCTGGACATAGGCCTCTCTCAACACGAGCCACAGTACATGGTTCATAGCCTTTCGCGTCCATTTCGTCCCAGCCTCGATTTCAGGTCGTCAGTCCACCTAACCGTGTGCCGCCTTACCTTACCCTTACCGAGTCATGGTCTCCACTCTGGGACAAGCTTGGTCTATCGGCCATCAGTACTTCTGCAGATATGACCAGTCCACTGCCTCATAAGCTTACTTATTCTGTGAGCTATGTCGGTAATTCTGGTTCTTTGTCGGATAACTTCGTTACGGATTTTATCCTTCAAAGAGACGCCAAGCATACCCCGTTCCATAACTCACTGCGTGACTTAAAGTTTGTGGACTAGTCCCACTGTGAGTGTCAACGTCTCGGCACCGTACGTCATAACAGGTAGGACGCATTGGTTGTAGATTTTGTTTTTCAGGCATTATAGTAGGGGCGAAGAGAAAACTTGACGTAGTTTGCCAAACATTGCCCAACCCAATTGGACATTACAGTCGATTTCTTTCTCGAAGTTATTGCTACCAAGCTGGACAACAAGCTGTTGCTCATGGTAGACATACTCTTGAATAACTTCAAGCGTCCATCCGTGGACATATACCGATCCCGACATGATGAGTTCGTCTAACATAATCTTGGTTTTATTCAGTTCATGCCGAGACAAGTTCACGTCGAGAGGCTCCGTTTCGGCTGTGGAGCATCACGCTCAAATTTTCCAGGGACTCCGCAATGATGACGATATCGTCAGCAATCCGAAGATGTGAGATGTATTCGCTGTTAATGTTTATGCCCAGTCCAGCATCTTAAAGATGTCTTTGAGTGCGCTCACACCTCGACGCAATCGCGTTGATGGGGCTGGAGTAGATTGGTCTTAGTGGCGATATCATACAAATATCAACGCTTCAATGTAGCGCCAATCGATACAAGACCGCTGCAAAGCATCCAAAACCACCCAGGTTTCGATAGAGTCGAAGGCTTTCTCGTAGTTCACGCAAGCCATACACAGCGGCTTATTGTACTCATTGGTCTTCTGTATAATCTGCCAAATAGTATGGATGTGGTCTAGTTCCTGTGGCTGGAAATCGTCAAGTTTTCTGTCGAGGCTGTTTGTTAGCACTCTCGAGAACAACTTTTAGAGGTGGCTGAAGAGTGAAATGAGTCTATATGTTTTCAGCGAGGTTTTGTCACCTTTTTTGAAAAACAGGACAACCGCATTCCCGCTCCACGCCTGAGCTGTGAGGCCCTGATAGATTACGGAACTAAAGAGGCTCGCCAGCTCTTTCAGGACTACAGTCCCTCTTGCTTTTAAGGGCTCTGTGGTAATTACGTCATCTTATGGAGACTTGTTGTTCTTAAGTTGCTCGAGACCTTCTCTTACCTCGCCTTGGTTGACATCAGACATGTTTTCCGTATATTGGCGCGGGAGTTGGGCTCTATAGTCAGCATTGCCTAGTTTCAAGAGATTAGACTTCCATGATGTGTACAGGTCTTTGAAGAAACTCTCAATTTCAGCGAGAATTTCGAACTTTAAGTTTACGCCTTCCGCAGTACAATAAAATCACGTACTTGTGGTTCTGCTATTAACAATATTTATTTTATTTATACATAGTAGAACCGAATGTTTGTGGTTCCATTGTGCAAGAAAAATATTAGTCATTAAAATATGAATTTATTTTACGCATAACGGTACCACAGAAATTTGGTTCCATTTTGTGTATTATAATAATTGTTAAAGAATATAAATATTTTTAATGTGTAATGGTACCAAGTATCTGTGGATCTGTTTTGTATAAAATAACATGGAATTTATATGGTTTATTTGTTTGATGAAACGAGTCCCATGGTGCTATGGTTCGGTTTTGCAATATGTATAATGTGTGTTTTTGCTGTTGGATCCTTTCTGCTTTTGTATAACTTGTTTCCAAGGCAAAAATCATGTGGATCTTTTTTGAATAAGAAAATAAACCACTTTTAAATTAGTATTCTTCAAAAAAGCAAAAATCGAAATTTGTCGTGTGGTTCCTTTTTGCATAAATACGGACAATTGAAATAAACGTTTTTATTTTATTTATTTATTTTATTTTAATGTGCCACTTTTGAAGTTCGCATAACTAATCTACGGTTTTTTTACGCTGCGCTGTGGCACACGCACACACGAAACCCCCTCGCCCCGCTCACTCGCTGACGCCACCGCCGTGTTTCTGTTTTTGCGGGGGGTGAGGTCGAGCTACGCACTGTACTGCAACCTCGCCTTAAAATGGAATAGCTGAGTTAATTTCGAAGTACGACGGCTTAAAGAGTCATGATGTCTTATGTAATGTAAGTTACTTTAAGCTTTACAAAAAGATTCTCCGCTTATTTAAGGCACATACGTACCAAAAATGGTTATTGTTCAGCTATGAACATAATTATTGAAGTGGTTGTCAAATATCTTGTGTTATTGGCTGTAAAAGCCATTTTACTTTGTGTGGCACTTTGCCACACAAAGTAAAATGGCTTAAAATCCTCCTTATGTTACTTGATCTGAGGAATGAATGCGTGTACATATATACCTACTTGAGATATTCCTTTTTTTGCCTTGTTTCGCAATTAATGTCACTTATTTTAATCTAAACGTGGAGATTAGGTTTCATGCTCATAACTCTTGTTATTTTCTTTCTCTCGCTCTATCTCTACTCAGTCAAAATATTGGTAGCAGAGAATCCCTAGCCTAGCATGATATATATTAACTTACGGTCATGGCACACTATGCCAGCACAGCGACGGCACCGCTTTAATCCAGCGATCAACTTGTCATTTAAATCTGATCATTAATATTTTCATTATATCGTACATTACCTTTTACATTATATCGTAACGGCAATGTTAAAGCCAACGGCACGATGTCAGGGCTGGGCTGGTTTACTGCTACCGTAACATTCGAGACGGCACCGGGCTGCATCTGTGCCGTTACAATGTGCCATGACCTTTAATCTCAAAGTTTCCTACCTACGTTCACTGAGGATATCATTCGACGTTGTATGAATGACATCTTAAAGCCCACTATCTATTGTGTGGGATTAAAGACATTGCTCATGTGCGGTGGGTGTAATACATCACAGCATACCCTTCGGGAATACACAGGCGAGAGTCTACGTATGTTATTATAACGTGTGTAATTAGTGTGACATGTTTATACAATTCACTTGAGGCATCACAAGGAATTTTCTTGTTTACGTAATGTCTTCAACCACGCTTGATTAATATCTACATCAGTTGTACACTAAGGGATGCCTATGAAGTGTAAAATAAGGATACAGATGCGTAGCTCTTGATTTCAAGGCAGCGATAGCCTTGTAGGGAGACTAAAATACTGCTATGCTACGTATAGGGGCTCGAGTTCATACCCTAGGCATAAACGGCTTTTCGCAGTTATATGCGTATCGTATTAAATTGTTAATTATCGCAACTTTACTGTGAAGGCAAACATTAGAAAACATGCATGACAGAGAGTTCTCCATAATCTTATCGTAAGACATGTGAAGTCTACCAACCCACTTGTTCAGTGTGTTGGACTATGGCCTAACTCTTTTCATAATGAGAAGAGCAACGAGACAGTTGTGCAACAGTGACACAGTTTATAAACAGGGCTGACATTACTATAAAGATAAAGAAAAGTTTAAAGCCTGAAGTAGCAATAGGGCTATCGTGCTTATCGTGAATTAGAGTGGTTATTACAACCACAGCGTAACGACTTGCGCTGCTTTCAATTATTGTCAGAGATACCCAGCTTTCTTGGATATCTCTTTTTAATTCAGTCCACTTAAATTGTATTACTAGGCAGTTAGCGGATATTATGAGAGAGAGATTTACGAGCTGAGTATTATTTATCTCCATTTTCAAATGCAATTCCTTCTACGAGATGAAATAAAATGTGGTATAAGTTTTTAAGTTAACAAATCTTGATTCGTTTCAGTAATTATTGTAATTTGTTACATTTTTTCACAAAACATACAAAATGTAAAAAGAGTTTGTTTCGCACCGTCTCAATATTAGCTCGTAATGGTATAATTAATAACGTTAATAGTTATTTAGAAGAAACGATTAATTTTCTCGTCGATTAGTTTGCTACTAAAACGTCTGCATTATAATTTTCTCTTTTGAAATTAACGGAAATATTTTGATCAGCGGGTATTTAATATACCCTATTAGGTTTATTTGTTAGCAGCCTCAAAGTATCAATTATTCAATAAATAATATTTAAATAAATGTGCGCGTAACCAAAAGAAAAATAATAATGTGCAGTCGAATTGAGAATCGCCTACAATTCATCAATTAAAAGCGAGCTCTTGAAGAATGCACTGGACAGACAAAATTATCATTTAAATTGCAAACTAAACGTTTATTTGACGGCCGGTTGGCGTAGCGGGAGTGTAAGCGACTGCTACGCCGAAGGTCGCGGGTTCGATTCCCGCTCAAGTCAAACATTTGTGTGCATGAACATGGATGTTTGTCTTGGTCTGGGTGTTTCTATGTATAATATGTATGTATTTACAAAAAAAAAAAAAAGTATATATGTATTTTTATCCATTATCTAGTATCCATAGTACAAGCTCTGCTTAGTTTGGGACTAGATGGTGTTGTGTGAATGTAGTAGAATATTATTATTATTATTTCGACACAGCCCTGTATGTTTTCTTCCAAATTACTTTAAATTACTTTTACTCTGTGCTGCTTCTATAATACTTAAAAGCGACTCGTACGGTTTCTTAATAAGATTTTCCGCAGGTAAACTTATGTTTTTGTTTCTACTCATATCCCGGTGGCAATGTGTGACAAAGATGTGAAGCTAGCTAAATTGTGTTTTATGGTTGAGTATACAGGGTCTTAGACTCGTTTCCACCTATTTGTGATGTGTTTTTGCATCCGAACGTGCGACTATGCAGACGCGTTTTAGCTAACGTTAAAATGAATTAAAATAATTACGGCCAATAATTATTTTTACCAAATTGCAGTGTCAATAAGTAAATCGAAGTGTGTCGCGAGTGATTTGTGCATACCTTTTCATAAACTGCGAATATGACCTAGAAACAATTGTGTGGACGAAACTACTGATTAACAGTGATGTCTGTGCCTGACTTTAGCCCTTTTGGCAAAAGCCGAAAAACTACGCGAAGTCCTCCACCAACACCAAGTCAAGCATCCCAAACTCTTGACCCGAATCCACCTGCACCTGAGTATTATGACGTACCCGCTGAAGTTATACCAACTTCAGAGATCCAAAGAGCTCATCCAGAGCACAATTGAGTCATATTTGAATGAAATTGGCTCCATCACCTCAGAGAGCAAAATGAACTCTGACCAGAAGCTGCGTGTAGCTCACGAGTGCCGTAAAATAACATCAGTATCGGCACAAATGTCCACCCTGTACCAAACACTCAAGCAGAAAACTATTCTAGCTCACGCAACTATTTGCCACCTACAGGAAAAGCAAGACCTGACGCGTTTTTTGCAGCAGTTCAAAGAGGCTGTAGAAGAAAAGCTGAAACCAGCCGAACACCACTCCTTTGCTGACATGGTGGAAAAAAGCCCAAACAATTTTGTCCGCCCAAACAATTTGAGCTCTCTTGCCATCTACCCTAACGATAAGAACAAAAGTAGTGACGAAACCAAGTCCCTTGTCCAAAAAATAATATCTCCTGAAGAGATGAAATTACATGTTCGTGCTGTGAGAAAAGTGAGGAATGGGGGTGTTATAATTAGCACGGAGTTAAAAGGAGACATCGAAAAGCTCAGAAAGTCAGAGAAACTTGTCTCGTCTGGCTTGACCATCGAAGAACCTACTAAACGCCGCCCTAGAATAGCTGTAGTTGGAGTTCCCGATACTCTAACGGAAAAAGAAGTATTTGAGTGCATTTACGAGCAAAACATAGCCGACAAGTTCCCGAACTCTACACGTGAGTCCTTTATGAAAGCTGTGAAATTGAGCCACAAAGTCGGTAAGAAAAATTTGCCCACCTGTACCTATGTCCTAGAAGTAGCCGCTAACATCAGAAAATGTCTCATTAACCAAGGTCGTATATTAATTGGACGTCATGCCCGGTTAAAGACTTCACCTTTGAGACTAGGTGCTTTAATTGCCAACAGTTTGGTCACGCAGCCAAATATTGCCGTGAAACTAGTCCCAAATGTCATCATTGTGGAGAACTTGGCCACTCTTTTAAGGAATGTAACAGCAAAACTTCACCTCCTAAGTGTGCTACTTGTAAACGCTTCAAGAGGAAATGTGATCACCAAACGGAAGAAATAGGTTGCCCGGCACGTAAATATGCAGAGGACAATTATATTATAGCATAGACTATGAGGGCGCCTAAGAGCGTCACTGTTAAAGTTTATTAATAGGCACTTAAAACTAGTTTATATTTTCTTACTTATTTATAAGGAATTTAATTATAACTATGGACAATCAAGTACTTATTGATCTAGATAATTACTGTGTATCAAATAGTATGACTTGTAAAATAGAGGAATGCAAAAGTCTATTACCCGAGTCTGATAAAAACTTAGTTATAATGACACAGAACATCCGAAGTATTTATAAGAATATAGACGCCCTAGAAATACTCCTACAGACCGTTAATATAAACTGTGATTAATTGTTCTAACCGAATGCTGGCTGTCTAAGCGGGCGTTCTGCTTACCATCTTTAGATGGCTACAACTCACATTCAACTGAGAACATAATTAACCAAAATGATGGTGTAGTGGTCTATACAAAAACCACTTAAATGTAATTGTTGCAAAGCCACAAATCCAGGACTGTAATTGTCTACTTATTACAATTAATTCAGACACTGTTATTTAAGGAGTGTACAGACCTCCTTCGCAAAGTACTGATACATTTTTGCGATGTCTCGATTTAGAATTAAGTAAGTTATCAGCATATAAGAATATTGTAATTACGGGTGACATAAACATAAATATTCTGTCCGGAAAATGTAACCTTCAAGGACAAGACTATTTAAATATTTGTTCTTTCCATGGTTTTCTGCCGGCGCACACCTTCCCTACACATGAAAGTGGATCTTGCCTGGATCATTTCATTATTAAAACTAAACAGCCATCTACCACTTTAGTTACTAACTCAACTATAACAGACCACCAAGCCATATTACTAACACTAAAATTATCATGTGGAAAACTTAATTGCGTACCTAGCTATACAAAAGTAAACATGACAGGCCTTGAAAAAGCATTCGTAATACAAATTTTGCCCCAGTTTACTTTTGTGCGGACGTTAACGAATCAATATCTAACGTCATAGCTTCCATACAGTACGCAATTAGCAAAAACACATACATAGTAACATTGTCGCGAAAATATATGAATATAAAGCCATGGATTACTCCGGGTCTACTCCGCTGTATTAGACACAGAGATAATTTACACATGAAAGCTAAAAAGGCACCTGAAAATGAGATTCTGGCTATAACATATAAGAGATATAGAAACTTTTGCAATAAACTTCTTAAAAAAACTAAAGGTCGAGTACGATACATCTCAGTTGAATAAAGCAGGTAACAACACTAAACTAGTATAGAAATTCTTAAAAAAACGATCATTTACTTCAAAATCATTTGAACAACCCTTGGATTTACTCCAAAACTGATCAAATCCTACATCAGCACTAGATGAAATCAACACTTTCTTTTCCGACGTTGGCAAAAATCTAGCAGACAGAATCTCTTTTTCCGATCATCCATCTACTAACTATGCTTCGAATACCTCACCCATTTCCAGGCTTAAATCTTTTGTTATGCTGGATACCAATATAGACGAAGTTATTCAAGTCATTACTGGGTTAAAAGATACTTCTGCGCTGGGATGGGATAACATCCCCACAAACATAATTAAAAGGTTTAAGCACATTCTTGCACCGCCACTAACACACATATTCCAAATTTGTATGTCTGAAGGAATATTTCCAAAATGCTTAAAAAAGGCTATTGTGATACCTATCCACAAAGCAGGCGACAAGAGCTGTGTTAATAATTATCGGCCTATTTCTATATTACCAGTGCTATCTAAGATATTAGAGAAAATAATAAACAACCGACTAATGAAATATCTTGAAACCAACAACATTCTTTCAGACAGGCAATTTGGTTTTCGGCCTCACAGATCAACAAGCCAGGCAGTTGAGCAACTCTCTGACCACATTACAACTAATTTAGATAGTGGACAGCATGCTATTGGGATATTTCTAGACCTTGTTAAAGCTTTTGACTCTGTATCGTCTTCTATACTGCTTAAGAAACTTGAATCTGTCGGTATAAGAGGTAAACAGTTAACACTGTTTACTGATTACCTCTCTGACAGGTATCAATGTGTAAGAATAGGCAACGACATAAGTAACGATGTCCCTAACACTACATTTGGTGTACCCCAAGGAAGTATATTAGGAGCTACCCTGTTCTTGATATATATAAACGACCTTTGCAACCTAAAACTTCAAAATGTCATTTTGTCATATGCAGACGATACAGCACTTATTTTTACTGCAAAGTCGCTCGATGAGGTATATGAACTGGCTCAACTTGGCTTCAACACCGTAAACACTTGGCTATTTAAAAATTTGTTGACCCTAAATGCACATAAAACAAAGTACATTCATTTTACAATGAAAAACAATAGCAGAAACATCTCATCTAACAGTTTAGTGGCTCACAACAAGCTTCACTCACATGCTGACACTGCATGCGCTTGCCCTACTTTAGAAAAAACTGATTATATTAAATATCTAGGAATGACACTTGACACTAATCTTAACTTCCGCAAACATATCGAATTATTGTGTAAAAGAGTGCGGAAACTAATTTCCATATTTAAAAATATACGCGACGTTGTAAACTTAAAATTGTTAAGACAGGTTTACACTGCACTATGTGAATCCATCATCTCATATTGTATAACCACATGGGGAGGGGCAGCTAAAACGATCCTACTGCCTTTAGAACGGGCTCAAAGAGCTATCTTAAAGGTAGCAACCCTTCACCCTTTCATTTTTCCCACTTATGAGTTATATCAGTCCACCGGTGTTCTAACTGTGCGCCAATTATTTATTCTACGCACCACCCTAAAACAACACACCCTTCTTCCTTATACACCAATGCCATCAGGCAAAAGACGGAAAGATCTAGTCTGCACCAAACCTATAGGTAAACATGTTTATGTAAATAGATTCTTTGCTTTCCTCGAACCTTTCCTGTATAATAAATTAAATACAACCTTACATTTATATAGCATAAGTTATAAGCAGTGTCATCTTGTTGTTACAAAACACCTAATGACAATGACCTACTCTGATACAGAGAATTTGCTTACTGTAATAAAATAGTGTGTAAGTATCTACGCTAAGTTACAACAAATCATAATATTAAGTCTACTTTCTATTACATATTGGCAGTTCATGATTATTATTATGTTAAAATATAGCCCTTTATTATTATTATTTAAGATTTTTTTCCTGAAACACAGGTGTTATAGCCTAGTTCAGGTAAACATTAAAATAGCTATATATACCAAATATAATGTATTACCGTAATAAATAAAGTAACTACACATCAATGGACCACAATTTAACAAAGGCACTTATCGCATACATTATACTGAATTATAAAATTTAATTTAATTATTTGTACTGTAATATTTTTCCTATGTAACATGTGACGTTTATTTTATTGAATAAAAGTTATTATTTTTATTATTATTATTATTTATCCTTTTTATCCAATGTTATTCCAGGAAATGCGCTTCAAAGATACTAGAATTTTATCAAAGTGTACGAGAGACTTATCCTATCAATTAATTTTGATTTTATTCGTTTGACTCGAGTAAAAATGATAAACAAATCAACGTTGACCACTCTCATTTAATAATATGTTGATTGTAACTTAAGTCAACATAACAATCGCTTTTCGCAAAATCTTCAAACGACAACATAACAGCGAAATTCCGTATAGACGAACAAAATGACATTTAACAGATTCCAGGAAAGAAATACAAACCTAAAAGACGGATGTTATCGCTACTACGTTTTACTAGGAGGGCTACATTCCAATTTGTCTTTCGAGATTGATGAACCGTTGGTTGATTTTGTGGTCGGTCCAAGACTTGATTGATACGACGACCACGAACGGTTTAACATCAAAGACTTGCGGTTATAAAGAAGTGCGTTACTATAGAATTAGTTTAGTGTCTGGTAGTGGAAATAACAACGGATGTAATTTATTATCCTGAACGTTTGTTGCTCATACTTGTGTTAGTCTTTTGTGTATCGCAAATATGCACACACTTAAATCTTGGTTGAATGGGTATACTATTTATGTCTTATTCCTAGGAAACTAGAGGTAATTCTATCTATGGTATTTCGTAGTTTGGTAAGTTGCTTGACCTAACGACGTGTGTATACTTAATTATAAGTTTTGGTTATACCTCATTAGCTGAAATATAAATGTAGGCATGACGAAAAGAGGACAGTTATGGGCTTGATATTGTATAAATGAGCTAATAAAATGAATGAATGTATTTACAATTGTATAGAGGATGTAAAAAGACCATTAACGAAAACTAAAATCACATGTGTACATCTTGAAAAAGGTGGATGTCCTCAGTTCGGTTGGAATATTTTTTTTATGTAGTTGCACCGGTTTCTCCAAGGTTCGTATAATTCAAACATCTTATTATGTATTTAGGTAAGCAACTGATAAGAGATGGAGGGTAGAGAGAAAAAGGGAGAGGGCAACAAAAGATGGAATGAGAATTAATATGATACATACACGCCGACCCAAAAAATTTAAACCAGGGCAAGAGATTAAGAGAATAATGAGAATAATATTTTTTTTATTTTAGCTTTAATTTCGACACCCGTAGCTGGCGATATGGCTTGCTATGTATTTTTTGGTTAAAGGACCATGCGTCAGATTGGACTCAGTGTCCAACAGAGTTATGGCATATACCATTGTAAAGGATTTCGTTCGTACTAAAATGGTTACTACCAGCACCACCTTCAATTCCATTGCAGAAAAAAGATATGCACTTAAATAGATTTCGTAGAAAAAATCAATTATTAGACATAAAACTGTTATAGTAACAATATAATATTCGTACATTAAAATCAGTGGCGTAGCTAGCTTGGGTGGCACCTGGGGTGGAAGTTGGCGGTCGACCTTTTTCTTTTTTTTTGTCGATACCTAACTATTACGGGCTAACTCCTCCCGAATCGTAGTGCTGAGCTAATGCCTATGTTTTTTTATATGTTTGTACATTGTTCTTACAGTCGCGTTTAGAGTGGCGACCCCAAAAAGGGTGACATCCGGGGCAGACCGCCCCCGCCGCCCTCTCTCCCTTCCTACGCCACTGTTAAAAATAATGGTAAACAATAGATGCGCTGGCGCCCGTGTCATTTACAACACTCTCCTTCCCTCTCACACTTATCGGACGCCTGTCCGAGCACCCGTTTGCTCTCAGTCAGTTGACTCGTTATTCTTACGGTGTTATCTGTGTGTCCTAAAAACAGGCAGGTTAGAAGTACCCTGAACCGAAGAGCATGCATGAGGAATCTGATGGGAGTGAATGAAGCAAGAGAGATAGGTATGTCAGGATCGTTGCAAATGGCGTTCCGTAGTCTCTGCCTACCCCTCCGGGAAACAGGCGTGAGTCTATATAAGTATTTATGTATGTTATCTGTGTGTTTTCGTGTATACTCTTGGCAAATACAATTTAATCCACCGGCAGGTCACCTAAACGATATTATTATTGATATTGATTGAAATGTTAATAAAAATATTTTTAACTGTTAGCAGCTGTTTTAATTTTTATGTATTCTTTGCACATGGAATTAAAACTAGTTAAAGATGTGAAACAACAAAAACTACAATGCAATAACAGCATTACTTTGCAGGATTATAGTTTATTTATGGTAGGAGAAAAATATTTATAGCAAAATAACCCATGGATTCTTCGCAAAAATGAGTTTATATCTTCATATTTAGTGCTTTACAAGTATATTCAAAGTGGTCTCATCTCTGTTGGTGGGTGAGCCCAGGATTCATACATTTTTGCCCATGGTCCTTTATGTGTTTATTAACTTTCTATCAAAAAAGTCCTAACCTAACCATGTCTCACACACTAATAAGTAGAGTAGACAGATAAGTTTAAAATTTGCAAGGCATAATATCACGTTATTAATGAACGACCCCTATGATTTTATTTTAAGTGACAAGTCGCTGCGATTGGCATCATAAGTGTGCGGTGTATTCATCCAGGCGCTGAATCTGGATGCTAAAAAGCGACCGAATCGCCGGTCGCCGATGCTAAAAGAAGCTAGTATGCGGTAGCTCTAACTTCTCACTTTACGAAGAAATAAGTTGTCAGGTAGTTAAACAAATATTTATGAGCGTCTAATACAATTAAAAGAATTGAGATAACATTACTCAATAAACAGTTTGTAATTAAGTTATTCAAAAACTTCACACATTAGTGCTCATAATGAACGGTGGATAGCTTTTTGTAAATAGAATGCCTTCTTCAATCGAACTGTTTTAGGTACAAACGAAGTTCCGTTGTACTATGTCTATGCTAAAGAAATGTTTCACACGTTGGGATCTATATAAAATACTAGCCGTTTCCCGCGGTTTCACCCGCGTCCTGACGGACCCCTATTTTTTCTAAAATAAAATATAGCCTATGTTACTCGCTGATAATGTAGCTTTGTAATGGTGAAAGAATTTTTAAAATCGGTCCAATAGTTTTTGAGTTTATCCATTACAAACAAAAATAAAAAAAATCCTCTTTAAATTATATTAGTGTAGACTAAAATGATGCTGCAATGTTTAAAAGCATCGTAACCCAAAAGCCAATTTCAAATAAACGCAACGCAATTTAAAACGTTATATATTAAAACAACAACTTTATTATGTTAAATTCAACGCGGTTAATTGTTTCATATGAAATTGCAATCTTTTTTGTTATTATAACTTTAAAGACGTTTGAAAGGGGAGGAGCTTTAGAGAAAACAAAGCACATTTTCGTGCTATTTGAAAGACTGTAATCCTGTGTGTTTTAAATAATATTTGAAGTGGAGATGGAAAATCTCTTCTAGTGCTGTTTGTGAAACTATTAATTGGTGGCACTATTATAGAGAAAGTAAATCCTATAGTTGCATAATTTCTGCCTTTGGTGAAAAATGTCCAAATGATTTCAATTGGCGAATTTAAGTTAGTCATGTACACACAGTAAATCTTATTTTTCACCCCCGACGCAAAAAGAGGGGTGTTACACGTTTGACCTGTCTATCTGTCTGTGGCAGCGTAGCTACTGAGTGAACTAACAGATTTGAATGCGGTTATTTTAAATCCAGAACCTTGTTCATTGCGGTGATTCTAAGCCAAGCTTTATGAATATCAGACAAGCAGTTTAAAGGTTATTAGCAAAAAGGTGCGCGAGTTTATAAACATATCTTGTAATATGCTAAAATGCTGGCTTGGCGTAAGGGATGTTATGCGTGACAATCGACTAACCACTAAGGATACTGAAGACCGTGTGAAGTGGAGAAGATACAGCTGGAAAGCGGACCCCGGGCTCCAAGGCGTAGATTTAGGATCGCAACCGGGATAGCGCGAGGAAGATGCTGATGAAGCTAAAATGCCTTGTTTGTGAACCGTAAACATTTTGTGTAAGACCTGAGCTCTACATAAGAAGGGACCTATAATAGCTTAACACGATGACCCAGTGCGCTTTGACTGAGTTTAAACGTCCTTCAGAATTTGCAATTCAACCATACGCTTACCAGTACTAAACATCTGCGAGTATCGTTTATTGTGGCATGTGCACTATACTATAAAACTGAATGCAGATAGTTTTTTGATATCTAACTTCTTACAGTACCAGAATTTTACTGCAACAAACCAATATTAATTTAATCATAAGTTCATATCTTTGCAACTTGCTCGTTCGTTAATTATTCATGCGGGTTTACGAGCAATGACGAGAAAGGAGCCTGCCAGCGTTTCTATGAAACTTTTTTTTTAAACGTGAGGCAATGCGTTACGCATACCCCGTCATTCACGGGGAGAATGTGGGGTTATGTCGGGCTCCCCCGGCTGTTTTTGGCATACCGACGAAAACCTCACGGAGTGCCTCCTCATCGCTTTATGGGTGGATCCCCGGAAAACTTTCGCACTCTTCGGCAACCCACCCAGCGATACTCGCTCGGAGTAAGAACCGAGCAATTTCATTAATACGAAGCCCTAATTGTAGGGCGACGCCTTCCTCATGGGCTCCGTTGGCGGGTGAGAGAGTTCCCGTTCTCTCACCGGCAGTCTTAGCTACGGCGGTATCAGGCGCGTGATAGATTATTAGAAATAATTATTTTGAAAATTAATCAACAGAAATATCAAAATAAGTACATTTAAAATATGTGTGT
Organism: Euclidia mi; assembly: GCA_944739405.2. Taxonomy (NCBI): domain Eukaryota; kingdom Metazoa; phylum Arthropoda; class Insecta; order Lepidoptera; family Erebidae; genus Euclidia; species Euclidia mi. Next base: position 35,179,679 of record OX123197.2, read on the forward strand.
TTCATTTGTACGTACCTATTTATAATCCCAGCAAAAGCTCGGATATCAAACTGTTATAAATCTGGCTAGAATTTACATCCTTGTTACTTTTGGGTTAGGTTTTAGGTTAAGTTACTAGAAGATAGATTTTAGGGTTATTCATATATGTATCAAACAATATAAAACTAAATATATTGTATCATTAATGATATATAGCATAAACCTATCGTTTATGGTTATATCGTATTGATGGTTGGTATGTTTTAAATGTATAGTGTTGCCAATAATAAATACAATTTGATCTGACGTTTGGCAGTTGACACTGTCAAACGTGTAAATAGGATATAAAAGGAGAACAGGCTCTGTTCAGGTCCAGTTCCGCCCCGGCAACGGCTGACTAAGGTACGATATAATTCTGACTTTTATATTATTGTGTTTTTATATTGACATTTTTCGGCCGTGTGGTTGACGGCATAGAATACAAGTGTCACCATCCCCTATCTTCCCGTGGGTGTCGTAAGAGGCGACTAAGGGATAACACGATGCAAATACCATCTTTGCGTAGAGACGGAAAACTCGACATCAAACCCTGTACGACTGCCTCGTTGGTCTCGCGGCATGGGTGTGCGCGGGATCGGGAGGTCCCGGGTTCGATTCCTGGGTTGGGCGGTGTTATTGGGTTTTTCTGTCACAAAATTCTCAGTAGCCGCACGGAGTCTGGAAATGTGCCTGGTACGGCAATAGGCTCGCCCCTTATTACGTGGGACTAAAGTATATCTGGCGAAAAGTGGGTGTAGAGATACACCTCTGCCTACCCCTTCGGGGATGAAAGGCGTGACGATATGTGTGTGTGTATGTGTGACATTTTTACTAATAATGTGTTTCACAATCCTTTGTTGCTATTGTGGTGTTATTTAGAGTATTGTCAATATAGACAATGTATAGTTAATGTAATAATATAGCGTAGCAATTGTATAATTGATACTGTGGGTGGTTCTGTCACTTGTGAGATGTTAAAGTTTAGAACTTGGGGTATCATATAGTATAGAATCGAATTATATGCTGAGAAACAAGTCGTGTCTATTATATAGATAGATAGCTATAATTCTTTATTGTGCAAATGTTGGTACAAATTCGGTGTAAATGACAAGTGTACTACATACATATCAAATGCACGAGGGCGACCTTATCGCAAAGTGCGATCTCTTCCAGGCAACCTTAGGATGGACAGACTGAAAAGACAAAAAGCTTTGATGTGTAGTGACTAAGTATCTGATTACTATAAATTGGTTTTATTATATATAAGGCGTAGCTGCTGGCGCCGTCTAGTATATAACTAGAGGGCGCCAGCAGCTACGCCTGCATTTTTTTTAATTTACCCATTTTGGCCGATCCGGTGGGAATTTCGGGAAATCCCTTCTTAGTGCACCCCTACGGTCCCCAAGGAACATACGTGCTAAATTTCAGCTTCCTGCAACCAATAGTTTCGGCTGTAGCGTGTCTGTCAGTCAGTCAGTAACGCAACGATTTTATATATTAAGATATACATCATGCAGTGAATATTTTAGTGGTAAATATTGAATACACCTATAGTAAACTTATCTGTGGTGAATATTACTATATGAATTATGCTAATCTATTGTATTAAGGTAATAGTTACTTTTGAAATATTGAACTACCCACAACCTTGCTATCCGATATAATAATATGTATTGATTGTACCGCTTTTATAAACGATAATAATAATTATTTTTGAGTAGCCAAGTTCTATGCCCTTGCTTTGCGAACGTGGCGCTAAATGTAAATGTAGAATCAGAACTTTAGATTTTAAAATATACACTTGTGACAAGCTGAATAAATGAAAGTAAGAATTAATAGTTGTATCTTTTATTTTCCAAACAACTGAGAAATAGAACTATAATAATACATATGTATACCTTGTATCTATACATGTATAATATTATACCCACGCTATTGCGCGCAAATGCGCGCCTGTGCCTGCCAGTCCACTGGCGACGGATCGGATCCGCCAGGCTGTTGTCCTCACGAATCCGCCCCGCCGCCTCCTTCCGCGAGATGACGTCCTCGCAGAAGGATGCGACCGCAGCCCACTTACCCTCACTTTCTACCATGGCTTCCGAGCCATGGTAGAAAGTGAGGGTTGGACCACGGCTGTCAGCGAGAGGTCATCTCCGATAATAGTGACGAGATCACGTCGCTGCACAGCCCAGGCGGGACACAGCCCGAGCGTGTGCTGAGCTGTGTCCTCGCTGCAATCGCAGTGGTGACAGGCCGGACTCCATTCCCTCCTAGCGACCCTGTGCAGGTACTTACCGAAGCAACAATTTCCCGACAATACCTGCAATAGCCGGAATGAAAGGGTCCCATGCTGCCGCCCAGCCCTCTGTGCCAGTAAAGGCCTAAGCGCACTGACGATTCGAAGGCCGGCTGTCGGTGCCTCCAATCGTGACGTCCATTTTTGAAGCGCCTGTTGATTGGCTTGGTTTCGCCAAGCCGTAATATCTTCCGAGGGGGGGTAGTGGCCCTTCGGAATTCCATGACCTTGAAATAGCCATCGGCAAGCACCTCAGCCTCCAGGTCCCATGGGATCTTGCCGGCCAGCGCGCAGGCTGCGTCAGCTGACACCGTACGGTTACCGCGTATTGCTCTAATCGCCATAACTCTTTGCGGACGTCGCAAGAGAGTCTTGCACTGGGCGTTCAAAGAGTCCACCCGGAAAATCCCAGTATACAGTCATGGAACCTGGAGCGATAGAAACTCTTGTTCGGCTCAAAAATACCTATCAAGCGATGTAACCCACAAAGCTATTGGAGAGAGGGCCCAAAATTTGCATCCTCCATGCATAACAGTATCAGACTGCTGTCTTTCGAATGTGTAGACAGGAGGCAGCAAAAATTATTCTAGTTACCTATGCATTGCCTTTCGAAATATATACCAAAAAACTTTGTTTGATTATGCAATATTTCGGCACTGTTCAGCGCCAAGTTCACAGATATTCTGGTGTGTGTGTTGTCAGTACAAATGTGTGATGAACTTAACATTTTCATCCCTCGGCTGACACTTTCAATGTAGAGCAGTCTGACATTTGGAAAACAGCATTGTGGTATGAACTGATCAGGAGCCAACGTCAAGTCAGCACTTCCAATTAATGTAGAACCCATCCGTTGTGGTGAGGCAAAATTGTAGTCATAAAATCAAAATCAAAATCATTTATTCATCTAGGCCACAAAGTGACGCTTATGAACGTCAAAATTTAAGTTAATTACTTAATGATTCTACATTTACTGCCACGTTCGCAAAGCAATAGGTAGAACCACGAGAAAGAACGGGCAATAAAACTCATGGCCACTCTTTTCAAACAAATATAATGGTGGTACATTTTATTTTTGTAAGGAGCTGCAACTGTTTCACATTGTAGACATCTACTAGTAAATTTTTTAGTAGCTATTGATATCATACTCGAGCCGTAAATGATGTTCATATGGTAAGCCTCCCAAAGTAAATATGGTGAAACAGGAGCATCCACTTACGTCTTTTTAATGTAGGCAACTCGCGAACATGGTCAGAACTATGGTAGAAGTGAATGAAGCAGAAAGTAACGGTATTATGAAACCAAAGCAATCGACAACCTATTAGTTAGCCCATGACCACGAGTTACCCACATTTTACAAATCCGCAAAGTTATAATGAAAGTGTGGCACATGAATGCAAAATATAGTATGAAATGAGAATATCGTAATTAACTACACTATAAAATAAAACTACTAATTATTGACCTAGTCAAAAGCGAACAACTACTTCCAAGCGCTCCTGTCATCAAAATAATTCTTCAAACTGGGATATGCCTTATTTATAAGATTCTTTTTAACTTCTGCCTGAAACGAACTTAATGGCAAGTCTAAAATATAAGTTGGTAATTTATTGTATATGCGAATACTGAGCCCAATAAAAGAGCTATGCGTTTTGTGCAAACGAAAATACGGAACACACAATTTATGTCTATTTCTAGTATTGATATTGTGTATGTCATTGTTTATTTTATAATAATTTATATTTAGTCTTACATGCATTACACTGGCATAAATATATTGTGACGCTACAATAAGAATACCAATGGCTTTAAATTTTTCTTTGAGTGAGACTCTTATTTTTAACTGGTTAATGGCCCTAACTGCCCGTTTTTGCAATATAAAAATATTTTCGATATCAGCAGCTCTACTCCATAACAATATGCCATATGACATAATACTATGAAAATAACTAAAATAAACCAATCTAGCCGTATCGACATCGGTCAACCTACGAACTTTCTTAACAGCATAAGCAGCTGAGCTAAGTTTCCCTGAGAGATATGTAACATGCGCACCCCATTGTAACTTCGAATCAAGTGTTAATCCTAGAAATAATGTGGATTCAGTTGTTTCGAGTACATCGTCATTTAAAACTATGTTAGGACCAAGGTTTCTGACATTAGGCAGAGCAAACTTAACACATTTTGTTTATATTCCAATAACGCTATAATTTTATTACGTATTCCTTTTCAAAATAAACAAAGCAGATACACAGAGATTGGTAAACTACTACGAATATATTTGATATTTCGACCGTTACTGTTTTCGTCATGAATTGTGGTTTTGCTAGACACGAATGAGGTTTGCTCGTTGAAGATGTTTCCAGATAATTAATGTAAAACAGCACACATATGCGTTGTTGCTACAACCAATTTATTGAGGTTACTTCAATTATTATCATAATTTAATTAAAGAACAATGCCCATTTTTCTTAGAGACGCCGGCCCAGATGTGGACAGTCAAAAATCGTAGTAGTTGTTATTGCATTCGATAAAAGAGTGTTAAAATAGAATTTTGAGATTGATTAGAGGTTCATCACATTCATAGTTTTATTACAAGAAATACTTTTATATGCTCACAAAACATTAGGTGGGTACCCACTTTTATTAGGATAGTTAAAGTATTTCGTAATTTTGAGTAGAAAGTAATGAGTTAATCATTTGGTAAGAGTAGAAATCCGAAAGAAAAAGCCAGAAGTCGTAAAAGACCCAAAAACATAAAAAGCATTCACAATATGCACGAGCAAAACAAATAGGTAACAAACAAAATAAACTGCATATGACATTATTGACATTTACTTAAGAGTAAAAAAAGTGTTGCCATTTTACAGTTTTTAAATGAGATTGATTAATCGATATGGATTTCGGACATAGGTTATCTATATAGTTGGTTCAAAATCGAACTTATCTGTAGTTAATCGCATATATACCTTAAAATTATATACATATATATATATATATATATATATATTTATATATATATATATATATATATATATATATATATATATATATATATATATATATATATATTAATAATACACACATTTTAAATGTTAAAGGACCAAGTAGAGATTTGCTATTAACTCAAATCATTTTGAGTAGAGAAAATCGATAAGGAAGAAGTGATAATCGATTTAATATTATGATTTCTGTACTGGCAACTTCTGATCTATTACGTGTTGGCTATTTAGACGTTAACACATATTTTTAAAGCTATTTATTGAATAATTTTATCGGCACACCTTTAGTAATGCCTATAAATTAAGTTATAAATAAAAAGGATTATTCAACAACTAATTGAAACTTTATTGTGCTGTTCATGAGTTCCAAACTGGGCCAGAAATGGGCATTGTTCTTTTGATATATTAGGAGATACATACAGTATGTTCTAAAGTCTAAATATGCTTGTTAAACTGCGACGCAATAAAACGGGTATTAGTACTTTGATCGTGGTGTGATTATTACCTATTAGAGAATGCCCGCAGCTCCACTCGCACATTTTTTTTAGTGAACCTTATCCAGTAGGAATTTTAATAAACCCACTCTTCTTAATGCATCCCTACGCTCCCCAAGTAACACACATGCTATGTGTCAGCTTGTTGCGCCCAGTAGTTTCGGCTGTGCGCTGTCTTTTTATCAGTCAGTAACAAAGCTGAAGTAATCGAGATGGCATGGCAGTTATCTATTGCAATTCGTAAAGGTCAGTGTCTGCCTCCGTGGTCCAGTGGATAGGGTAGCGTCTGCTGATCGGTTCCGGGTTTGATTCCCGGGACGGGCAAAAGTGTCACTGAATTTATCCGTATTCTCAGTAGCAGCACAGAGACTGGCAATGTGCGTAACAGCTATACCTCTGCCTTCGCCTTCGGGGATACAGGCGTGACGATATATAAATGTCAGTGTAGGGGCTTAGTATTTTTTTATTTAATATTATTTAAGGCAATCATACAAAACGTACCGTCAAGGGATTGCTTTGCCTTATAATAATTAAAAAAAATATATAGGTATTTCTTAATAACTTTGATCGCCATTAAAATAAGGAGCATTCTTCCTGAACGGATTTCAAGTACAATTTAAATAAAACATTGTTAAAATGAATTCGAGTTCACTTAATCCTGCTGAAGTTTATTAATGGGATCTTTGATCATGTATTGATTGTGAATTGTGGCTTTGGATTGGGCTACGGTACGGTGTAGTAAAATTGTTCACTTTGAATGAACACAATTTATTACTGGGCGCTCAAAGCGTGACTTGGCTTGTCGTTCGTGATCGGCAAAGTTAAGCAAGGCTTGCACAGGTTTCACTTGAATGGATGACCACGTGTGGCATTTATAGTCGATCCAAAGAAGAGCGACCTTCACCGATCTGATAATTGGATAAAAAGTATTTTATATCAATTTTGCATACTTATTAAAATAATATCGCGAATGGGTTAGCAAAAAAATCCTGTTCTAATTAGTCCTGTCTTAATTCGTGTTGGTTTTTCGTAGATAACTCGAACTTCGTGTACTATCTCAGTCGTCGTAAGTCCGTGAGTCGCGAATCTAATGGGGTATATATAAGTAAGATATACCTATGTCTGAATAATATGGTTGTATCTACACATCACCCAGCTGACTCTCCTACACATTTTGGGTTGTATTGCTTTGGATCTTTTCAGTCGGTATAATGTACGCGTAATTGCTATCCATTGTCGCTCTTTGGTATGTTACTAATTTCTTATTTTATTAGAAAATGTAAAAAGTTAGATTAGATCATAAAAGTGTATTCCAGCTATACGAATGTTTGAAGTTTTTTTAAAAGCACCAGTTGAATTTGATTTTACTTTATCTCTCTAGATTAAAAGTTCATTCCTTGGATATTATAAAATATATTTGATGTTATAAAGCTTAGATGAAGCGCCGAAGTCGGGCACACAATAATTTTTTTATCCACCCAAAGTAATTTTAGTGTGGTTTGATATGAATTGTTACGAGATTGTAGTTTAAAATTAAGAGCAATTGTTTTTAGTTTTCAGAGCTTGTTCAGAAATTTTATGTTGAAATATGTATCGATGATAAGCGCAGAGACTTGTTTGACGAGTTTAAGTCATTCTCAGTTACCCAAGAAAGACAGCACGACTGGATCTCTAATAGTAATACCCGGTGCCTATTCTGCCATTTCTTTTACGATTGTCTCCAACTTGAAATGACACGGCTTTTGTAATGCTAAGATAGGTAGATTTGACGACCGGTTGGTGCAGCGGGAGTGTAAGCGACTGCTACGCCGATGGTCGCGGGTTCGATTCCCGCTCATGTCAAACATTTGTGTGCATGAACATGGATGTTTGTCTTGGTCTGGGTGTTTCTATGTATAATATGTATGTATTTACAAAAAAAAAGTATATATGTATGTTTATCCATTATCTAGTACCCATAATACAAGCTCTGCTTAGTTTGGGACTAGATGGTGTTGTGTGAATGTGGTAGAATATTATTATACTATTATTATTATTCTCTTTATTTTAACATTCTCTCATAAATTATATTTTATATTTTTATGTGATTTAGAAAAAAAACAATATAAAAATATAAAATAAAATTACGGGGCTCACCGGTATCGGGTTCAGGGACCAAGTTACCGGTGGTTAGGGCTCCAGAGAGAGGAACCTCCTGACGATACGAGCCGTGGCCAGCAATACTGCCTTCTGTATAGAGGACTTAATCCAACCGTCTAACGCGAGCCTCTTGAGGTGGTGATCGAGGCTCTTGGCAATGAGACCATTAACTGACACGACTATCGGTACAATGATCGCCGAGTCCACATCCCACATGTCGACAATCTCGTGAGCCAAATCCAAATATTTAATTTGTTTATCTTTCTCGGCTTTCACGAGATTCTCGTCATGGGGAATGGTGACATCGATGAACATTGCAAGGCGCTTAGATCGATCTATCACTACTATATCTGGCTTGTTAGCCACAATAGTTCTATCAGTAATGATAGATCGATCCCAATACATGGTGGCACGACCATTTTCAAGAACTGGGTCGGGCACATACCTGTAGTACGGTATCTCAGAGTCTACAAGATTGTACTTTAAGGCAAGTTGCTGATGGATGATCCTAGCTACTTGGTTGTGCCTGTGCAAATATTCGCCGTTGGCAAGACGAGAACAACCAGATACTATATGTCTGAGAGATTCACCAGGCTGGTGACATGCCCGACATATGTCAACCGTCCCATCCCTCAGGATATACTTCCGGTAGTTATTCGTCATGACAACCTCGTCCATAATCGCAAAGACAAAACCTTCTGTTTCGGCGAACAGATCGCCAAAACGTAGCCAGGACACAGAAGCTGGTAAGTCTACATCGGGTCCATGCAGGGCCCGATAAAAACGTCCATGCAGCTCTTTACCTTTCCATACCTCCTTGCGCTCCTCAACACCAAGTACGGCAGGTTTGCGCCAGTTCTCCCTAGCCAGACCCAACGGGGTAAGCCCGTTGTCCACAGTGACCACATCACGGTGGACACCCGCGTCAGTGCTGAGAAAATATTCCCTGAGATTGCACACCTCGCGGTTATGGAGGGTCTTGGCACTTAAGAAGCCGCGACCCCCGCACTTCCGCGGGATGTACAATCTCATTACTGATGACCGCGGGTGATGCATCCGGTATGTAGTCAATAGAATACGGACTTTTCTATCCAAGGCATCAAGTTCTGTTTGAGTCCATCTAAGTATGCCGAAGGAGTACATTAAGACTGGCATGGCCCAACCGTTACAGGCGCGCACCCTGTTACCGCCTGATAAAAAACTATTTAAGATTTTTCTCAGACGGCCAAAGAAGCGCTCCTGCAACGCCTGTTTCATGCCAGCCTCAGCAATACCTAGTGCCTGCGACATACCTAGATATTTGTAGGTTTCGGTTGCAGATAGAGATCTAAGTTGTGTGAAATCTGATAGTTCTATACCATCAGATTCCACAACCCTGCCCTTCTTTACATGCAAGACCGCACATTTATCTACACCGAACTCCATCTTGATAGAGTTACTAAAGTTTTCAGTTACCTTTATTAACTCTGTCAACTGGAGGTCAGTGGAGGCAAATAGTTTTAAGTCATCCATGAAAAGAAGGTGAGATATTACTTGACCTCTGCTGTGCAACCGATAGCCTAGCCCCGAATTCTCGAGCAAAGTGCTAAGAGGATTCAGTGCTAGACAAAACCATAAGGGACTCAAACTGTCACCTTGGAAGATTCCTCGTTGGATCTTTATAGGATCGCCGCATCCGAGAGTCCGTCGACATCCTGGATAGCGAAGAACCGTACTCCACTGCCCCATACACGTCTTCAGGAAAGTGCATAGAGTTGGATCCACTTTGTACAACTCGAGCGACCCACTTTTACATCCATTTTGAGAACTGGACATGATTTTGTTAGTATATATATGTTTGGCCAGTTTGGTTCTCAAAATGGATGTAAAAGTGGGTCACGTGGTACTAAAGAGCTACTCCTTATAGACATGACCATTAGCCAACAGGTTCGCCGTAGCCGAAAGGATCTAGCGACATGCTGGATAGATTATAAGAAGGCCTACGACTCTGTGCCACATACATGGCTCTTGAGAGTGCTAGAGTTGTACAAAGTGGATCCAACTATTATTATTATTATATATTAACCAAGGTTGTGGAACACTGTGACAATATGATCTGTAAAGTCTGACTCTTTCAAGCATGCGGCTAAAAATGCAAACGCCAAAGTACACTTGGATTCGGCGTTATGTATGGCTGAGCAAAAATAATTCGACGTTTTCAGTAGTTGTTGATGATTAGAATAAAATGTTACACGTGGTGGGTTTCGACTGCCCATTTACATAGTCGATTTATGACACACAATTAAGTCGCACGGCGAAATTCAAATTCTAGTCTACTTTGGTGTAGGTATGTGATTTTTGATGTGCCGTGCCTAGCGGTAAAAACATTATCATCATTTTGTAGTCCACTGCTGCACAAAGACATCTCCTTATTTGCGTCAGAATAGTTGTTTGAGGCAAAAGGAGGATTTGACCACGCTGGTCAGACGGGTTGGCATAGGATTTGATGCCGAGTTTTCCATCTCTTCCACAATATACTATTTGCTTCGTGTATTTTCCCTAGTCGCCTCTTACGAAACCAACGGAATGAAAAGGGATAGTGATCAATGACATATGTATGAATTATATAAGTAATTTAGATATGTGGTTTATTGAAATAAAAAAAACGCATTTTATGAATGCAGTTTTATGAAGAATACCTTGAAATTTGTAATTTTGCCTAACAAATATAATATATAATTACCAACCTATCTAGATCCTAAGTTATCGAAAAGTTTGAACACTTAAATTTGCATATTAGCCCAATGAGCAACGTATAAGCCATCAAACACTTTATTGGTTAACGGTGAGACTGGACTTAAGTATTACAACTTTCTTCTTTCAGTATTTTATGTCAATGCCAATTTAAACTTCTGTAGATAAGTTCGGCATATTTGCGGAGATTGATTGATGTGATTATTGGATTTTCTAAATTAAAATCGAATAGTAACTTACTAATTCCAAATCTTGTTATCTTTATACATATTATTGATGAACTGTCCAAAGCATATCTTAGCATTGTTGTATATTATGCCTATAAACTTTTTATACATTTCTAAGCTCAAGCTCAATGTTACTGCGAATTGCGATGCGGTTGGATACCGAAAGAGAAAATGTATTAGATATTTTTATGTATAATAAAAATACACCCGTAATGATTGTTATAGTCCCTTAAGAGCGTTTAATCCGTCGGAGGCGATTTTGCGGGTTTTTATTGTTCTATTACGTTACGGATAAATAACAATTAATGGAAAAGATATAGAAAATGTGAAAGTTTAATTCTTTATCAAGAGAGTGCTAAAGATAAATATATGGGTTACTATAGTAAATATTTTAAAACGGATGAATTTAAAAAAGTCATTTTCGTAATTTCTGTAGTTTAGGCCAGCATTAATGGTCGCTAGTGCTATGAAAACTTATCGTTCTATAATTCTGTAAATTTAAGCTGTACGAGCAAAAGCTATACAAGCGAGTCCCCAAAGAAGAAATTGTACTTTCATTCATAATTTTCAAGAAAATCGGAGAACAAAACAGTGCATTTTGCTTAATTTTAGCCCGCAAATTTGCATTTATATCTAAAAAACTACTGTGATTATTAAAAAGATATATACATATTTAGAAACCTTAAGATTCATTTTAAGTCATATAAAAAAATTGGAATCTAAACTTTTCGTTTGTAATTAATATGATTTTTTTAAAAAGACCTATAAAACTCGAGGCGCGATGCTATGTCTGCCATTCAGCGCTGAGCGCTCTCAGAGGAGGACCTGTCGCTCGCGTCCGCGTCCGCCATTTTACGAAAATATTGCATTCCAAAACGTTTATAGCGTGGCTAAAGCTTCTTGATCCTTATTTTTTTCTCAACGTATTTTTTTTATAAATATGAAATGTTGATGTACTTAACTTTATTTATGTATTACGTATTAAACTAGTGTGTTAGTCGAGACATCTGGAGTCTAGTGGTTACTGGTTAGTATAGTAGCGCGGTCAACTAGGGGCTGGGCGAGACTAACAGAGACGGACCGTTAGATATAATACCTTGCTGCAAAAATCAAGTGGCAATATCTTAATATATAAAATCCTTGCGTTACTGACTGACTGACAGACACGCTACAGCCGAAACTACGCGGCGCAAAAAGCTGAAATTTAGCATGTATGGTCCTTGGGGACCGTAGGGGTGCACTAAGACGGGATTTCCTGAAATTCCCACGGGATCGGACAAAACGGTAAATTCGAAAATATGTGCGTGCGAAGCCGCTGGCGTCGACTAGTACAGTATAAATAGGTACAGTAGTTAGACGCATTTGATCTTTGATGGGTGACCATGGGATTGGCTTGCAGAGCCTTTATCGCAGGTTTATTTTCGTACAAACTACATAAGTTAAGGTAAAGTAATTGACATCACGGTCATAGTATGGATGGGTGACCGACCGATGAATTTACAGAGCCCATGTATGAGGTTCTTAATGGGGGCAAAATTATGGTTATTTTTAAGCTAGGACGCGCCGTCGTTAGCATGATACCAATGTAATAGGTATTTGCCTAAAACGTACTATGCATACATACATACATACATACATAACGTCACGCCTTTTATCCCTGAAGGGGTAGGCAGAGGTGTATTTCTACACCCACTTTTCGCCAGATATACTTTAGTCCCCACGTAATAAGGGGCGAGCCTATTGCCGTACCGGGCACATTTCCAGACTCCGTGCTGCTACTGAGAATTTCGTTACAGAAAAACCCAATTACACTGCCCGACCCAGGAATCGAACCCGGGACCTCCCGATCCCACGCACACATTTATGCCGTGAGACCAACGAGGCAGTCGTATAGGGTTTGATGTCGAGTTTTCCGTCTCTACACAAAGATGTTATTTGCATCGTGTTATCCCTTAGTCGCCTCTTACAACACCCACGGGAAGATAGGGGGTGGTGACACTTGTATTCTATGCCGTCAACTACACGGCAAGTACGTACTATGCAATGCAATTAAAAGCACACTTGAATCGAATATTATCTTACAAACCGCCGCAGCTCAGCTGATCCCCACGAGCTCGCATTGCAGGTACCTAACACACAAAGGCCCACCTACCTACTGTGCAGTCTAATTCTGCACCAGTTAACAGTTTATTTTGACTCAATTCTTCTAACTATATTTGTTCAAAATGCAGTTTCGATCTAATGTCAGTGTCATACTCATGTCACAAATGGTATTCTCCTTAATAAACTGATATTGGAATGTTATCGTGACTAGATCGTTAATTGAACAATGTCATCATCATCGTTCTAGCATACCGTGGATTTGAACCCGATACCTTCTGCATAGCAGTCCGTTGGTATCTCCAGTAGGCTATCGCTGCCTGTTGTTAATTAAAACAATGTGTCAACGTCAGTGAGAACAATAGAAGTCAAATTATAGTTGGTGCCACGAGAAGAAAGACTTTTTGTAAACAAACATTCAGAGCTTCACAACCTTTTTTCGAACAGTTGCGTTTAGATTTTATGCTTTTGAACAGTCTTTTTTTTTTCAATGCCTAATTATACCACTATGTTTTTAAATTTATATTGTTAAATTTTACTGAAATAAAAATATTTGATTTTGTGTTTTAGTGGTCGAATGTTCATAAATTGGCCGATTTTTTTGTTGTTTTACACGTAATAATCTGTAAATTAATGACAAATAGAGTACCATGTATGTTAATTATAGAGTAGGTACATACATGTTACTTTATTATTGACACGATTTTTAAAAAATCACTACGCAATAAATAATATTGCTCAAAGTAGCATATCTATTCTAAAATATTAAATTATTGACCAACAATGAATAATATAACAGATAACTAGCTAATACATTGCATAAACATTTCAAGGCATAGAGATAAATGATATAAATGTGTGCGTGGGATCGGGAGGTCCCGGGTTCGATTCCTGGGTCGGGCAGTGTTATTGGTTTTTCTGTAACGAAATTCTCAGTAGCAGCACGGAGTCTGGAAATGTGCCCGGTACGGCAATAGGCTCGCCCCTTATTACGTGGGACTAAAGTATATCTGGCGAAAAGTGGGTGTAGAAATACACCTCTGCCTACCCCTTCAGGGATAAAAGGCGTGACGTTATGTATGTATGTATGTATGTATGCATAGTACGTTTTAGGTAAATACCTATTACATTGGTATCATGCTAACGACGGCGCGTCCTAGCTTAAAAATAACCATAATTTTGCCCCCATTAAGAACCTCATACATGGGCTCTGTAAATTCATCGGTCGGTCACCCATCCATACTATGACCGTGATGTCAATTACTTTACCTTAACTTATGTAGTTTGTACGAAAATAAACCTGCGATAAAGGCTCTGCAAGCCAATCCCATGGTCACCCATCAAAGATCAAATGCGTCTAACTACTGTACCTATTTATACTGTACTAGTCGACGCCAGCGGCTTCGCACGCACATATTTTCGAATTTACCGTTTTGTCCGATCCCGTGGGAATTTCAGGAAATCCCGTCTTAGTGCACCCCTACGGTCCCCAAGGACCATACATGCTAAATTTCAGCTTTTTGCGCCGCGTAGTTTCGGCTGTAGCGTGTCTGTCAGTCAGTCAGTAACGCAAGGATTTTATATATTAAGATATTGCCACTTGATTTTTGCAGCAAGGTATTATATCTAACGGTCCGTCTCTGTTAGTCTCGCCCAGCCCCTAGTTGACCGCGCTACTATACTAACCAGTAACCACTAGACTCCAGATGTCTCGACTAACACACTAGTTTAATACGTAATACATAAATAAAGTTAAGTACATCAACATTTCATATTTATAAAAAAAATACGTTGAGAAAAAAATAAGGATCAAGAAGCTTTAGCCACGCTATAAACGTTTTGGAATGCAATATTTTCGTAAAATGGCGGACGCGGACGCGAGCGACAGGTCCTCCTCTGAGAGCGCTCAGCGCTGAATGGCAGACATAGCATCGCGCCTCGAGTTTTATAGGTCTTTTTAAAAAAATCATATTAATTACAAACGAAAAGTTTAGATTCCAATTTTTTTATATGACTTAAAATGAATCTTAAGGTTTCT